>JARHVA010008314.1:0-322500 GCA_037957365.1 Torreya grandis
GATCTCTTTATAAAATAACATCAAGGGTCACACTTGAACTACCTAACTCTTTCTTACAAAATCACTTATCATTCTAATTTCAAAAGCATATATCTTCTGACTAATGGTCTCTATTATTATTTTGCTATAGTTTTATAGTCTTTTACCAAGTCCAACATTATATATTACAAGTTGAGGTCATCCTTTGTTAAGCATTGTAATAAAAAATTTTAGTTGCATTCACATGATCTTCCCTTTAGGGAAAACTACATCAGCCTGAGGCCCTTTTAGGCTATGTGGGAAACACTTAGTCAATAAGGGGTTTTCTAAGGATATATAGACCATTCCCACTTCTCATGTTTTTATATATTTCTATATGATCTATTTTGTGTGCTTATGTAGGACTAGGGTTCTAATTTTATAGGTCTTACACATCCATTTATGTTTTGAACATAATTAGGTCACATTTAAATGTAGGTGAACGAACCCAAATTATTAGATTCATTACACAGTCTAACAATATAATAGGGCAAAGTTATAACAATGGACAATGACACACTGTGATCTTATTCTCCTTCTATAAACTTGTACCAGTAGACATCAAGCCACTATTTTCTAATCTATATATGTTTGTAAGTGTTTGGATACAATCACATATCATAGAAAGTTAATACAATCCAATTTAAAACTATTTGTAAGGACAACTATCTAAACCTAACTCTAGTTTTTATTTTTAACAATTTACAAATTTTGTAAATTATATAGATATTTATATTTTACTAAATTATGTCTTATATAACATCCTAAATCAGATTTCAAAAGTTTACATTTTAATTAGAGTTGATTACAAAATCATGATTAATTCTTATGTACAAAAGAACATATATCAAAGTGAACCAACTACAATTTTATGTCAGCTTTCCAATCTGACCTTTGAAATGGTTGTTGTGTTTATCCAATATGCAAGATTTGAACTTTTCAATATTTGTGGGCAGTGTTGGCAAACCTACAACACCATTTTTTTCATTGTGGGAATGTTTATATGGTGAGTATGCCCAAATATTGCATGCTATAAAAAACATGTCAGAATTCCTTCTTCAATGAGACAAAAAAGTTTATTGTAATTAAATGCTTAGCCATAGGTTTTAACAAATTATATTTCTCATATTTAGTTAGAACAACTGTATTATCACATTTTCTTGTGATCTTTATTTCTCCATCATCCATTAGAATGGAGTGGCCTTTTTGTCAAATGAGTGGTAAATTTAATTTCAATTAAGGAAGGTATAAGACATTACAGAAAATGAAATATGGAAGCTTTGGTGACTTGCTTTGAATCAAACCTTTTCCTTGAGGTTTCATGCTTGTTTTATCTGCACAATATATTAGACCATAAATTTATTCATGAAACTCATCAAATAAGTCCCTTTCTAAATTCATATGTTGCATGGCACCAATGTCTAGAACCCAAGTATTATCCTGTGTTGAACTCATTGAGGCATTATTTTCTTTGTTTAAGATAAAAAGCACACATTCAATTAAAAATTGAGTTAAGTCTAGTTTTGATCTTTTCTTCTTTTCCTTTTCTTCTTTTTGTTTTCGATAGGCTTCAATATTATCCCATTATTATTTACATTCATGAGTCTCATGATTTATTTTTTCTTTTAAAACATTTATAAAACAAATGTTATCTATCATTTTCCTTTTCTTGATGTTGACAATTATTTTTTCCAAATTTTCCAACTTGCCCTTTATTTTTCCCTTTGCCTTTATCATTTCCACTATTCTTAGAAGAATTTCCCTTGTTATTATCATAAAAAATGCTTTCTCATGTGGACTTAGTATTTCTTTCAAAGGCTTTTTTCTCTCTTGGCCATTTTCTCAACCAACTAATTAAAAGTGAGTCTTTAATAGATTGATTGTTTGCAAAGAGTCCAAGTAGGTTGAATATGTATGAAGAAAGATTTTATGAATGTGGTTATGTATACATCAATTTTAACACCAATAACATCAACATCATGTTTTATAATTTGAATTTATGAACTAAACTCATGACATCATCATTCTTCAACTCATTTAAATAATTACAATTGTAATTATATGAAATCCAATCTTGAGTGAGAATCATACAAGCCATTCAAATTACATAGTGTTTCCCAAAGTGAATTACACATTTGTATGTGACAGAAGACTTCACCATTGACTAAGGACCTCATGAAGGACAATGCCTTCAAATTATTTTGGTTTGATGTTTTTTTTTTTGTCTTTGTCATTCGGTCTTCTGGTTATTTGTCAAATCATAAATATCAAACCAAAAGTAATTGGAAATTGATAGAGGTACAATCACTAAGAGGGGGGTGTATTAGTGAGCCTATAAAATCCAAGTTAAATTCCAATCCTTTCAAGTTATTAATTAATTACCACAAGCATTCATGAATCATATACACAATGCATAGCAATGAGCAAGAGAGACAATGCAAGATCAATCACATAATACATGGCATATGTGGGAAACCTTCTTGGGGGAAAAAATCCACTAGAACCTGTAATTGGGCTACTACTTATAATAATAATAACCAATTTAGACCAGCTACAATTCATCAAGGAACTATAATCCCTTATTTAGTGAGACTGTAATCCCATAAAGTGCTACCACACCTATCTAGCTGAGCTGCAACACCAACTAGACCTTTAACAAGTTCTACCTTGTAAAGAGGCTATAACCCCCTTAGATGATAAGCTGCCATAACAACACCTATGAGCACATCCACCTTTGAATTGATGTCTTTAACACTTGATGATGGACCTATGATTATCATTCTTCACCTTTACTCATACTTAAATAATGAGAATACTATTTTGCCAATAGAATTATGACCTATAGGTCATACAAAAAATTTTCAATCTATTCTACTCTTCAACTCATCTACAGGTCACCCAAATTTTACTTCACTCCATAACACTCACATAAAATCCTCTTCAAGTCTCTCTCAAGTATTTTTCAAGTTTAAAAATAATTATCTTTGATTTCACTATATATAAAGCATTTATGATTATCACCATCTTGGTCAGCCATTAGGCATGCTTTAACCCTTAATTCATCTATCATATGAAGACACATCTCAATACAATCTTCATATGTTGGCCACAACATCTATGGGTCACCCTTAAGTAGCTACACCTCTCAATTAGGCCCTTGAAACTCTTATAGGTCTCATAGAGACTTATTCATCCATTTAACACTTCATCAAACAAAACAAAAACATAAGACCACTTTATATTACATGGGTTAACTCATTATGTCCCATATGACATCCTCAAATGATCACAATCAACTCTATTCACCTCTGCATATGCTCAAATAACTCAAACATAGACCTTATTTATAAGGACATCATGAACGAATACACAATCAAATTATTAATATTTTTTCATACTACATATGATTGATCAAACCTTAATAAATCACACATATAGTATTCATGGAGTATATAGTACTCCCCAATATCCATTACATTAAGAGATATAAAAAAACATCAAAATGAGCTCAATTACCCTTTTCGGGTTATGTGCAGAACATAGTCGAACATATAGTCAAATTGGAACCTTCATAACTTTTATTGTACATAATCTTAGATATTAAAATTAGGTTAATTATATGTTCCATGGAGTCATATTCATATTTTGTTTTTACAACATGGTCAAATTCTACATAGATCAAAAGTTATGGTACGTAAACCGAGCATTGGTTTTCCTTTGTTAAATTTATGTTAGGGTGTGGAGCTTAAAAGCTTCACCAAGGAGCACAGTTATTGGTTTCGGGTCTACACAGACACCGGCGTCGGTTAGGAGTGACCGACATCAGTCACAGGTAGTTGCAGAGACGCTGACGTCGATAGAGGATCGGCCAACGGCGGTCACAGGCGAGCAGGCAAGAACTGACGTCAGTTACCTGCGTGTCCAGAAAGCGATTTTCGAGGACAGAAGCGAGTGTTTGCATGATGAGTTTGAGTTGTAGTCTCAAGCTCGCATCTCTATTATTAGCATTACTATTTTTAGAGCCCTTGTTTAAGTGGCTTAACTATTTTTTGGAAGTACATGCTCAAGTCTCCTAATTCTATATGAAGAATTAGATCTTCCTAGCTTAGTAGTTGAATTGTAGAAGAATTCATTGTGTGTGAAGAACAGTACAGAATTGAATCAATCCAGGCTTGTTGGAGTTGATTGTTCTTGAGAGATAGCTCTTGAGGAATAGAGATCTATTGAGAGATCTGTACATCTAGGAGAGGTGTGGAAGAAAGAAGCTTTCTTCAATTGTATTCCTTTTGTAAAGAGTTTGTTAATACAAGTTTTCAGGGTGTTTTCTTGTATCTCTTGTTCTTGCTATTATCATTCTAATTACTTGTCAATCTAATTTAATTCCACGTTTATTGCTGTCACAATTGTAATCTATTGTTGGTTTGATCCCCCAACAAGTGGTATCAGAGCCTTGATTACAGGTTCAGAGCTTGATAATTGGTATCAAAGTTCAGGTTCACTAACAGGTGGTTCAGATCTGTGTAGTGTGTATTGATTACAGGTTCTCACAAGAGTTTCTGCAGGGATTTTTGTTTGAGTGGGAGAAGCAATGGCAGATGAAAGTAAGCTTAGAATGGAAAAGTTCAATGGCAAAAATTACCAACATTAGAGAATGCAGATAGAGGACTATCTGTATCAGAAAGATCTCTACTTACCATTAGGTGGGGTTGCAAAGAAGCCCAAAGACATGGAGGATGAAGAATGGGAAGTTCTTGACAGAAAGGCTCTAGGGTCTATAAGACTGAGTCTAGCATCCACTGTGATATCTAATTTATCACAGGCAAAGTCTACAGTAGAGTTGATGACTACGTTAGCGAATTTGTACGAAAAACCCTCTGCTTCCAATAAGGTATATCTTATGAAGCAGTTATTTAATTTGCATATGAATGAAGGTGGATCTGTTTCTACTCATCTGAATGATTTCAATGGTATTGTGAATCAATTAAGTTCAGTGAATATAGTGTTTGATGATGAGATAAAAGCTCTTTTGATATTATGTTCTTTGCCTGAAAGCTGGCATGGCTTAGTAATGGCAGTAAGTAATACTGCATCTGCATCAAATATTTTGAAAGTAGAGGATGTTGTTAGTGTTATCTTGAATGAGGAAATACGCAGGAAAAGCACAGAAGAGGCATTCAGGAATGCTTTAAGTTTTGAGAGCAAGTGAAGGAGGAAAGAGAAGAGAAAGAAAGGCAGATCAAGATCCAAGTCAAAGGGGAAAGGCAGATCTAAATCCAGAAACGGCAGAAGGCCACAATACTGGAATTGTGGAAAGATGGGGCACATAAGCAGAGATTGTTGGTCAAAGCCCAAGGAGGACAACCAACACGAAGGAAAGGAAGAAGCCAAGATTGCAGGTATTGCACAGGATGCTTTAATTTTCTCTCTGCATAATAATATAGAATCTTGGGTATTAGATTCTGGTGCATCTTTTCATGCTACTCCTAACAGGGAATATTTCAGTGACTATATCCATGGAGATTTTGGAATAGTGTATCTAGGGGATGATGAGCCCTGTAAAATAATTGGCAAAGGTAAAGTGCAGCTAAAGATGCAGAATAGCAACACATGGGTGTTGAGAGACGTGATGCATGTTCCTAGCTTGAAGAGAAATTTTATTTCTGCAGAAAAGTTAGGGGATGAGGGTTGTACTGTAACTCTCACAGCAGAATCTTGGAAAGTGACCAAGGGTGCACTTGTTATGGCCAGAGGTAAGAGAGAAGCTACTCTCTATTTGTGTAATTGTGTTACTAACAAATCTCCTTCTGTATTGTCTACTTCAGATGTGGATGCTAAATTGTGGCACTCAAGGCTTGGCCACATGAGTGAGAAGGGGATGTCAATTCTTAAGTCTAAAGGTATGCTTTCAGATTTAAAAGGCATAGATCTAGAGTTTTGTGAGCACTGTGTATTTGGAAAACAGAAAAGGGTTAGTTTTCTCAAGACTGGGTCTACTAAGAAGAGGCATAAGTTGGAGCCTTTTCACACAGACGTGTGGGGACCGGCTCAAGTTGCTTCCATTGGAGGATCACAGTACTATGTATCTTTCATAGATGATGCTACAAGGAAGGTATGGATCTATTGTATTAGAAGAAAATCTGATGTATTTGATACTTTTAAGAATTGAAAAGCTATGGTTGAGAATGAAACAGGTAAAAGATTAAAGTGCTTGAGATCAGACAATGGAGGTGAGTTCTGCAGTCATAAGTTCAGAGATTATTGTTACATGCATCGAATTCGTAGGCAAAGGACGGTTCCAAGGACACCTCAACAGAATGGTATTGCTGAAAGGATGAACAGGACAATAATGGAGCGTGCAAGATGTATGAGATTGCATGCTGGCTTGCCCTTACAGTTTTGGGCACAAGTTGTTGACACTGCAGTGTACTTGATTAACAGAGGACCCTCTACAGCTCTGGATGGTGGAATTCTAGAAGAGGCATGGATTGGTAAAAAGGTTGATCTCTCATATCTCAAAGTTTTTGGTTGTGAAGCCTTTGTGCATATAGATAAGGAAAATAGAAAGAAGCTTGATGCTAAGTCTATGAGATGCATATTTATTGGCTATGGCTCAGATGATTTTGGTTACAGATTGTGGAATCTAGAAACTAACAAGGTAATCAGGAGCCGTGATGTTGTTTTCAATGAAAGAGTGATGTATTGTGATCAGCTAAGGAAGTTGAATCAATCTGAGCAGAGCAATGGTGAATTGGATGAGGTAAAAGTGCAAGATGAGCTCGCAGGAAAAAGAAATAATCAATTACAGGAAAACACAGAGACCGACGTCGGCAGGTTAGGAACCGGCGTCGGCAGGATAAAAACCGGCGTCGGCCATACAGAGACCGACGTCGGCTGTACAGGTACCGAGGTCGGTCAGCCAAAACTGACGTCGGCCAGTAACAGGTCTGGAGGTGACCGAGGTCGGTCACTGTCAGAGAATTTGGGTGGACAGCGTGTTGTGGACGAGTCTCAGACACTCATCAGGAGGTCAGAAAGGGTGAGTAAGCCTCCAATTAGATATTCTCCTTCTTTGTTTTATTTATTACTAACTGATGGTGGAGAACCAGAGAGTTTTGAAGAAGCAATACAGGTGGAGTCCAAGAGTGAGTGGGAGCGTGGCATGGTTGAGGAGATGGAGTCCTTAAGAGAGAACCAAACATGGGATTTGGTTGAATTGCCAGCTGGTAAGAGAACACTGAAGAACAGATGGACCTACAGGTTGAAAGAAGGCAAGAATGGACAGATGCGATATAAGGCCAGATTAGTGGTAAAAGGATTTGCACAAAAGCCAGGTATTGACTTTGGTGAGATTTTTTCTCCTGTTGTTAAGATGACTTCTATAAGGGTTGTATTGTCTTTGGTTGCTTTTGAGGATTTACATCTTGAGCAGCTAGATGTTAAGACAACATTTCTTCATGGAGATTTGGATGAAGAAATTTATATGGAACAGCCAGAAGGATTTGAGGTCAAGGGTAAGGAGAAGTTTGTGTGCAGATTGAAGAAAAGCTTGTATGGCCTCAAGCAAGCTCCAAGGTAATGGTACTTAAAATTTGAAAGGTTTATGACTAAGCATGGCTACAGTAGGTGTCAATCAGACCATTGTGTGTATTTCAAGAGATTTGATAATGGTAGATATATTATTCTATTGTTGTATGTAGATGACATGCTGGTTGCAGGGTCTCGCATGCAGGATATCTCAGAGCTTAAGGTGAAGTTAGCTCAAACATTTGCTATGAAGGATTTGAGAGCAACGAAGAAAATCCTTGGTATGAGCATTAAGAGAGACAGGAAAAATCACAGGTTGATATTGTCTCAAGAAGATTATGTGGACAAGGTGTTGAAACGATTCAATATGCAGGATGCTAAACCGGTAAGCACACCTTTGGCTGGACATTTTAAGTTAAGTAAAGAACAATGTCCTAATTCATATGATGAGGTAGAGTACATGAGTAAGGTTCCATATTCTTCTATAGTAGGAAGTTTGATGTATGCAATGGTGTGTACTAGACCAGATTTTGCCCAAGTAGTGGGAGTGGTAAGTAAGTATATGGCCAATCCAGGTAAGGAACATTGGAAAGCAGTTCAACGGATCCTTAGATATCTAAGAGGAACCAGCAGTAGGCACTTATGCTATGGAGGTTCAGATACTTCTCTACATGGCTATGTAGATTCAGATATGGCAGGCAATTTGGATGGCAGGAGGAGCACTATAGGTTATGTTTTTACTGTAGGTGGAACAACGGTTAGTTGAATATCTAAGTTGCAGAAGGTTGTTGCCTTGTCAACTACAGAAGCTGAGTATATTGCAGCTACAGAGGCTAGCAAGGAGATGATATGGATGACACGGTTCATGGATGAGCTTGGTAGAGAGCATGAGAGTTGCAGATTGTATAGTGACAGTCAGAGTGCAATCCATTTGGCCAAGAATTCGGCCTTTCATTCAAGAACAAAGCACATACACCTAAGGTACCATTTCATACGGCAGGTATTGGAAGATGGGGAGTTGAAGCTAGAGAAAATCCATACAGACAAAAATCTGGCTGATATGTTAACCAAGCTGGTTACAAAGGAGAAGTTGAACTTGCATTCAACTTCTATTGGTCTTCATGATTGAGTTGAAAATGGAGGAGCTAGAAGATGTTGCTGTACAGGTACTGGTGCAGCTGTTTATCTCTAAGTGGGAGATTGTTAGGGTGTGGAGCTTAAAAGCTTCACCAAGGAGCATAGTTATTGGTTTCGGGTCTACACAGACACCGACGTCGGTCAGGAGCGACCGATGTCAGTCACAGGTAGTTGCAGAGATGCCGACATCGGGAGAGGATCGGCCGACGGTGGTCACAGGCGAGCAGGCAGGAACTGACGTCGGTTACCTGCGTGTCCAAAAAGTGATTTCCGAGGACAGAAGCGAGTGTTTGCATGATGAGTTTGAGTTGTAGTCTCAAGCTCGCGTCTCTATTATTAGCATTACTATTTTTAGAGCCCTTGTTTAAGTGGTTTAACTATTTGTTGGAAGTACATGCTCAAGTCTCCTAATTCTATATGAAGAATTAGATCTTCTTAGCGTAGTAGTTGAATTGTAGAAGAATTCATTGTGTGTGAAGAACAGTACAGAATTGAATCAATCCAGGCTTGTTGGAGTTGATTGTTCTTGAGAGATAGCTCTTGAGGAATAGAGATCTATTGAGAGATCTCTACATCTAGGAGAGGTGTGGAAGAAAGAAGCTTTCTTCAATTGTATTCCTTTTGTAAAGAGTTTGTTAATACAAGTTTTCAGGGTGTTTTCTTGTATCTCTTGTTCTTGCTATTATCATTCTAATTACTTGTCAATCTGATTTAATTCCACGTTTATTGCTGTCACAATCGTAATCTATTGTTGGTTTGATCTCCCAACAAGTGGTATCAGAGCCTTGGTTACAGGTTCAGAGCTTGATAATTGGTATCAAAGTTCAGGTTCACTAATAGGTGGTTCAGATCTGTGTAGTGTGTATTGATTACAGGTTCTCACAGGAGTTTCTGCAGGGATTTCTGTTTGAGTGGGAGAAGCAATGGCAGATGAAAGTAAGCTTAGAATGGAAAAGTTCAATGGCAAAAATTACCAACATTAGAGAATGCAGATAGAGGACTATCTGTATCAGAAAGATCTCTACTTACCGTTAGGTGGGGTTGCAAAGAAGCCCAAAGACATGGAGGATGAAGAATGGGAAGTTCTTGACAGAAAGGCTCTGGGGTCTATAAGACTAAGTCTAGCATCCACTGTGATATCTAATTTATCACAGGCAAAGTCTACAGTAGAGTTGATGACTATGTTAGCGAATTTGTACGAAAAACCCTCTGCTTCCAATAAGGTATATCTTATGAAGCAGTTATTTAATTTGCATATGAATGAAGGTGGATCTATTTCTACTCATCTGAATGATTTCAATGGTATTGTGAATCAATTAAGTTCAGTGAATATAGTGTTTGATGATGAGATAAAAGCTCTTTTGATATTATGTTCTTTGCCTGAAAGCTGGCATGGCTTAGTAATGGCAGTAAGTAATACTACATCTGCATCGAATATTTTGAAAGTAGAGGATGTTGTTAGTGTTATCTTGAATGAGGAAATACATAGGAAAAGCACAGAAGAGGCATCCGGGAATGCTTTAAGTTTTGAGAGCACGGGAAGGCAGAAAGAGAAGAGCAAGAAAGGCAGATCAAGATCCAAGTCAAAGGGGAAAGGCAGATCTAAATCCAGAAACGGTAGAAGGCCACAATGCTGGAATTGTGGAAAGATGGGGCACATAAGCAAAGATTGTTGGTCAAAGCCCAAGGAGGACAACTAGCACGAAGGATAGGAAGAAGCCAAGATTGCAGGTATTGCACAGGATGCTTTAATTTTCTCTCTGCATAATAATATAGAATCTTGGGTATTAGATTCTGGTGCATCTTTTCATGCTACTCCTAACAGAGAATATTTCAGTGACTATATCTATGGAGATTTTGGAATAGTGTATCTAGGGGATGATGAGCCCTGTAAAATAATTGGCAAAGGTAAAGTGTAGCTAAAGATGCAGAATAACAACACATGGGTGTTGAGAGACGTGATGCATGTTCCTAGCTTGAAGAGAAATTTGATTTTTGCAAGAAAGTTAGGGGATGAGGGTTGTACTGTAACTCTCACAGCAGAATCTTGGAAAGTGACCAAGGGTGCACTTGTTATGGCCAGAGGTAAGAGAGAAGGTACTCTCTATTTGTGTAATTGTGTTACTAACAAATCTCCTTCTGTATTGTCTACTTCAGATGTGGATGCTAAATTGTGGCACTCAAGGCTTGGCCACATGAGTGAAAAGGAGATGCCAATTCTTAAGTCTAAAGGTATGCTTTCAGATTTAAAAGGCATAGATCTAGAGTTTTGTGAGCACTGTGTATTTGGAAAACAGAAAAGGGTTAGTTTTCTCAAGACTGGGTATACTAAGAAGAGGCATAAGTTGGAGCTTGTTCACACAGACGTGTGGGGACCGGCACAAGTTGCTTCCATTAGAGGATCACAGTACTATGTATCTTTCATAGATGATGCTACAAGGAAGGTATGGATCTATTGTATTAGGAGAAAATCTGATGTATTTGATACTTTTAAGAATTGGAAAGCTATGGTTGAGAATGAAATAGGTAAAAGATTAAAGTGCCTGAGATCAGACAATGGAGGTGAGTTCTGCAGTCATAAGTTCAGAGATTATTGTTACATGCATGGAATCCGTAGGCAAAGGATGGTTCCAAGGACACCTCAGTAGAATGGTATTGCTGAAAGGATGAACAGGACAATAATGGAGCGTGCAAGATGTATGAGATTGCATGCTGGCTTGCCCTTACAGTTTTGGGCACAAGTTGTTGACACTGCAGTGTACTTGATTAATAGAGGACCCTCTACAACTCTGGATGGTGGAATTCCAGAAGAGGCATGGACAGGTAAAAAGGTTGATCTCTCATATCTCAAAGTTTTTGGTTGTGAAGCCTTTGTGCATATAGATAAGGAAAATAGAAAGAAGCTTGATGCTAAGTCTATGAGATGCATATTTATTGGCTATGGCTCAGATAATTTTGGTTACAGATTGTGGAATCTAGAAACTAACAAGGTAATCAGGAGCCGTGATGTTGTTTTCAATGAAAGAGTGATGTATTGTGATTAGCTAAGGAAGTTGAATCAATCTGAGCAGAGCAATGGTGAATTGGATGAGGTAGAAGTCCAAGATGAGCTCGCGGGAAAAAGAAATAATCAATTACAGGAAAACACAAAGACCGATGTCGGCAGGTTAGGAACCAGCTCGGCAGGACAGAAACTGGCATCGGCCATACAGAGACCGACGTCGGCCGTATAGGTACCGAGGTCGGTCAGGCAGAACCGACGTTGGCTAGTAACAGGTCTGGAGGTGACCGAGGTCGGTCACTGTCAGAGAATTTGGGTGGACAACGTGTTGTGGACGAGTCTTAGACACCCATCAGGAGGTCAGAAAGGGTGAGTAAGCCTCCAATTAGATATTCTCCTTCTTTGTTTTGTTTATTACTAACTGATGGTGGAGAACCAGAGAGTTTTGAAGAAGCAATATAGGTGGAGTCCAAGAGTGAGTGGGAGCGTGGCATGGTTGAGGAGATGGAGTCCTTAAGAGAGAACCAAACATGGGATTTGGTTGAATTGCCAGCTGGTAAGAGAACACTGAAGAACAGATGGACCTACAGGTTGAAAGAAGGCGAGAATGGATAGATGCGATATAAGGCCAGATTAGTGGTAAAAGGATTTGCACAAAAGCCAGGTATTGACTTTGGTGAGATTTTTTCTCCTGTTGTTAAGATGACTTCTATAAGGGTTGTATTATCTTTGGTTGCTTTTGAGGATTTGCATCTTGAGCAGCTAGATGTTAAGACAACATTTCTTCATGGAGATTTGGATGAGGAAATTTATATGGAACAACCAGAAGGATTTGAGGTCAAGGGTAAAGAGAAGTTTGTGTGCAGATTAAAGAAAAGCTTGTATGGCCTCAAGCAAGCTCCAAGGCAATGGTACTTAAAATTTGATAGGTTTATGACTGAGCATGGCTACAGTAGGTGTCAATCAGACCATTGTGTGTATTTCAAGAGATTTGATAATGGTAGATATATTATTCTATTGTTGTATGTAGATGACATGCTGGTTGCAGGGTCTCACATGCAGGATATCTCAGAGCTTAAGGTGAAGTTAGCTCAAACGTTTGCTATGAAGGATTTGGGAGCAGCGAAGAAAATCCTTGGTATGAGCATTAAGAGAGACAAGAAAAATCACAGGTTGATATTGTCTCAAGAAGATTATGTGGACAAGGTGTTGAAACATTTCAATATGCAGGATGCTAAACCGGTAAGCACACCTTTGGTTGGACATTTTAAGTTAAGTAAAGAACAATGTCCTAATTCATATGATGAGGTAGAGTACATGAGTAAGGTTCCATATTCTTCCGCAGTAGGAAGTTTGATGTATGCAATGGTGTGTACTAGACCAGATATTGCCCAAGCAGTGGGAGTGGTAAGTAAGTATATGGCCAATCCAAGTAAGAAACATTGGAAAGCAGTTCAATGGATCCTTAGATATCTAATAGGAACCAGCAGTAGGCACTTATGCTATGGAGGTTCAGATACTTCTCTACATGGCTATGTAGATTCAGATATGGCAGGCGATTTGGATGGCAGGAGGAGCACTACAGGTTATGTTTTTACTGTAGGTGGAACAGCGGTTAGTTGGATATCTAAGTTGCAGAAGGTTATTGCCTTGTCAACTACAGAAGCTGAGTATATTTCAGCTACAGAGGCTAGCAAGGAGATGATATGGATGACACGGTTCATGGATGAGCTTGGTAGAGAGCATGAGAGTTACAGATTGTATAGTGACAGTCAGAGTGCAATCCATTTGGCCAAGAATTCGGCCTTTCATTCAAGAATAAAGCACATACAACTAAGGTACCATTTCATACGGTAGGTATTGGAAGATGGGGAGTTGAAGCTGGAGAAAATCCATACAGATAGGAATCCGACTGATATGTTAACCAAGCTGGTTACAAAGGAGAAGTTGAACTTGCATTCAACTTCTATTGGTCTTCATGATTGAGTTGAAGATGGAGGAGCTAGAAGATGTTGCTGTACAGGTACTGGTGCAGCTGTTTATCTCCAAGTGGGAGATTGTTAGGGTGTGGAGCTTAAAAGCTTCACCAAGGAGCACAGTTATTGGTTTTGGGTCTACACAGACACCGGCATTGATCAGGAGCGACCGACGTCGGTCACAGGCAGTTGCAGAGACGTCGACATCGACAGAGGATCAGCTGACGGCGGTCACAGGCGAGCAGGCAGGAACCGACGTCGGTTACCTGCGTGTCCAGAAAGCGATTTCTGAGGATAGAAGCGAGTGTTTACATGATGAGTTTGAGTTGTAGTCTCAAGCTCGCGTCTCTATTATTAGCATTACTATTTTTAGAGCCCTTGTTTAAGTGGCTTAACTGTTTGTTGGAAGTACATGCTCAAGTCTCCTAATTCTATATGAAGAATTAGATCTTCCTAGCTTAGTAGTTGAATTGTAGAAGAATTCATTGTGTGTGAAGAACAGTACAGAATTGAATCAATCCAGGCTTGTTGGAGTTGATTGTTCTTGAGAGATAGCTCTTGAGGAATAGAGATCTATTGAGAGATCTATACATCTAGGAGAGGTGTGGAAGAAAGAAGCTTTCTTCAATTGTATTCCTTTTGTAAAGAGTTTGTTAATACAAGTTTTCAGGGTGTTTTCTTGTATCTCTTGTTCTTGCTATTATCATTCTAATTACTTGTCAATCTGATTTAATTCCATGTTTATTGCTGTCAAAATTGTAATCTATTTTTGGTTTGATCCCCCAACAATTTAAATATTTTTATTCAAATGGTCACTGTTAAACTTCGGACAATATGCTCACATTTTGTGTCCTTAAATATTTAGATTGATCATGCACCATTAATATTATTTGTAATTTATCACATAGTGTGCCAACTCTTAAATGTTAAATGTCTTAATAGTTGACCTCATTTTGTGCAATCTGACAACTTTGATCTCATGTGCTCCATCGATTTCTTTAAGATTGTTTTCATTTTAGCAATGCTAAACAACTATCACTTTGAGCTCTTAAATTTAATGTGCATTATTTATCTCAATCAATACAAATACCCATTCACTATTGATTCTTAGAATAATCTCTATCTTTATCTCTACTTGATGTTAAATATTGAACACTTCTTACCATCTTGCTCAACATGCACCATTAGATCATTCTTGTACGATTGGCCATGTATCATTTTATCTTCATTTAGTTTTGATATTTTAACTCTATTAACCAATGAAAAATTTGAACTCTTTGACTTGATATGCACCATAGATTAATATGTATGATCTCTTTTGAGCCATTAGATATCTAATTGGTCTGGGTCTTTAACATAGTGCAAAAATAGACTAAGTATGGGGATCATTACTATCTCCCTGAAAGACCAATTTTGTACCTCCATATATTTTGTTTACTAAAGCACATGTTTTTAAAATTAGACTATATGATCTCCTCATATAGGAGAATCCAACCATATAACAATATGCTCTTGGAACCCTCACATGTGTGAGATATAATGACATTAAAATACCTCCTTAGATTTATCAGTTCACAGAGCCAACTATGTCAAGAATTATCTGGAAAGACCAACTTTGCACATGTATAGCTTTTGTTGCACTTTAGCGCTTGACCTAAAATTTATCACAAATCAACTAGGCACAAAACTAAATAAACCTATATGATCACCTTCTCTTGAAACCTCCACATGTGTGAGATATGCCACCATCAAAATGCATATTCAAATTTTCTTTCCATATTACACATTTGGCTAAGTATGGGAAAACATTGTTAAAATACTTGAGAGCCCAACTTTTCACTTATATATCTTTTGTCGTGCTTAGTCACATGACTTGGGATTTAGTTCATAGTAACTAGGTACAAATGTGATCACAACCATATTAACCAACTCCCCCTGACTAATCTACATGTGACAATTATAACGTCATCAAACTACCTACTCAAATTTTCTACCACTAGACCCAAAATGTCTAGATGAAGATAATGATCAACCAAATGAAAACCACTCATGCACATAAATACTCAAAGCTTATAAAAAATCTTAGGGACTTATTGCACATCCTTAAATCATCATATTCATCCCTAATCAACCTTAACCATGCAAAATTTGAAGATCAACCAAGCATCTTTCAAGCATACTAGGACAAACACATTACACACTTTGTCATCATCACTTAGACTATCAAGGCACTTCATCCACTGACTTGGACACCTCCATGACATAACCATGACATCATTGACAACTCTCTAATAAATATGAGTGTATTTTTCACCTCTCTCTAACCAAATGTCCTTCCTAGTTAGCATTGTGCCAATAAATATTTTGATTGAGTACATTTTTGCTTATGAAGGGAGATGGATTGGTTCCTTATTACTCAAAAAGGTTTCCTTTTCTATATACCACCTAACTAATATGCCAAACCTCTTGATATAATCACCTTTACTATAAACTCAAAAATATATGGAAGAAACTAGTCTTTTCTATATACTCAATGGTACTTGAAAGAGATTTCAAGTGTTTCACTATGTTTTGTGTTTATTTTCTTTTTCTTTTTACAAAATAAGTAAAAACTTTAAAGAAGGTTATGGTTTAGAAGAACCTATATTTAGTTGTGTGCTCATGATCCAGATGATGTAGAGAATTCCTCTTTGGCTTGGGAGGATGACCTATAATAAGAAAGAATCTAGAAATGAATTGATTATCAAGATAGATGGGTGGATTGCCTAGCGAATGCTATATCCAATAAGTTCTAGACTTCCTTGAAGGCCTATCAATCCACTCTTTAAACAAGTTAAGTTTTATAAAATGAAAAGAGATGCTTGTATAATTAAATATATAGTACTAAAACTTAATAAAAAAATGCTTTTGAAGAGAAAATGAATAATTTTATCAAAATGGCATTAACTTGTTAAAAACTAATACTAAAATGTTAAAACTTGATTCAAAAAATAGTTTCAAACCCTGTGACTTTGGGTGAAGCATGATGGGTGGAATTAGCTTGTTACTTTTGGGAAAATAAATTAAATAGTGATCAGTGCCAATCACTATAGAATTGATATCAGTTAAGGCAACCAATATCGGTTAAGGTAACTAATATTAGTTAAGGCAACTGATGCTGGTTAGAGGTGATTGATGTCGATTAATGTGGGTTCAAGTTTTGGGTAGGATGGGTTTTGGGTTAGTTATAGAAAGGCTTTCATGGGTTTTTTAGGGTTGGATGATGGTCTCAAGGATAGAATAAGTTCCGAAGGATATCAAACTCAGGGGTTGGATACTCAAGTTACTAGGAATGTTTAGGGGGTGTTTGGTGGAAGATGGAGTGTTTGGAGTTGTAGAGCTCCAATACAAGAGATGGTATGAAGAGAGATGGGAAGTGGATACAAGCACTAAAATATTGAAAACTAAATAATTGAACTTAATACAAGTGTAAGATGCTTAACTTTTAGAGTTTATTGGCCTAGAAAAGTCTTGAGGTTGGATGTAAGCTACTTGGGAACCTAGAATAATGTGGATAGAGTGACAGTACTTGAGCTTTTCATAGTGAGGTGCTAAAACACTTTTTTGCCTTTGGTATAATTTATTGGTTCACCTAGAATCTTGGGTTTGTTTAAGAGTTATGATTCTTATTTAAAAGTTTCAACCTCCTAAGGTAGGGTCTTTAGGTTACCTTAAGTAATTGACATTGGTCTTGGTCAATCAATGTCAGTCGAGGGGTGACTGACATTGACTAGGGAGAATTAGTCTAAGTTTGCCAAAAATAGTCATTTGTACTTAAGATTGGTTGTTAAGACCAATGGAAGTGGTCTAAGGTTATTTAAGGTAACATTAGTATGTGTGATGAAGAGGTCTAGGAGGTTAGGGAATTAAATGCCTAGGTGGGAAATAGTCTTAAGGCTAGGTGTCAATAAGTTAGCCATGGGCTTAGGTGGGGAGGTATAAATATGCTTATTTAACTTAGTTAAATAATTAAATTAGCCAAAATGGGGTAAATGGGTATTTTTAAGTATTTTAATAAATATTCTAAGCCAAGGGGGCAAGGGGCTATTTTATGATAACTAAAACTGTGTGGTGTAGTTTTATAGTGTCTACATCAAGCATGTAAAATTATAATAAACATGGTACCCAGATAGTACGTGAAAATGATTCACTCTATCTATGCCATCCAATTAGCAAGAAGTCCTTCTTTATGATTGTAAAAACCCTATATACTTGGATTATTCTTGATTTCAAGATTTTTGTCTAGTGATAGATACAAATAAGTAATAAATGTTAGGATTGTGGAGCTAAAAGCTTCACTGATGCAGATACAGAGGAGGTTGCAGGAGAGTTGCTGAGTGCCAGAGACACCGGCGTCGGTCAGGCCAACCGACGTCGGCAGGAAAGGGCAGGAAAGACAACCGGCGTCGGTCAGAGATCGGCCGGCGTCGGCGACTCCCAGGCGGACAGGGACCGGCGTCGGTCGCCTGTGTAGTTCGACTGCGAGCTATCTACGGACAGTTAGCTAACGAACCAAGTGTTTGCATGAAGAGATCTAATTTTAGACTGAGAGCTGCGGATCTAATTATTGTAATTAGATGTCTAATTATTGTTTGGATGAGATCTATATAATAGACTCATGGTTGTATTGGAAAAGTGTGCTAGGGAGTAAGAGAGCATAATTATAAGCTCCTTCTGTGTGTGAGGTAGAGCAATGGTGCGTTCCTCCTAGTGCCACAGTACCAGGCTTGTTGGTGCTGGATTGGAGAGCCAGCTGGGTTCTTCAGGAGTGTAGGATCTTGGTCACAGTTGCATGGCCTATATAGGAGATCTACATGGTAAGTAAGATCGTTGATCTGCAGGTGTATGTGTATGCAAGGTCGAGGTTCACAGGTGAATAGAACCATTGTTTGATTTGCAGGTGTGCAAGGTCATACAGACAGCAACACAACAGGGAGCAGTATCAGGCAGGATCTACTTGGAGTACAGGTGTGTACTCGGATAGAACAAGAGAAAGGCAAGGAAGTTCCTTCCATAAGTATGGTCTGTTGAATTGCAGGTTGTTGCAGATTCATGGGAGATCTACTTGAAGTACCTTGAGTACTTGTGGAGCACGTGGAGTGCTTGTGGAGTGCGTGGAGCACTTGTGTTATGCGTGGAGCATGAGAGGTGAACACCAACTCTGTATTTGAGTTGGGTGTTGGGACCGGTGAGAGGGAGAGCTTTGGGGAGAAGATTTACTGTTCACTTGAGGTGTGGGAATCCTCTGTAAGGTGGTGGAGAAGATGTGGCATATTCTCTATTGTATTCTTTTCTGTATAAAGTGTTAATACAAGTTGTGTATTGTCTCTCATATGCTGTGTTATTCTGAATTCTAGTTACTTGGTGAATCTGGTTTATTTCCGCATATTAAGTTGCTTGAAGTTTGGTAATCAATTGTATGTTTCCGGTTTCGCATCCTGACAAGTGGGATCAGAGCATGTTTGTTGTTCTAGATTCCTGACAAGTGGTATCAGAGCCTTGGTTGTAGGTTCTTAAGCTTGATACCATCAAGTGGTATCAGAGCATGTTTGTTGTTCTAGATTCTTGACAAGTGGTATCAGAGCCTTGGTTGTAGGTTCTTAAGCTTGATACCATCAAGTGGTATCAGAGCATGTTTGTTGTTCTAGATTCCTGACAGTAGGTGGGGAGGTATAAATATGCTTATTTAACTTAGTTAAATAATTAAATTAGCCAAAATGGGGTAAATGGGTATTTTTAAGTATTTTAATAAATATTCTAAGCCAAGGGGGCAAGGGGCTATTTTATGATAACTAAAACTGTGTGGTGTAGTTTTATAGTGTCTACATCAAGCATGTAAAATTATAATAAACATGGTACCCAGATAGTACGTGAAAATGATTCACTCTATCTATGCCATCCAATTAGCAAGAAGTCCTTCTTTATGATTGTAAAAACCCTATATACTTGGATTATTCTTGATTTCAAGATTTTTGTCTAGTGATAGATACAAATAAGTAATAAAGGGAATGTAAAAATGAAATTAGTCCTTATTTCTCCCAAATAATTTACAAGGACAAAGCCTTAAACACTATTATTGCATCTATATTACGTGATATATGTAGTAGTTCAAACATGATGATATTACTCATAAATGCAAACTAGAGGCACCATTAATACCAAATATTATAATTTATGAATTTTTACAATTTGTTTTTTCAAAACTAGATTGATTTTGAAAAAGAAATTTGCTTTGGTATTGAATTAGTTTGCAAAAATGACTTATTGATTATTTTAAACAAGTTCAAACTAAAAAAATCCCATAATAGGAAAAATACTCCAAAATTGAATATATGGGCTTTAATTTTGAAAAAACTTAAAATAATGAAAAATTTCAAAGTTAAACAAAACTTAGCTTTGCATTTTAGTACATAGTCCTACTATTTCTACATGGATTTCACTAGTTGTAATGCCTGTGTTTTAAGGCACATCCTTCCATGGCATTATATTCAATGTTTGAGCATTTTTTGCATCATCATAGTAGATTAATGTTAGGGAAAACCTCCACGCAATAGCCAATAAAATTAATACACAATTTATAGCATACGAAACATCCACTTAAAGCAAAAATACAAGTTTGATGTTAGGTAAAAATGTCAAGTTTTAGCTAGAGAATAGTCCATGCAGGTATAATGCCAAGCAAGAGTTAATAAGATGCCAAAATAGTATAAAACATGCATATTGAAATGCCAAAACAATAAAGAGACGTGTATATTGAAATGCCAGAACAATAAAGAGACATGTATATTGAAATGCCATAATCATAATTTAAATTCCAAAATCGGAATTACATGGATCTAGGTTGAAAACACCAACAAAAAATAGGATCTTGTAAGAGAAAAGGAGTAGGTTTTCACTCCAACATATTAACAAATGAACATGTCCAACATAGATTTAAACCAACAATTCAATGCTTCCATTATAATAGGTATAACAAAACCAATTGGCTGAATGCTATTATATTATTTAATAAATACAAATGACAAGATCAATCCAACACCACCTTTCATCTCGATTTTATTACAAAATAATCTGAGTAGGTTATATGACTAGAAGGAAGGAGGTAGAAAAAAAACCTAAAATTGACACCAATGTCAGGATAAGAATCATGAAATGATAATGAACAATAATTTGGTGCAGACCAAAATTGTATTCAATTTATTGAAATGAAGAAAGATTACAAAATATATATCCAAAAAATGTGACCATTCACTTCACCTTTTAAGGTTCTTATTCATCTAATACTATGAAATAAAAGCTCTCCTAACCTATCACCTAGGATTAATAATATTATGTATAATGTGTACATAGTGGTATTTATATATGACTTTTTGATATTTACCCTATTGACCATTTTAGATCACCATAGGGGAAGTCACATCTAGTCTAGTTCAAGGCTTCAAATCACACGTAGGTTTATCAAGACTTAGCCAATTCAGGAGGAAAACAAATGAATACAAGGTTAGTCCCATGTGAGTTTCAACACTTAAGCATTTTTAGGATCTTCTTAAATTTATTATAATCTTCTTGGCCTTCCTTTCAACCTTCTTGATGAAAATAAAGCGCTCTTAGAGTCTGTAGGAGTCAAACATCATCAACAGTTAGTCAATTTTGGGTTATTTCCTAGTGATGGATTTTGGGGTCACTATGTTAAAATCGATAGGCCCTGGGTGATGTATTGATGGGTTACTAAGTTGTTAGTGTGTTAGGGATCTAGTTTAAGCCCCATGGAGATAGATGGTAATCATATATAGGTCTCGATGAGCCCAACCCCTTTTCAAAGCATCTCAACACTTAGTTGATTATTCAAAAAATTTCTTGATGGCATGTGTCACTCTCCCAATGGTCCTAGGCCTATTCAAAAGGCTTTTAGACTTAGCCATTTCTCTTCAAAGTTTTCTTGGTGAATCAATGACATCATTAAAGCTCTAGGTAATCAAGCAAATAGGATGCTTCCACACATCACAATCTTGATGACCTAATAACCTAAAATCATCTATATAGTTCAAAATCCTCTAGGCTAGTGGGTTAACAGGATGATGCCATGTAATGAAATCCCACTACCCCACTCTCCTAGATATTTCTGTAAAACTTACAATAGTTTGAGGAAGCAAATAAAGCCATTGTCTTGGACTTGTATGAAGGCATATTCATTAGGTTTGGAGTGCCTTCTACAATCATTTATGATAATGCAATGACCTTTGTTGCCACTAAGATAATTGGTTAGGTAGTTGAGAATGATATTCATTTGAGTCCATCTTCTAAATAATATCCTCAAGGAAATGGCTTGGTAGAGTTCACAAACAAGAATTTGATCAAGATCATCAAGAGAAATATAAAGGAAAACTAGAGAACCTAGCATACTAGGTTGAAAATAGACTTATGGGTTGATAGAGTAACCCCTAAAAAGGCTATTGGTAATTCTCATTACATACTTGTTTATGGAAAAGATGTAAGGCTACATGTATCTCTTGAAATTCTATCACTAGAACTTACCCATTAGCTATAAATGATGGAGGAGAGTGCCATGAAGATTAGATTTATAGAGATGATGGAGTTGTAAGAATCAAGAGACCATGCTATGCATACAATGGAAATTCATCAAGCCCAAGTGAAGAGGTCTTTTGATAAAAGAGTTGTTCCAAGAACATATCAAGAAGGAGACCTTGTGTTGAAGTGGGATGAGGATAGATCCAAGCCTAGGTTTGAAACATTGTGGAGTGGGCCCTATATTATCATTGGCTACAAGTAACATAATTCTTTTTATCTTTCAAAGTTAAATGGAGAAGAGTTGACAACCCAGTCAATGGGATATATCTGAAACCATGTTACTAGGATTAGTTTGTAACCTTGTATATAATAGATTAAGCCTCTATTTTCCCTAAGTACTTAGGCATAAGTTTTTTTGTTCACTTTTATTTTTGTCCTTCCTTCTAGTGTCTAATGATAGATGTGTGTATTTTGGAGTTTTCATCAAATTTTAGTTTATTTCTAAGTTGTTATCAAGTTTAGAGTCCAATATCAGGCCAAGTAGGTTGTAGTAGGGTTACATTCTTAGAATAATTTTTTTTGGATGCTTCTATGACTCCATGCCCAATAGATTGTATAAAGAATACTAGATTCTTGATTAATAGGCAAATAACTCGTAGAGGTCACCAAGTATGTTGATCATTTTTAGTCACCATGGGGGAAGCCACATCCAATTTAGTTCAAGGCTTTGGATCAGCTACAGGCTTATCAAGACTTAGCCAATTCAATGGGAAATCAAATGAGTATGAGGTTGGGCCCATGCAAGTTTCAACACTTAGACATTTTGAAGATCTTTCTAGCCTTCTTATAATCTTTTTGGCCTTCCTTTTAGCCTTCCTGAGGAACATAGAGCATTCTCAAAGCTTGCAAGATTCGAACAACATCAAGTCTTACTTAATTTTAGGTTTTTTTCTTAGTGATGGCTTTGGGGCACTATGTTAAAATTGATGGGCCCTAAGTGATGTTTTGGTAGGTTCTTAGGTTGTTAGTGTGTTAGGGCTCTAGTCCAAGCCTATTGATGCCACACAATAGTCATACATAGGTCTTAATGAGTCTAGTGCCTTTTCAAAGCATCTTTACACTTAGTCAATTCTTTAAATTTTTTCTTGATGTCATGCATCACTCTTATGATAGTCTTAAGATTGTTTAAAAGGATTTCAAACTTAGCCAATTTTCTTCAAAGTTTGCCCAGTGAAGTGATGATGTTATCAAAGCTCTAATAAATCAAAAAAGCGAGATGCTTCTATATGTCATAATCTTAGCAATTCGTTGACCTAAAATCATCTATATAGTTCAAAATCCTTTGGGTTAACAGGCTAATGGGATGATGCCAAGCAGTGAAATGTTATTTCCCTACTCTCTCAAAGATTTATGTGTAGTTTGTAGTATTTTTTCAAAGCACAGGTGAATGGGATGGCACCACATGGTGAAATCTCACTGCTATGTAGGCCCATAATTATTGATATAGGCAAAAAAGGCATCCATATATCAGGTAAGCAGGATGATCCCATATGTCAAAATCCTACTTCATTATTGGATGAATAGGTTAGGCAAGTAATCAAAGCAATGAAGGAGTGAGAAGGAGCCATGTGGAAGTGGTGGGACCCAAAATTTAGTGACATGAATGCTCGACCAATAATAGAATGCCATGTGTCATAATAGAGGTAGTCAGATCAATTAAAGAACAAGAAGTAACCATATGGAAAGCCCATTGTATGAGTAAAAGGACATGCTGGCTATGCATTCAACATGGAAATGGATTAGATTTGAGGGTCATTTGAATATCAAAACCATCAAAACTACCAGAAGCCTAGAATGAGTCTGATAATGCCACATGGCTAAAACTTGCCATGAAAGGGTTCATTGGTGTCTAGTTGGCATTAACTGAGGGAAAATTTGATAGCCTCTTTTACCTATTCAGATGTCAAATTCAAGAGATGAGATATGTAACTGCATTCGATTCATAAAATCAATGGTAGAGTGGCTTGGCAAGTAAATCATGGTGTAACTCAATAAAAATGATCAAAGATGATGAGATGGTAATAGAATCTTGCACTATTCATCATATAGGTGAGTGGAGAATATAAGCAGATATAAGAGAAGTTTAAGGCTAAGGGAACATGGTAGGTAGCTATGTAGGCATGGCCATGGCAATCACAAGGAAAATTCCTACTTTGTCTAATTGACCTCTCCCTTCTCTGATTAACATGATTAAATTTGTAACTACCCCATTAGTGGGTAAATCCAATTTAGACCTTGAGCTTTAGATATTTTACTTATATAAGTAGACAAATGTTTCATGGAAATCACCCTCAAAATTTGTATGGTGAAGCCTTGCCAAACTTGATAATTATTTTTTGCCTCTAAAACTAATTCAAGCTAAATTATAATTTCTTCATCTTGCATCTAGTGTTTTGGAGATGGATTGTTGTTGAATGTTAGTGATATTATTTAATTTACTCACATTTTTCTTCTTCATTCATGCCTTTATGTGAGTTAGTCATCTTTCTACAGGTCAATGATGTGTGTCAAATGGTTTTATTGAGTCCAATGTGTGAAAATGTCATTAGTGTCTTTTCTTATACCTCTTAATCCTTTACCTTGACTATTGTAGTAACCATAGACTTCATATGAAACATGTGTGGGAAGAGCTATTTTTAAATTGTAGAATAAGGTTGTAATCTTATCATTCATAGTGAAATCATAGGCAAGTAGAGGGAACTATATTTTGGTGCATCACCTCCATGTTTCTTTCTAGTTTTATCCTTCCCCTTTTCCTTATAATCTTATTAGGTTTAGTAGTAGTTTGGGTGAGGAATTAAGGGATCTATCCCAATATAGATATTCACTTCACCATTTATGCCACCCATAGTCTATAAGTGATTTTATTGCTATCATCTAAGTCAGAAGGTTTAAACAACTTTATTAGGGGTGCAAAATAGAATGATAACAATTTATGGCATGCCCCAGTGGGACCAACTTCAATAAGGTTATCCAAGATTAATGCTGGTCATGACAAAATTTTAATTATAATAACCTCCTTCATATAACATTTAACGACTCCAATAGGTTTTTAGCTCTTGGTTGCTAAGTAGTAAGCAAAAATTTCATTCCAGGGGTGTATACAAGGTGAAATTCTAAGGGTATTCCTTTTGATTTTATTGAGTTACCCAAATTTTCAGTCAAGATAAAGATATTATTTCAATTTACTCCTTATACCAAAGCTCCTAAAAGGAAACTTCATTTCCACTATAGTCCAAGTTCTCCTAAAACTAGCAAGATGGCTAGAAACCTGCCCTTTATTGCCTTTAATGGTGGATCACCTTTAAACCTTGCACTATATGATGATGTTCCTATGGCATCTCTTAAAAATTTCCCTTAATTTATTGGAGAAAATACCATTACCCCTATTGATCACATCAAAGATATGTTCAATTTTTATAGTATTCATAATATTACTCAAGAGAATGTGGCCATTAAATTGTTCACAATTTTATTTAAGGGTAAGGATCTATATTAGTATATGACATTAGATCCTAACTCTATAAATTTATGAGACCAATTATGGGAGAAATTGAGCAAGATGTTTGAGGATAAGAGTGATCACTTGTCTTTGGCTAACAATTAACTACCATTAAGAAAGCCCCACAAGAGTTCATGCAAGGTTTCAATTTTAAATTTCAGAAAAGGTGGGATAAAAACCCACTCTTGGTGAGGCCTACTCCTAAATATGATTTTATTTATTATTTTAGAGCTTTGAATAGTGATATCTTTGTGATGATATAATCAATGGGTAGTAGGACATTACCAAATGCTTATGAGATTGCCATCAAGGTTGAGAATAGTCTTATATAGGCTGGAAAAATTACACCAAGGCCTCTAATGCCCTTCTTTCTAGAATTGCAACCCACTTTTCCATCTCAAATACCTATATCAGTGCATATTTTAGTTCTAATTAACCAATCACCAAGCTAAGATAAAGCTATCCCTAGCCCATCAAATGATCTGTAAGAGGTTAAAAACCTTCTCTAAAATTTTCAAAATAAGTTAGTTACTCTTGAGAGATAGGAGGCTTAGAATTATATACCATACCAAGAACTTTATTAACCTTATTAGAATAACATGCCCCCATATCAAGGACCTTATCAGCCAAATAGGCTACCGCATTAGGGAAATATTCAAGGCCCAATCCAAATTACTCCTACAAAGCCTTATCAAGCCTTCAACCCCAATACTACCAACACATCTAAAGCCTTAGTCCCTATCCAAAACAACCTAATATAGGAATGTGAGTGGTATTTCCCCTTTAGTCTTCTCTATTGCCAAAATACCTATCCTATGGTGTCTTCAACTAAGCATTATGGTATAGAGTGTAATACCACCATAAGAGACCTAAGATGAGGTACCATCATAATAAAAGGCCTCTCAAAGAAATAGTGCCAAGTTATGATTCACTTTTAAATTGGTAAGGGTATGAGTATTATGGAGTGAATCAATTACAGAATAAAACCATGCTTATTCTTCAAGTTTGATGACCAATACTAGGTCCAAGAAAAGGGCTATAAATTTAGAACCAACAACTAGTAAGTATCTTGCATCATTTTCTCCAGTGTTACAAGAGGTTTATTATCCTACTTTAGCTCTAATGGTGTAAAGAATATGGAATAATCAAACTCCAAGAAGTCAAGAATAACCCAAAATCCATTCTCAATCAACACAAGTGTAAGAAGGTACTTCTATTGGTAAGGTACAATAAAGGGTCAGTGCTTCCCCATTTAATATTCTTGAGCATATGAATAAAACAAATGTGAATATACCCATGTGGGAGTCCTTTTCCATCTAAAGACAGAATGACCTATTACAATTAGCTTTGTCTAACCTTAATATTTTAGAAAAGTCAGCAAAGGAATGACCAAAGGTAGTGCTCACAAATACCTCTCAACCAAAAGAGGGCCAGTTGAGTAAAGGTGTGAAACCTCCACCATTTTATGTTTCTTTGATCATAGGTAGTCATTTAACCCATAATTATATGATAGATTTAGGGGATAGTATCTTGATGATGCCAAAGCAAATAATAAACAAGTTGGGTTTGAAATATGATCCACTCTCTAAAGGAGTAGTATAGCTGGATGGAATGATCGTTAATAATCTTGGTTTTACAAAGGGTTTGGATCTCACTTTGCATGATTATCCTAACTTTTCCATTCCTCAATATGTTTTCATAGTTTATCTCCCTCCATACTTTACTTTTTGCCTCTCTAGGGACTTTAATACCAATATTGAAGGATATATATCATCTAATTGGTCTCACATTATCTTTAGAACTAGATATGTCTCTAAGGTCACCATTAGGTCCAATTCAATTGCTAGGAACCATATTAAGCCTTATGTGCCCAATGCAATAAATTTAAATTATACAATCTTTGATTAGGAAGATCATCCTGCTGAGCTAAACTAAGCACACCCCTTGAAGGCACACTTGATTTTCTACTATGTTGGTTAACAAATTTGTCCTAAAAAAAATGTTTTGTTTTGACTCTATAACCCTTTCTTTGAGAACAAATGAGTTAAATAAAAAATGAGTGAAATATCAGGGATAATTCCTCTCTAAATTAAGGTACGACTTCCTTTAAAAAATTTAATGAATTAAAAGTAATTTAATCATTCGAACACACTTTTAACTAGAAAGCATTTAAGGCAAACTAACATTCATACATCACCATGTTATGAATGTGGTATCTTTCCTCCATATAACATTATTTAGTGATAGAACACATATATTCTATCCTCAACAATAATCAGACATATAAATATGTATATTACTGAACCAACAAAAGATAAAACACATATGATGAGTTATCCAATGAAAGAATAATTACCGCTTGAAAGGAGAGTTCACATAGAAACCCAATTTCAAATACTTAAACACACATATTTAAGTATGCAACAATTATTTATTCTTTTCACTCACAGATGGAAATTCTTCAAATAATCATCACATATATTTTGAAACAAAGAAGTTCAACTTTAAAATTCTCTTGTCTTCTTCTTTTCTATCCCTTATCTCAAATTTTAACAACTAAAAACATATATATAATTACCCTAATTAACTACTCTTTTAAACCCAGAGTTAAAATAAACTCTGACCCATACAAGATTTAGTTTCATACAAGCTCATTAAAATACAAAGTTTTTCTTAAAACATAATTTCAACTGAATAACTAAATAAAGAGATTGTATAAGCAAGATCAAGATTGGGGCAGCGCATTGGAATCTTTGGATTTGCTTTGTTCTATTGAGGAGACACATTGCACCTTCCATTCCTAATGTGTAGTAATAAATTGTTGAATTTTTGAGAAGTTGGGGATGCCAATGTGTTTAACCCATGCTTTCCAAACATCATTCTCTCTTCAATTTTTTTCCACTTTTTCCACGTATTTCGGGAGTGCATCAACACAGAGGTGTAGAAGTGATTCTACTTTTGAAATTCAAGAGAAATCCTCAATTAATAGGTTGTCATTTTATTTAATGAAACTAATCTTCTCTTTAAATGATTGAACCATACTATTGATATCCTTTTCTGACTCCCCATCATCTTTTATATATTTCACATCCATACATTGTAAGTCATGCTATAAGGATTGAGTGAACTCAATTATTTCTTTGATCATCTTTGTAAATTTAATTCATCCTTATCTGGATACTGAGTTTCTCTATTCGATATTTCTCTTACTTACATATAATATATTATCATTCAGACTCATTAAATTTTTCTCTGATAAAAAATTTGTCACCCCATACTTCAAAACATCACCAATTTGATGTATCACATTCATCCATTTTCCTTCCTCCTTTTCCCACGAAGCATTATATGTTTTCAAATATTTGATGGGAGTCATAGTCCCATCATATATATTATTAAATTCCTTATTATATTCTATACCCTTCTGGATAATTCCATCCAACCAATCATCAAACACCTTAGTCACCATTTTATTTCTATGTATCTAATCTAGCATTTTTTGGTTGACTAGAGATTTTGGGTCAAAAGATAGAGGTAGTTAGAAAATAGGTTATGGATTTGGATTATGAATGACATCGATATACTCTACCATTGATCATAAGGTCTATTTCAACTCCCTCTTATCTTTTTCATCCTTTCAAGTATGGCTGACTATCCTTTTGGTAGATGCTTCAAGATGGTGCACATCCGTGACATGTGATGCAGTCCCAAGATCTATTTTTTTTGTGAAATCTTAAATTTTGGGATCTTGAAATTCCTTATCAATTGTCAGTTGGGCTATTTCTACACTCTAATTCCCTGTACTAGGGTCAATGTCCACCCTGGATGTTGTTTTCAATTTCTTAGATTTAGGAGTCTTTCTTAGACACTTGATAACCATAGTCCTCCAATGGCAATGAAAATGAAACTATTATTTTTTTATCACTGATTAAACTTTCTAACCATTTGGGTGTAAGGACTAGAACTTCCTTACAGGATTCAATTCTTTATAAGGCACATTTGATATCACTGTTAGATCTACAAAATTTGAAGCAACCTTTGTTTGTTGATTTGTACTAATCTCCTCTACCATTGGTGCATAAAACCCTTTATCACTTGTTGCCTCTCCTAAATTCTCTTCAGAGTTTAAGTCAATAACTATTATTTCAAAAATCTCCTTCTTCTTCTTACTTTTAGTCCTTAGTCTGGTAGTACGAGAAGGTAGAATAGTTGCAAGGGTTTTCTTGGACTTTTTGATAATATAACCCTTTCCAAATTTTGGATTGAGAGTACCTACATCACAAATAGTAATAAGATGATTAGAAGAGTTTATTGGAGATGGTGATTTATCAATTGGTGCACATAACTAGGAATCTTCATTTTAAATCTCTTTCAATCTATAACCCTTTAACCATTTCTCAATTCTCCTTATCATTGGGAGAGTTTTGACTTTAATCTAATCCTCTTCATCTTTATTCCAATCAAATTTTAGAATAGATAGTTATTTTACTTGTTCAAAATGAGGATCAACCACCTATTCTTCATCATCAATTATTCTAGAGATATTCATACTCAGATTGAGTGTAACTATTTGCCTCAAGGAGAACCTACACCAAAGCTTTCTTCTAACTTCAAATTCATCTGGACAATCCTCCCAATAGTCTTTGATTTAGGGAATGTGTGAAAATATCATTCCAACAATCAGATTATCCCTAGTAAAACCTTTGCTATCAAATTGGGGTCTGGCATTACAGTACTAAAGATTGAACTTTTTCAAGTCTACCTCTAAATTTAGGGCATCAAAAATTGACTGGCATGAATAGTGTCCCATTTCAATAGGAAAAGATACACCATATTATTCCTTCATTGGAAATTTATTATCTACATGGGCAAGCTACCTACAAACTTCTATTAATACAACATGGTCAAAAACATATCTGGGTAGCTTCACTGGTTCGTTGTTAAAATCACCAACTTTGATATAAGTAAATTTAGAAAATTGAATGAATAAACTACCATAAATACTAATCATCTACATGGCTTAATCAGACATTCTCTTCTTAACATTACCTACTAATTCATAAGTCATCCTACCAATAAAAACATCATTAACCCTTCCATAGTTTTCATAACAATTTTGCATCTACAAATGTGGTTGTAATAATCATAAATTATACTATCTTCAACTAAGGATGCATGAGGCAACCCTCTCCATTTTCTTGTAGATGCTAAGCAGTAAAAGAGATATGAAGACATAAAAATCCTTATTCTTGAAATATTTACTCAGACCTAGATGCAAACATTCGACTATGATTTCTGCCTAATCCAAATATTTTTCTCCTTGGAGGATCACTTGAATGAACAAGTACATCCAATCCTCCAAATAAAATGCCTGAGAATTGTCTTTCACCCTGTGTAATAATACCATGATGTCTTTAATTTTTGGTATCATATGTTCTCTAGTTAATACTTTGGGTAGTCTTAAACCTCCTTTTTGAAATTTTAGTAACTAATTTTTGGTAATTACACTCCTGTAGATTGCTTTCTTTAATGAAAAATGACCATAAGAGGAAGTAATATCAAGGTCAGAGTATGGCTCCTTTGGTGGAATTTTCATCATATCCATTAAGATTTGTCTCTTGACATACAGTAATACATTACCATTTGCAATTTTGATACACCTATTTTGAGGGTCGTATCTATTCATGCATTCCAAAACTAATTCAAGACATTGTACTACAATGGGAAAAGCCATAACTTTGACTAAACCACTTTCCACTATTTTCTCCATCATAAGAGTCAACATAGGATTTTTAACCCTCTCCTTAAAATCTTCTAAATGATATTGAACTAAAGAAGTATCCCCAAATTTAGGAAGAGAACAAACAAGACCAAGACCGTGTTCATAACCAAGACAAGTAGATTTCATGGCTACAAATTGGAGAATATAATGAAAAATGATTTGAACTTCTTAAATAATACTAGAAACTCAAAATGATTCTCCTTTCCAACAAAATAATGGAATCAACTTATAGGAAAAGTTGAACTCACCTTCAATGGATAAAAAATTACTATGAAACTATGTAATAAATTTTTTATACCTCCAACACTACTCTCCTTTGCATGAACCTATGTGTTTATTGTTAAAAATGGCTTGTCCTTTCTTGATAAAGGCATGAAATCAGGTCAAATAATTATTAGATCAATTAACTTGTGCTGAATTTGCTTGATAGGATGCAAATTATGATAGGTGCATTAATTGTAAGTAGTTTTCACACATGATCTTAATGTGTAATGATTAATCATAACCTTTCAAAATTAGAACTTTCCATTTCATAAAATGTTTTGGATATATTTCCCTCTAAATGATTTAGTTCTTTTAAAATATCTCACAAATTTTTACTTAAAAGACTTCGAGAAAGGTGGGACTAAAGTCATGGAATGTTGAATCTTTAAATCATTGAACCTTTGAAATCTTGAAATGAGGTTAAATGCAAAGGTTCAAAGATAAAAATTGAGTTACACAAAGGGACCAGTAGTTCATGAATTTTGAGAAACATTGAACCATTAAACTCTTAAACTTTGAAAAGGGTTCAAGTTCGAAGGTTCAATTCTTTAGTAATTTCATACATATGAAGACAAGCGGATTAAATTTTAAAATAAAGAGCTAAATTAAGAATTAAACATATGATCAATAAGGTAAGATGGTGGGTCAACTTTTGCTTAGGGAAGGTTCATGAAAAAAAAGATGAATAAGGGTGAATTAAAAGGTAACATTGGCTCTAAAAGGGGACTGCATTTTATGACAAAATGCAGATAGCTTAGAAACTCTAGTTACACACAAACTAAAACACTGGGATGGAAGAAAAAGGAACAAGGCAAACCCAAAATTGGGAAAGGAAAACAACAACACACAACAACAAAGGAAAGACTATGTAAAAAATAAGGGACACCTATTTTACAATCTATACAATTTAAGGTCATATCCATTATAAGATAGGGGTAGAATAGTTCCATCTAGATATTCCAATTTGAAAGAATTAGGGCCGAATACCTGATGAATTTTTAAGGGGCATTTCAAAAGTGAGTCAAACTTGATATGTGCTCTTTTAGGTTCTCTCCTCTTATCTCACAGCAACACTTCATCTCCTTTCATGAATTTTTTGGGCCTTAATTTTTGATCAAAAATCTTCTTAACCCTGGCTTGATGAGTGGTAATTTGATCAACTAGTTCATTCCTTTATTCCTTGATCCTGGTTAAGTACATAACTCTCTTTTAAAGGGAATCTTGAAAATATTGATCTTTAATAACATTTTGTAATTTGGATGCAAATAATTCTAGGGGTAATGATAACTAAGATCCTATTCCATAAACTAATTCAAAAGGCACCATTCCTATTGCCCTTTTTGGGGTTACCCTGTCAGCCCAGAGCACTTCATACAACCTTTTATGCTAATCTTTAGGATTATCACTTACCAATTTCCTCATGATGGCTATTAGATTTTTTTACTGGACTCAGCTTGTCCATTCCCTTGAGGGTAGTGATTTGATGAGTGAGAAAGAGAGATACTATGCTCATAACAAAAAGATGTAAGTTTAATTGAATAAAATCTAGTAGTGTTATCTGCCACAAGCTTTTGAGGAATACCAAAACATACTAGTTTATTTTTTCTAACAAAATTACATACTACTTCTAAAGCGGCTATCTTCACAAGGACTGCTTCAACCCATTTTGTAAAATAGTTAGTTGTTGTAAGAATGTGTGTGTCTAGCACTTGAAGAAGGTGAGAGAGGCCCAATAAAGTCTATTCCCATTTGTTTGAAAAGTTATTCAATAATGATAGGCCTCAGAGCCAATGTTGCAAGTTGTGGCCTTCCTAAAAACATTTTACATTTTTCACAGTTAGCTACCCATTTGTATGCATATTTAAACATACTCAGATAATAATAATTTCTAAGGATTTTTAAAGCTGTGACTGAAGAAGAGAAGTGTCTATCGTAGGCTTCATTATGAAAAACTTCTAAAAGCTAGTGCTCTTGCTCTTTATCTACACATCTTAAAAATATTTCATCTAGTCCCTTTTTGTATAAGACATCACCCCAAATGACATATTTTATTGCTTTTAACTTTAGATTCCTTTTCTCCTTCAAGGATAAGTGACTAGGATAGTCTCCATAAGTAAGATAATGTGCCACATTTAGGAACCATGGATCTTGTAAACTCACCAATAAGATAGTGGTAAGTTCTTCCTTTTCTTCTTCTTTACTTTCAACAATCAATTTGCATAGGCCTTGACCTCTAACTAATTTAGTTGGCCTAATCTTCAAGTCATATTATTGAATCTTAGTGACCCATGTTGCTCTTTTATTCATCCCAACATCTTGTTGAGTCAAAATGCTTTGTACAACTGAACTAGAGACAAATACAATTGAATGAGAGTGTAGTATGTAATATCTAAACTATTTAATAGCCTTTATCATAGTGAAAGATTGCTTCTTAGTTAAATAATATTTATGTTCATGTTTCTTAAGAGGAACACTCATAAAGGCTATTGGGGATTCTTCATTCAATTATTTTTTCTGTAACAAGATACTAGATAGGGTATGTTCTAAAGCATAACAATAAATAATAAAATCTTTATGGAAATTAAGGTTTACCAAAGTAGGTGTTTGTACAATTGCTTCTTTAATATCTTCAAATGCTTTATTATAAATCTCATTCCATTTGAATGCTCATTTTTCACTCATCATCCTCATAATATGCTTCATAATCTCAGCAAAATTAGGAATGAACCTTTTGAGGAAGTTAATCTAGCCAAAGAAAGACTTAACTCTAGTCTTATTAGAAGGAAGACTTAGCTGTTGTATTGCTCTAACCCTTTTTGGATCAATATTGATTCCATCCTTTGAAACTAGATGTCTCAATAACTTACCTTCTATTACATAGAAAATTGACTTCTTAGGATTAAGATATATCCCATGACTTTGACACCTTTGTAAAATGATTTCTAGATATTTTAGATGATCCTCTCTTTTTATAGAGAAAATAGTCAAATCATCAAGATAAATGACAATAATTTATCTTTAATCTCTTTAAAAGATGAATTCATCACCTATTAGAAAGGTCTACCAACATTAATCAAACCAAAGGGCATACAGTTATAAGCAAAAGTTCCCTAGAGTGTAGTAAAAGGATTTTTATATTGATCAATTGTAGCTACACTTATTTGATTATAACCTACGAATATGTCTAACATAGACATCATCTCTGATCCAACAACTATGTACAAAATGTGATCCATCAAGGTAAAGGATAATTATATTTCAAACTAGCTTGGTTCAGATTCCTAAAATCAACACAAATTCTTATTTCTCCATTTTTTTTGTGTGCTAGGACAATATTTGCCACCTAGGTGGAGTGATAAATCAGATAAATAATCTTGGATTTTAACATTTTGTCGATCTCTTTAAAGATAGCTTCAAAAACTTTTGGGTTATAGTTTCTCAACTTTTTCTTGAATAGAATTTCATTTATTTTTAAAGGAATATGGTGTTGAAATTGCCCACCCCTAAAATCTTTCAGGTCATCATAGCACAAAGCAAAGACATCCTTATACCTAATCAACAAATTAATCAATTTTTTTCTCCTCTAGAGAGCAACATCTACCAATAGAAATCCATTTAGGATCAATCTTACTCCCAATGTTTATTTTTTTATAATCTCCCATTTTATCAAGGTTTTAAGCAAGTTTGTCTTTGGTATATTCATCTTATCGAGTGAACAAATGTTCCAGAGAGACCAGTCCTCTAGGTATGTTGTTTCCCTTTAACTAAATTACATCATCCTTTGAATTGATCCCTAGATCAGGACTAAATTCTTTACATTCTGATTCAAAACCTTCAAAATAAGTCCCCAAGAATATTTTAACATTCTTCAAAAAGTTTTTGATCTGCCTATCATTGTCAAAAACTTGCCAATTCTCATCATTATCTAGGACATTAAGTTGATAGATCAATTGTATTCTATATGAATCCTTTTTGAAATCAGGGTATGGGAGAAGAAGGGAAGCTAACACTACCAGAGAATCTACCCATGTATTCTGATCTCTGGGAATTGCCTCAATAGGAAAGGCATCAAAATATTCTATCTCATCCCAAACCCTATTCCTGTAATGTCTCAATCTTTCATTTTTAACTAAAAAAATGCCTCTCACCTATTTAACAATCAATTTAGCATCTCTTTTTTCTCTGAGCATCTTTATCTCCTTTTATTTGGCTTCATTTAACCCAAGAAATAGGGCCTCATACTCTGCAGTGTTATTAGTATTTTTAAATTCTAACTTGAAAGAGCAAGGAAAATTTTTACCTTCAGGTGAGATCAAAACAACCCTTACTCCTAAACTAATGGTGGCATAACTACCATCAAATTCTAGGGTTCATAGATCATCTAAATGATCAGATTTTGGGGTGGACTCTTTCTTCATGTCTTTAAAAGAGAGAAAGTAATTTCCAAATTCACATTCTTCAAATAGGATCTGAGATTTAGGGTCATCAAAAGGATACACAATAAACTTGAATTTAGGTTCAGGTTTGATCCAAAACTTGAAAAGCTTTAGTTGAAAGATAATTCAGAAAATAAGAACAACACAATTCAAATAATGCTATCTCTGAAAAGAGATGTTTTATTTATCAAAATTGTAGACCCAAACATATGCTTATCTCTGAGAAGAGATGTCTGATTTCCATTTCAGGTTACATCTTCTTTTATACATGTTTTTAAGGTGTGGGAAGGATATGGAAGGTCACCAATCTTGAGGGAGATGAATTGGTTTGACTTCCATGATTTACAACAATACAGAATTCGAGGAATTACTATTTTTAGAAACTTACTATTTTTAGACTACATGACTAAAATTGAAATTTAGGACCATTCTATTGGGTTTTAAGGGGTAAAAATTCATTGAGTGGAGCTCATGCCATCTCAAAATGCTCCCCTCATTATTAGCTTTCCAATGGTTCAAACGGTGAGTCAATTGGAGCTACGGTGCAAAAGTTATGGCTCCCAAAAGTTTTGCCATCAAATGGGGTGGACCCATCACCCGAATTGTCATCTGAATTGTTGTCCAGATCAAGGTTTTAATTTAAATTTTTTATTTCCCATTAGAATTGTAGCTTCTGACCAATCCAATTTAATCTCCCCACCTAAGTCTTTGCAAAAAGTCCTACTCAATAGCATCCCATAACTAGTAGGAATATCTGCTACCAAGATAGTCAATTTCACTTTTTTATTGGGATAAGCTGCAAGGGTGACCTATGCATATTTGATTTGCCCAAGCAAAGAATTTTTTTTTCCATCCATGGAGTAACACCTACCAAATGTTTTTGTAAGGGATAGGCCCAGGGCTTTGGCTATAGAAAAAGGCATGATTTTATTAGAGGCACCTGAGTCTATAATACAATTACTGAGTTTATGACCATTTACGAATAAAGAAACATAAAATGGGTTGAGTTTCATATCAACCACATAATAATTATCATTAGCTAAGTCAACAGTCATTTTAGGAGTATGCCTGGGTGATTCAAGTGGGGAAGTAAATAACTAGGCAATCAGAGACTCAACACTAGCATTTAGTTGAATTTTGGGCTCAATTTGTGAAGGATCACCTTTGAAATATTTAACCAATTTATCAAGTTATTTGGGATTCAACTTAAGATACTCAGTAGGAGATATTTGAATCTTTGTAGACTTTTAAAATTTTATAATATCAAAAGAAGTTTCATGATCATTGCTATATAAAAATTTAACTTCTTGGGCCTTCAAATTAATGTCAGGGGTTCTAGTAAGAGGCTCCTTACCTTTAACAGGTATTTCTTAAGTATTAAAAAATATTGGATTCTTCTGACTTCTAGTAAGCACAACACATAAAGGATCTTCAAGAGTAACCAATATTTCACCTCCTCTTTCTGAATCTGATTCATATTCTAGGAAGTGTATTTTAGAGTCACCAAGTTGCTCAGAGTTCCTTTCTTCTTCGGTAATCTCTTCCAATACATCTTGAGTAGTGGCCATTTGAGCATATCTAAGCATCTCTAGACAAGAGTTTCCATCATGATCAGTAGTCAAATTAAAGGCACACATATTTCCTCTTCTAGGGGGAGCTTCAATAGCTATCCTGGGTTGTGGTAATATAAGTGGTAATGTCCTGCTCGTATTTGTCTATTAGTTAAAATTTTTCCTGCTAACATCTTGATATGGTTGTTGAAATGAAGTACCAGCCTTAGATAATTATCTTTTTAAGGCAATCATATCATTAACTAATCTTTTAACCACAGGATCTATAGAGGATGGGGGATGAGCATTAGGTACTTGAAATTCTTTCTTCCATTTTACAACCATAATGAGATCATTATCTAACTCAACTTCCAAGGTTTGTGCGATTGCTATATTGACAACTACACCTCTTCTAAGATGAAAACTAATATCAAGAGGCATAGAATTAATAAAGAAACATTTTTGATTCTCAGGATTTGGCCTTTTAGCATTTGAGATTGTGTACAATTCTATTGAATTTGGCTATAACTTCCCTCATTAGCTCATGTATTTCTTTCTTGAGTTGAGTCAATTGAGCAAGAAGGGAATGTTTATCTTCTACACTTTTGAACCTATTTTCAAATGTAGTTTTCATATCATCCCAATTTGTAATTGAAGAGTTCGTTAGATGATAAAATTATTATGTTGCAGTTTCAATTAGAGTTTGCACAAAAATCCTTATGGCTACATCTTGATGTTGCACACCTAACACACCACATGCTGTAGCAAAAGCACTCAAATGTTCATCTTATGATTGTCTTCCATCTCCATTAAACTTGGGTAAGTTTTACCTTACATTTTTAGGTAGATGATTTAGGTTATCCCCTAAATTTAGAGGCCCTATAGCTGCTCCCCAAGGTTGAGCCATTGGAAGAAAACTAATGGTAGAGGGAATGATAGTACCAGAAAGGGTTAAGGCTTGATAGACAGAGAGGGATAGGAGGTTGACTTATAGCTCTTCTAATAAGAGTAGGGATATAGGGAAAATTAAAGATTTGTAGTGTTTGAAAGGTAGGATCCTCAACTCCTTCTCTCCTCAAAGACCTTGTATATCTTCTGGACTCCAGTTTATGATATTAGTTTCTAAGCTACTCTTGATCTCTTCAGACTTCAGGGGCTTGATTTTTTACTACATTTTTTGCTTTCCTCCTTTTTTTGAGTAATAACAATCTCAAATTATCAGCCAATTCTTCTTCTTTTTCTAATACTTAGCTAGCCCTTCTACAATCCTCAATGTTTTGGTGAGTGCACCATGCAAGAGTGGTTAACTGACCAATTATATCTTCCTACTCGTCTTGAAAACCAAGATTAGGCTACATAATAAGAATTATATTTTCATGGGGAAACACCATTGTTACTTCATATTAATGTGACTAATCTTTTGATAAATGACTTCGAATCCCCAACAGAGTCACCAAAAATTATTGGTTAATAGATTTGTCCTAAAAAAAAATGTTTTATTCCGACTCTATAACCCTTTATTTGAGAACAAATGAGTTAAACAATAAATGAGTGAACTATCAAGGATAATTCCTCTCTGAATTAAGGTATAACTACCTTTAAAATTTTCAATGAATTCAAACTACTTTAATCATTCAGACACACGTTTAACTAGAAAGCATTTAAGGCAAACTAACATTCATACATCACCATGCTATGAATGTGGTATCTTTCCTCCATATAACATTATTTAGTGATAGATCACATAGATTCTATCCTCAACAATAATCAAAAATATAAATATGTATATTACTGAACTAGTAAAATATAAAACACATATGATGAGTTATCTAATGAAAGAATAATTATTGCTTGAAAGGAGAGTTCACACAGAAACTTGATTTCAAATACTTAAACACACAGATTTAAGTATGAAATAATTAATTATTCTTTTCACTCATATATGAAAATTATTCAAACAATCATCACATATATCATAAAACAAATAAGTTCAACTTTAAAATTCTCATCTTCTTTTTTTCTATCCCTTGTCTCAAATTTTAACAACTAAAAACATATATATAGTTACCCTAATTAAATGTTCTTTTAAACCCAAAGTTAAAACAAACTCTGACCCATACGAGATTTAGTTTCATATAATATCATTAAAATATAGATTTTTTTAAACATAATTTCAATGGAATAACTGAATAAAGCGATTACATAAACAAAATCAAGATGGAGTAGCAGATTGGAATCTTTGGATTTACTTTGTTCTACTGAGGAGACATGTTATGCCTTCCATTCCTAATGTGCAGTAACAAATTATTATATTTTTGAGAAGTTGGGGATGCCAATGTGTTTAGCCCATGATTTCCAAACATCTTTCTCTCTTTAAATTTTTGCCCCTTTTTTCGTGTGTTCTAGGAGTGCATCAACATAGAGGTGAAGAAGTGATTCTACTTTTGAAATTCAAGAGAAATCCTCAATTAATAGGTTTTCATTTTCTTTAACAAAACTGATCTTATCTCTAAAGGATTGAACCATAGTATTGATATCCTTTTCTGGCTCCCCATCATTTTTTATATATTTCACATCAATACATTGTAAGTCATGCTGTAAGGATTGAGTGAACTCAGTTATTTCTTTGATCATTTTTGTAAATTTAATTAATCCTTGTTTGGATACTGAGTTTCTCCATTCGATATTTCTCTTCCATATAATATATTATCATTTAGACTCATCAAATTTTTCTCTAATAAAAACTTTGTTACCCCATACTTTTGAACATCACCAATTTGATTTATCACATTCATCCATTTTCCTTCCTCTTTTTTCCATGAAGCATTCCGTGTTTTCAAATCTTTGATGGCAGCCATAGTCCCATCATATATATTCTTCAATTCCTTAATATATTAGGTACCCTTCTAGATAGTGCCATCTAACCAATCATCAAACACCTTAGTCACCATTATATTTCTATGTATCTGATCTAGCATTTTCTAGTTGACTAAAGATTTTGGGTCAAAAGACAGAGGTAGTTGGGAAATAGGTTATGGATTTGGATTATGAATGGCATCGATATACTCTACCATTAATTATAAGGTATTTTTTAACTCCCTCTTATATTTTTCATCCTTTCAGGTATGGCTGACTATCCTTTTGATAGATGTTTCAAGATGGTGCACATCCGCAGTGTGTGATGCAGTCCCAAGATCTATTTTATTATTATGAAATCTTGAATTGTGGGATCTTGAAATTCCTAATCAGTTGTCGACTAAGGTATTTCTACACTCCAAATCCCTATATTAGGGTCAATGTCCACCCTGGATGTTGTTTTCAACTTCTTAGATTTAGGAGTCTTTTCTAGACACTTGCTAACCATGTCCTCCAATGGAAATGAAAATGGAACTATTTTTCTTTTATCCTTGATTAAACTTTCCAACCATTTGGGTGTAAGGACTGTAACTTCCTTACTGAGATTTAATTATTCAGAAGGCACATTTGATATCACCATCAGATCTATAGAATCTGAAGTAACCTCTATTTGTTGATTTGCACTAATATCCTCTGCCATTGGTGGATAAAAACCTTTATCTCTTCTTGCCTCTCCCAAATCCTCTTCAGAGTTTAAGTCCATAACTATTCTTTTGAAAATCTCCTTCTTCTTCTTACTTTTAGGCCTTAATATAGTAGTATGAGAAGGTAGAATAGTTGTAAGGGGTTTTTTAGACTTTTTGATAATAGAACCCTTTAAAAATTTTGTCTTGGGAGTACTTGCATCACAAATAGTAATAAGCTGATTAGAAGAGTTTATTAGAGATGGTGATTCATCAATTGGTGCACATCATTGGGAATCTTCATTTTGAATGTCTTTTAGTCTATAACCCTTTAACCATTTCTCAGTTATCCTTATCACTAGGAGAGTTTTGAATTTAATTTGATCCTCTTCATCTTTATTCTAATCAAATTCTAGAATAGGTATCTATTTTACTTTTTAAAAATGAGGATCAACCACCTGTTCTTCATCATCAATTATTTTAGAGATATTCATGCTCAGATTGAGTGTAACTATTTACCCCAAGAATAACCTACACCAAAGCTTTCTTTTAACTTCACATTCATCTAGACAATCCTCCCAATAGTCTTTGATCTGGGGAATGTGTGAAAATCCTATTCCAAAATCTAGATTGTCCCTCGTAAAAACTTTGCTATCAAACTAGGGTCTGACATTATAGTACTAAAGATTGAAATTTTTTAGGTCTACCTATAAATTTAAGGTGTTCAAAAATTATTGGCATGAATAGTGTCCCAGTTCAATGGGAAAAGATATACCAGATTATTTCTTCATTGAATTTTTTTATCTACATGGGCTAGCTACCTACAAACTTCTATCAATACAAAGCAGTCAAAAACATATTGGGGTAGCTTCACTGGTTTGCCATCAAAACCACCAACTCTGATATAAGTAAATTTGGAAAATTGAATGAAGAAACTACCATAAATATTGATCAACTACATGGCTTCATCAGACATTCTCTTATTAACATTGCCTGCCAATTCATAAGTCATCCTACCAGTAAAAACATCATTAACCCTTCCATAGTTTTCATAACAATTTTGCATCTACAAATATGGGTAATAATCATAAATTCTACTATCTTCAACTAAGGATGCATGAGGCAACCCTCTCCATTCTCTTGTAGATGCTAAACAATAAAAGAGATATGAAGACATATAAAAATACTTATTATTGAAATAATTACTTAGACCCAAATGCAAACATTCAGCTATGATTTCTGCCCAATCCAAATATTGTTCTCCTTGGAGGATCACTTAAATGAAGAAGTACATTCAATCCTCCCAATAAAATGCCTAAGAACTACCTTTCACCCTACGTAATAATACCATGATGTCTTTAATTTTTGGTATCATATGTTCTCTAGTTAATGCTCTGGGTAGTCTTGAACCTCCTTTTTGAAAATTTAGTAACCTATTTCTAGAAATTACACTCCTATAGATTGCTTTCTTTAATGAAAAATGACCATAAGAGGAAGTCATATCATGGTCAAAGTATGGCTCCTTAGGCATGATTTTAATTACAACCATTAGGGTTTGTCTATTGACATGTAGTAATACATTACCATCCATAGTTTTGATACACCTATTTTGAGGGTCATATCTATTCATGCATTCCAAAACTAATTCAGGACATTGTACCACCATGGGAAAAGCTACAGCTTTGACTAAACCACTTTCCACTATTTTCTCCATCATAGAGTTGACATAGGATTTTTAACCGTCTCCTTAAAATCTTCTAAATCATATTGAACTAAAGAAGTATCCCCAAATTTAGAAAGAGAATAAACAAGACCAGGACCATGTTTGTAACCAAGACAAGCAGATTTCATGGCTACATATTGGAGGATATAATGAAAAATGCTTTGAAATTCTTAAATAATATGAGCAACTCAAAATAATTCTCCTTTCCAACAAAATAATGGAATCAACTAATAGGAAAAGTCAAACTCACCTTCAATGGATTAGAAATTACTATGAAACTGTGCAATAAAAATCTTAGACCTCCAACATTGCTCTCCTTTGCATGAACCTATGTGTTTATTGTTAAAAATGGCTTGTCCTTTATTTATAAAGGCATTAAATTAGGTCAAATAATTACTAGATCAATTAACTTGTGTTAAACTTTCTTAATAGGATGCAAATTCTAACAAGTGCATTAATTGTAAGTAGTTTTCACACAGGACCTTAATGTGTAATGATTACTCATAACCTTTCAAAATTAGAACTTTCCATTTCATAAAATTTTCTAGATATATTTCCCTCTAAATGATTTACTTTTTTTAAAATCTCCTAGAAATTTTGACGTAAAAGACTTCAGGAAAGGTGGGACTAAACTCATAGAATGTTGAATCTTTGAACTCTTGAACCTTTGAACTCTTGAAATGAGGTTCAACGCGAAAGTTCAAAGATACAAATTGAGTTACACAAAGGGACCAATAGTTCATGACTTTTGAGAAACATTAAACCATTAAAATCTTAAACTTTGAAAAGGGTTCAAGTTTGAAGGTTTAATTCTTCAGTAATTTTGCACATATGAAGACAAGCAAATAAAATTTCAAAACAAAGAGCTGACTTAATAAATAAATACATGATCAATAAGGTAAGATGGTAGGTTGACTTTCTCTTAGGAAAGGTTCATGAAAAAAATATGAATAAGGGTGAATTAAAAGGTAACATACTATATGAATGGGGTACTGATCATCATGAGTTTTATCCTTATAGGCTCATTTAAGAGGCTAGTTTGGGTAACTATTGCTTGCATGAAGTGGATTATTTCATTCTAAACCTTGTGAAGATAGATGAGCATGATTATGGATTATGGAAGATGTAATTTGATGAATCTAAAAGTAGACATGGATTAGGATGAGGTATCATGTTAGTGTCTCCCTTAGAGGAAAAATATTATTCTACTCTAAGATTTCAATTCAGATGCACCAATAATTCTATTGAGTATGAATCTCTCATCCATGGTCTCAGTGGGTTAAGAAGAGAGGGGTCATATCCAAGTATTTGGAGATAATGAGCTAGTTTTCAGCTAAGCAAGAGGGCAAAACATGATAAAAAACTAGTTATTGAAGTCTTATAACAAAAAATTTAGGACCTTATAGAGGAATTTGAAGCTTTTAATGTGTAAGTGGTCCCAAGAGAATTAAAAAAACATTCTGATAGACTAGCCACCATTGATGCTCAGTTTAAAATTATATATGATATCAAAAAGGAAAAATCAAAGAAACATATCAAGGTGGTTGTGAGGACTTTTGTACCCAATAGTAACACAAATTGGTAGGTTTTTGATAGTGATCAGTAGTTTGTCCTTTTCTTGTAGGAAGAAGCTGAATTTTTAGCAAAAAATTAGTATAAATTACAATAGTAATATGATGACCAATTCATCCAACTAAAATCAAATGAGCTTCCAAAGGGATTGATCACACTTGAAAACTTCTTTAGTGCTAATGATTAGGTTAGAGGAGAGAAAGTGAACATCAAAATTAAGTAAGAGAACTATGATAGAGTTGTCATATTTATGGATAAACTCCTCCACCTTGACAAGATATGTAATGAAGAGGAAATACATGCTTTTATTGAACTCTGATAAGAGTTCGAGGACATCTTTACATGGGAATACATTGATTTCAAAGGGTTTGACCTTAGTTTGGCACAACCCACTATAGATTTTATTTCTAATGCCAAACCAATTAGGCATAAATAGAGTCCCATAAACCCCAAGATAAACCCTATCACAAGGAAAGAATTGACCAAGTTGATAGAGGCTAGGATCATATGTATAATCAAGCATTCATCTTGGGTTATGAACTTGGTCCCTATGAGGAATAATAATGGAGAGATAAGGTTGTGTGTTGATTTTAAGGACCTAAACCAAGCCTCATTAAAGGATCATTATCTATTACCTTACATAGACCAAATCTTGTAAATGGTGGTATGTGCAGAACATTTCTCTCTCTTGGATGGCTATTTTGGATACAATCAGATTCTAGTGAAGGATGAAGATTAGTTAAAGATAACCTTCACCACAAAATGGGGGACTTATGCCTACATAAAATGTGCTTTGGTTTGTCCAATATAGGGTAAACCTTTTAGAGAGCCATAGAAATAACATTCCAAAGACTAATCAATGATAATGTACTTATCTATCTTGATAATATTATAATATTTTTTAAACATGAACATGATAACCTATCTCATCTCAAACAAGTATATGAGAGGTGTAGGCAATTTGGGGTCTCACTTAAACCCAAGAAGTGCATATTTTTAGTCTACAAAGGCAAGCTTCTAGGCCATGTTATCTCTAAAAGAGGAATTGTAATTGATCTTTAAAGGGTAAGTGCCATTCTATCATTATCCTTTCGTAATCATAATAAAAGGATATAAAGCTTATTAGGAAGGATAAATCTTTTTAGGATATTTTTTCCTAATTTTTCTAATCTTATGAAGCCTCTAACTATTATGTCAAAGAAGAATCAGATCTTCCACTGGTCCAAGGAAGGGAAAGATAGATTCGAAGAAATTAAGCAAGCCATCACATAGGCTCCTACCCTTATAAATCCATATTTCACTAAGGACTTTACTCTCTATGAGTTTGGAGGTATGGATATTATTTCAGCTATGCTAGTACATAAGAATGAGGAAGACATAGAGCACCTGGTAACTTTCTTTAGCCAAGGCTTAGATGGTTATGAGGTAAAGTATTCCTTTATTAAAAATTGGGTGATGACTATTATAAGAAGTTTTAAGATGTTTAAACACTTGCTATCTAATAATAAGGTATATTTACTTATATCTCACCCAAGTGTCAAAAAGTTAATCCTAAGTAAATATTTGAATGAGAAAAGGGCACGATGGATTACTAAGGTGATGGAATATGATGTGGACATTAAGGTCAAAAATTTGGTAAGAATTAGAGGTTTGTGTGAATAGTTAACTTTAAATTTTCAAAATTATAAGGATACTATCTTAGTGATCCAAGATGGCCAACAATCATCTACACCTTCATTACTTGTTAATTAGACCCAAGAGATGGCCAAAATCCTTCAAACAGATGAATGCCATTGAGGATTGAGCAATTCTAAAAGAAGATATTTTAGGTTGAAATAAATTAATTATGTTCTTATAGATGGTGTCCTATTTAGGAAGGATGTCAATGGTATCCTATTACGTTATCTTGAAACAAATCAAATTGGTTGGATTATAGAAGCATTTCATGATGAATCATTTGGTGGACACTTTGCTCTAAGGACTAAAACCATGAATATAACAAAAGTAGGCTATTCTTGGCCTAATATATTTAGAGACATGTATGTATGGTTTAATAATTGTAAAAAATGTGCCTTCTTAATTGGTAAACAAAGGTTAGCGGCTCTTCCCCTCCATCCCATCTAGGTAGAACAACCGTTCATAAGGATGATTAACCCTAATTATAGTGTAGGTGATAAGTGGATCTTGAAATACAATGACTACTTTATAATGTGGATAGAAGCATTGGATTTAAAGGAAGTAAATGAAGACAATGTCTTGGACTTATATGAAGGCATAGTCACTAGGTTTGGAGTGCCTTCTACAATCATTTTTGATAATACAATGGATTTTGTTAGCACCATGATAATTGGTTGGGTAGTCAAACATGAAACTAATTTGAGTACATCTTATAAAAAATATCCTCAAGGAAATGGCTTGGTAGAGTCCATAAACAAGAATTTGATCAGTATCGTCAAGAGGACTATAGAGGAAAACTAAAAAACCTAGCATACTAGGTTGAAAATATCCTTATGGGCTGATAAAATCACCCCTAAAAGGGTTATTAGTAATTTTAATTACATGTTTATTTATGGAAAATAGGTAAGGATACCTGTATCTCTTGAAATTCCAACTCTAGAACTTGCCCATCAGCTAGAAATGATGGTGGAGAGTGTCATGGAGATCAGATTTGTAGAGTTGATGGAGTTGCAAGAAATGAGAGACCACGCTATGCATATAATAGAACTTCATTAAGCCAAAGTGAGGAGGTATTTAAAAAAAATAGCTATTCCAAGAGCATATCAAGAATGAGACCTTATGTTGAAGTGGGATGAGGATATAGCCAAGCCTAGTAGATATACAAATTTTGAAACATTATGGAGTGGGCCCTATATTATCACTGGCTGCAAGCAACATAATGTTTTTTAGCTTTTAAAGCTGTATGGAGAAGATTTGAACACCCATATTATTGAGATACATTTGAAACCATGTTATTAGGATTAGTTTATAACCTTATACATAGTATATTAAGTCTCTATTTTCTCTAAGTGTTTAGGCACATGTTTGTTTGTTTGCTTTTATTGTTGTCATTCCTCCAAGTGTATTATGACACATGTTTGTGTTTTAGAGTTTTATTAACTTTTTAGTTTGTTTATAAGGTGGTTATAAATTTCACATTTGAGTATCAAGCTGATCAGGTTGTAGTAGGGTTACATTCTCAAATTAGAAGTTTCGGATACTTCTATGACTCCATGCCCAATAGATTGTATAAAGGCTACTAGTTTCTTGCTTAACAAGCAATCAACCCATATAGGTCATCAAGTATATTGACCATTTTTAGTCACCATGGGGGAAGCCAAATATAATTTAGTTCAAGGCTTTGGATCACCCATATGCTTATTAAAACTTAGCCAATTCTATGGGAAATCAAATGAGTATGAGTTCAGGCCCATGTGAGTTTTATCACTTAGGAATTTTAAGGATCTTCTTAACCTTATTATAATATTCCCATCCTTCCTTTTGACCTTTTTAGTGAACACAAAGCACTCCTAAAGTTTGTAAGAGTCAAACAACATCAAGACTTACTCAATTTTGATCATTTTTTTCTAGTGACAATTTAGGTGGCACTATGTTCAAATTGATGGGCCCTGGGTGATATCTTGATGGGTTCCTAGGTTTTTAGTGTGTCAGGGATTTAGTCCAAGCCTATTGATGCCACACAATAGTCACACATAGGTCCAAATGAGTCCAACCCCTTTTCAAAATATTTTAACACTTAGTCAATTCTTTAAAAATTTTCTCAGTGCCATGCGTCACTCTCCCAATGGTCTTGAGCATGTTCAAAAGGCTTTTAGACTTAGCTAATTTTTTGTAAAGTTTGCCTCGTGAATCAATGAAATCATCAAAGGTCTGAGCAATTGAGAAAGTGGGATGATTCCATGTGTCATAATTCCAATGACCTGATGACTCAAAATCATTTGTATAGTTTAAAACCCTTCAGGCTAGTGGGTTAGAGGGATGATATCATGTAGTGAAATATTACTACCCTACTCTCTTAGAGATTTATGTGTAGCTTGCAATATTTTTTTAGAGCATGAGTGAGTGGGATGGCACCATGTGGTGAAATCTCACTATTTTATAGGCTTGTGATTATCGATATAGGAGGAAAAGGCATCTATACAATAGGTAATAAGGATGCTACCACATGTTGAAATCCCACTTCACCACAGGATGAATAATTTGGTCAGGTAGTCAGAGTAATGGAGTGAGAAAAATCCATATGGAAGTGGCATGCCAAAACATATAGTGGTAGGAGTGCCCAATCAATAGTATAATGCCATATGACATAATAGAGGTAGTCAGAGCAATGGAAGAGCAAGAAGCGATCATGTGGTAGGCCCCCCATATGAGTAAAAATACATGCTTGTTATGCATTCAATAAGGCAATAAATCAAATTTGATGGCCTATTTGAATTTCAAAACTACCATAAGCCCATAATGATCCCAATAATGCCATATGGCTTAAAATTTCCATGAAAGGGTTCATTGGCATCTAGTTGGCACTGACTGAGGGCAAATTTGATGCCCCATTTTACCTGTTTAGATGTCAAATTCATGAGATGAGCTGTGTAACTATATTTGATTCATAAAATAAATTGTAAAGTGGCCTAGCATGTAAAACATGTGTAACTCAACAAAAATGATGGAAAATGATGAGAGTGCAATGGAATCTTATCCTATTCATCATAGAGGTGAGTGGAGAATACAAGTAGATAGAAGAGAAGTTGTAGGTTGAGGGGATGTTGTAGGAAATTATGCAAGCATAGCCAAGGCAATCCTAAGGAAAATTCTCACTTCTTATAACTGACCTCCCCCTTCCTTGATTAACATGATTGAATTTGTAACTGCCTTGTTAGTGGGCAAAGCCAATTCAGACCTTGAGCTCTAGATATTTTGCCTACATAAGCAGGTAGATGTTGTAGACATCCAATTCTTAACACCATTGTTTTGAAATTTTCAATATTACTCAAATTTTTTGAAAATACACAAATTAGGCCAAAATTACTTAAACATGCTAAATGGTTCAAGCTTGTCATTTACAAGTGCTGATTTAGGATAATGTTTCCCTAAATGGGGCAATGCATTTTATGTGATTATTGAATTTGATCAAATCATTTTGAGTAGTTCAAATGGATTATGACTAACCAATTAAATGAGATTGTTCCATGCAAATGACATAATAACATAAATTATTATCACTCTTTTCTTATAATTCAGAAGCATATGACATGTGAATGTGTTATTTTGTGTCAATAACATGCTAAATGGGATATTGGTCCATACACATCTAACATCACATTCTAATTCTTCTCTAGTCAAATTACAACCCAATAATATGACATTCTGACTAGTTTGATTAATTGTGCATCAATTCCCAAATAATTATACTAAAATTTATTAATCTTACTTAGGTAAATTAAACTAAATTATGAGTGTTTCCAAACAAGTTTTTGCTTTTCACATTCAAAAGGAAATGAGAAACTAAGATGAAATGGTCGAGGGTTTGTACGTACCTAGATGAAGTCTTGCACACCAGATTCAGACAACTGAAGGAACTCCTCTTTGGTTGTGGAGGATGACACCTGTAGAAGAAAGAGACTCAAACACAGAAGTTGTTATATGGCTAGAAAGTGGACTGCCAAGCGAAAGCTTGGTCCTAGAAGTGTAAAGACTTCTTGGAGGATGACAGTCCACTGATAAAAAGTAGAATATAGTCAGAAATAGAAGTGATAAAGACTGAATAAAAGGAATGAAAACAAATGTGTACCTGTATGTAGCAATTTGTCTTCCACACTCACTGACGTCGGTGGTTCTGTCAGCATCGATAGTCAAGGTCGTCGACGTCGGTTAGTCTGCCGACGTCGGTAGGGGTAATGGCTAATGTCAGTCAGGGTAATGGCCTGGGACAAGTTTTAGGATGGGTTTATAATCCATAGAATGGTCTGAGAGTCTGATTGAAGGTCAGAGAGCCTATTTGGAGGTCAGAGGGCCTTTTTGGAGGTCTGTGCAGGGCTATAAGGCAGAAAGTATGGTCTAAATAGGGGACCAAAGAGAGGATAGGGTGATAGGGAGACAGGGATTAGAGAAGACCTTTTAGCCTCTTAGGGAAGAGCAAGTTGGGTCTAGGCAGTGGGCTGAATGACAGATGAATTCAAAATTAAAATTGAAATGGAAAACAAAGAAATACTTATCTCCTGCTTGCTGTGATGCTGTTGACAGACTTGAAATGCTTTTAACCCATAGTCTGGAGCTATTTCTGCAGAGTACCTATAGCTTGTGATGCTTGCTGTGTATGTGTGTGAGAGAGAGAGGTCAGATGCCAAGTGCAAAAGAGTTCATGTTCATGGGGGGTAGAATAGAAGTAGAAAAATGGTTTTAAAGGCAACTGACGCTGGCAGAACCGTCGATGTCAACCGCATACTGACCGATGTTGGTGGCTGTAGAATGGGGATAGATGCTAATTTTAGCCTTTTGCCCATTCTTACAAGCTGCCAGGGTCAAATTATCATGGGAAAATAGTTGAGAGGGGCTTAAATGGGCACGAGAGGAAGTGTTAAGATGTGATTTAGGCAATTAAGGCATGGCAAGGGGTGAGGGGATCCAAGGAGAGGAATCCGAGGTGGCATGAGGTGGCATGGGTGAAGTGGCAAGGGGGAAATTAAATTAAAATATTTGATTATTTTAATTTAATAATGGAGTGGGTTAGGACCTGTGTTAGGAGGTGGACCAAGGGGACCAAGGGGTAGACATGATTTTGGTGTCTACATTTGCCCCTTTTTGTCTTGTTGGTTGTTCTTGACGAATTGCAAGACAAAAATAAGAGTTGGTTGCCCCAGGTATGGGATGAGGTGTTCCCCCCTCAAAGTGAGAGTCAAGAAAAGGGAACCTGAGATCGAGTGTCAATTTGATAGAGAGATGGATAGAGAGGGTGAAGATTGAGTGTGAACGCTGCAAAGGGTGGGATTGCACATATACCACACCACGTGATAGGTAGGTCAAATTGTCATGGTCAAGGGTCGAGGAGTGCCATAATCAAAATAACTGGGCCCCAAAATTTAGTCATAGTTGATTGGGTTACTCGATCTAGGCTGTAGCTCCAATGGGTCGGTCATGTTCCAAGTATTTCGGGCTCAAGAAGTGCTCCTAGAAAACACGAAAAAAGTCACAAGTAGGAGGGACCAACTTGCTCGTGATCCAATACTTGTGAGGGTTTGTGACAATTTGCTAACTAGGCGCGAGGTAGCAAAGGCAATCAAAACAACAAATGGTAGAGTTGTCTCAAAAGTGGTCAGAGGAGATAGGCGTGATCTCTAAGGTTTAGTGGTTGAGGGATGGAGGTAAAAGTGATCTCAAGTGTGCTCCAGGAGGCTAAGATAACTTCTACTTGAAAGATGACTAATTGGGGGCATGATTTTGGTCATGGGTGAAAAATTTGGGGTTTGAAGGTTATCGACATCAGTGATAAAACTGACATCAGTGGCCCAAAGGGACCGATGTCGACAAAAATTGGCCAACGTCAGCTACCTAGGGCATGCCATTGCCGACGTCGACGGCCCACCAAATTTGACAAAACCAGATTGGCAGCCCACCAAAAGTTATTTATAATATGTTGACTGAGAGAAAAAAGGAGCTCTGGATTGATTGAGTGTGATAGTGACTGATTGTGAGTGGATTAGTGGTGTGAGGTGCCAGGGTGTGATTGGTGGAGAGAGGGAGCAGATTGGAGCCAGATTGGAGGTTATAGAGGCAGTGGTGGGCCAGCAAGAGTGTAGAGAGAGAGTGATGCAAAGGTGATGGCAGAGGGCAGTAGAGGACTCATGGGAGGTCCACCACCAATGGCACCCATTGTGCCACCATGATGGCATTGACGGGATGAGTTAGGAAGTTTATTTAAATGTGTTTGGTTGATTTTAATTTTGGTTTTGTTTTTGTGAATTTTTGTTGTTTTAAATAGAAAGGGAGGGGGAAGGGTAGGTAGGAAGGTGGGTGGGGGGTTTAGGATAGTTTAGAAGTCATCTAAAGGGTGTTTGGGGTAGAAAAGGGGCAAAAATGGGGAAGCCCTAATTTTTAGGGCTCACCCCATTCGGCTTTGGGGCTGAACCAGTCACCGACATTGGTAGGTTTTGTTGGCGTTGGCTGACCAGTGACTAGCATCAGCCATTTAGCGGTTGGCGTCAGTCATTCACCTACTGACATCAGTCACTAAGTGACTGACGTCGGCTAGGCGAGTGCCATCACCGGCATGCTAATCGATGTCAATGGTTGCCTAGTCAGAAAGAGAGGTGAAAAATGGTCAAGTTGAAGGGTCAAAGCTATGCCAAGGGCTTCTTGGGTGTTAGGACATGCATAGATGGTCAAATAAGAAGAGTAGTTGAGAGTGGGAGTCAATGGTTAACATGAGATTGATTTTGGGTGGATGCAGGTGAAGCAGATACTGATGTTGTGGGATCACCTCTTGACCTTGCTGACATGGATGCATAGAGGTGTGACCATCGAGGAGTGGGCCCACATGATGGCAGTGGGACTAGGCAGGCTGTGGCACTACTGCTGAGTGGCGAGGGACATGAGTCTCATGGTGGCACTGATCGAGCGATGGGATCATTCCACCAACACCTTCCACCTGCCCATAGGAGAGATGATGGTCATGGTCGAGGATGTGTACCAAATTTTGTGGCTGCCGATGCATAGAGTAGACTTATATGCATGCTCAAGAGAGGCACATGATATTCATATGGTCATACTATTTGGAGAGCACATCGCTGAGATGAGCTACCATTCAGCTAGTTTTGCTTACAAGCCCCTCTATGTGGTGGATGAGGATGCACATTGGCTGGCCATCCTCATGATGATTGTCATCACAGTATATGCGCTACCTGATGCAGAGGGGGGTAGATTTTTAGTAACCATGACTAGAGTTTTGATAGAGATAGTTGAGTAGCAAACTGTGTTTGCTTGGGCACCTGTCTTTTTGGCCTAGGTCTATAGAGAGTTGTGGGGTATCAGTCGGCAGTGGTAGTATAGTTTATGCATGGGCCACCTTCTACACTACTGGGCTTACGAGCACATTATGGTGACGCATCCTCTCAGCCTCCTAGTGGTGATCCAGGCCAGGTTCAAAGTCAGGTTCAGGTGATGGCACGAGGTTATGGCATAGGCACGGATAAATGGAGTAGTCAGGGACATTGACTACTATCGAGGGGTACTGGAGGCCCTAATTCTAGTAGACATCATTTTGAGACCATATTTGGGGTATCTAGCCTTTAGAGATTAGGCAGAGCAGATGGTTGGGGTACAGAGCATCAGGTGGGTCAGGGGCAGGTGAGTCGATGAGCTCAAGAGAGTACCAGTGGAGAGAGTGCAACACCAGTATGGACTGCTACAAGATGTGCCTCCCACTTTCCCACTATACAGGCAGGATGATATAGAGGCACCACTCCCACTACTAAAGGGACAAAGGGGCCTAATTTTGAGGAGCTGCCAGTAAGACCTGGGATAGCCAACCCAGGGTGTACAGAGGCCTACTCGACATGGTGGATAGGGCAGTATATAGGGGTACAGGTGGGTCCACAGCCTGATCTGTAGGCGGTGATCAGGGATAGGGATACGGCAAGGTAGGAGAGGGATGATGCCATCTAGGAGAGGGATGTAGCATGAGGGCGAGTGGCCATTTTAGAGACCCAGGTCACAGGGTTATAGGGACAGATGGCAGGGTTGACAGGGCAGGTGACTGCTTTGACAGGGCAGATCACCATTTTGTAGGGACAGTTGGCCACAGTCCAGGCTCAGGCATTAGTAGGGTAGTTTATTGGGGGTCAGGGTCTGATTTAGTAGCTACCTCAGTAGCCATCTCAGGGGCCAGCACAATCAGTGTCAGTGCAGCTAGCCTATTCACAGCCATAGGGTTTGGTGTAGGGCACGACAGCAGGCTAGATGGGTCCACTACAGACTGTACCTATAGCTAGGTACATGACTGCATTAGATGAGATTGGATATTATGAGGGAGCTATCAGAGAGTTCCCTTAGATATAGTGATACTCAGAGATGAGAGATGAGTAGAGCTACCAGAGGTTTGCATTACCTACAACCACTTTGAGCATGTGTAGACGGCACAGGTTAGAGAGTGGAGATGATACAGCCTCATCACGACTGCCACCTCCATCGCCATAGCCATAACCTTAAGGCTAGTTTTGATTTTTTTGATGTATATACTGGCCTGTGAGCTATTGACGAGAGATGTACTATATTTTTTGAGAGAGAGAGATGCACAAATTGTGTTATTGTATAAATTTTTTGACATATATATGATGAGATTTTTGACCCATGATGTGTTATGAGAAATGTTATGAATGTGTTTAATGTTTTCAACATTTGTATGCTTAATGTGATGATGATAATGATGATGCTTTATGATGATGATGATTAATGATATTGATGAGAATGGTTATGACTTTTAGATTAGATGATGACGCTTAATGATTATGTGATGGTGATATTTATGACTTAAAAATTATATGATGATGATTAATGAATATGTTAATGGTTATGGAAAAATGTGATTAACTGTGATGTGTTTGACAGGTGATGAGAGAATGGGATAGAAGAAAGCGATGAAGAGAATGGCCGAGCTAACCCCAGAAGACCCCATGTCAACTGAGTGCTGCCTACATAGCCCTTGTCCTAAGGGCCTTAGGCCAATGTAGTTCTCCCAAAAGGGGAGGGAGAGTCAAAGTGGTTGATTGTTTTTAGTCTAGGTCAAGTCATGATTAGAAGAGGATAGGGTTTGTCCATCAGGTAGATGAACAAATAGATGTGGTCGAGCTAACCCCAGAAGACAGTCGTGTCATCTGAGTGCTGCCTACATAGCCTTGATTGGAAGGGCCTCAGACCAATGTAGTTTAGATGAGGAGACAAAGTGGGTGAGAGTTGGTCAAGTCAGGAGAATGATTTAACACATCCCATATGTCTGAGGGTTCATGCTTTGAAATGATGAGGGGGAAGAAGATGTTACAGCCTTTTCTAAATGGTGTATTCTGTAACATTGGTCAGGGTTTTTCATCCCTAGAAAGTGTCCATATTAGGTGATGTATGTTTGCTAAAAATGAAATGAGTCTATTTATGCTTCAGCAAGTAACGGTTTATGCTTGACATAAATTGTGTAGTCGATAGTTTCCATGTGCATTGGTGTCCATAGAAACTAGTGGGAATAGGCTAGGTGAGTGGTCTAAAAAGAGGTTGGGTTGACAAATGATGTAGTTGAATGTGACAAAAGCATATGGAGAAAGTGAAAGGCATAATCACCCTTTCATTGACAAGGACTAGAATGACAACATAGATAGGGGTTGTTATAACCAAGAGCCCCATTCATGCATTACGTCGTTGACCATGGGTTGTGTTAGAGAGGTAATTGAATCACTTTGACATTAAAATGAGCTCAAAGTCCTTTGAGTAGGTAATGTGATAGGTGAGGATAGGGTAACCCCTTTTGAGTAGAGAGAACCTTGCCCCTTTTTAGAGGAGACCCTAAGATGACTACAAGCCAAGTCCATGACCCTTTTTTTTTTGAGCAGACTGATCAATGCGAGAAGTCTACATAGAGATGTCATTTGTTTTGTGGTCATTTGTGAAGCTGATCGATGTGGGAAGCTTCTAAGAAAGTGCTGTTTGTAGCAAGATTTAGTCATATCCATCTTTCAAGGGAGTGGTATATATTTTTGCTTTATATATAAGGGCTTTGAATAGCTTTCCTTCGAGGGAGCAGTCTATTAACTACAATAATGATAGTACAGCTGTCCTTTGAGGGAACAGTCTATTTTTTTGATTTGACCTTGGATATTTTGACATCTCAATTTATTTTTGACAGAAATTTGAGTCATGGACAAGACTATAGAGGTTCAAGGGCTCCCTTTTATTAGGACAAAGCATCCATACTTTATAAAAGGGTTATATAGGATTTGTTAAGGGGAATGGGGTTGAAAGGAATGAGGATTTAAGAGAACGGGGGATTGCTCAAGGGACGAGTTCAAGTTAAATGTCAAGTAAATGAGTACTTGACTGATAGTAGAATGGTCACAGATGCAAGGCATTAAGAGGCTCAGGTTCTGGTCTTTCATTTGAGAGAGGACAGGCGATAAGTCCCTGACCCATACTTGTGCATGATGATGAAAGGTCTGAGCCAATTAGGGGCAAATTTGCCTCATTTACTTCACTCCATATTAGTCACATGCTGATTTTCTTTGAGGATGAGGTCTCTAATTTTGAAATCTCATTCTCACAAATTTTTGTCATAGGCTCACTTGATGCGATTTTGATAGACATGGAGATGGTTGAGGGCAGCAAGACGATGCTCATCAAGTAACTCAAGTTGAGCTAAGCGATCTTGATGAAAGTCATCATTAGAAAGAATGTCATGCAGAGAGATGTAGAGAGACAAGATCTATACTTTGAGAGGTAGGATAGCCTTTATTCCATACACTAAAGAGAAAGGGGTAGCACCCATAGAGGTTCAGATGCTAGTGCGGTAGGCCCACAAAGTGAAAGGAATGTGAATGTGCCAATCCCTTATAGTGTCATTGACCACCTTCATGAGAATTTTAGTCAAGATTTTGTTGGAAGCCTCAGCCTACCCATTTGCTTGTGGGTAGTAAGGTGAAGAGAAGCTGAGCTTGATGCCAAATGAGTCACAAAGTTTCTAGACGGTTTTGTTTTTGAATGACTTGCTGTTGTCGATGATGATTTTGTGAGGAACACCGAAATGATAGATGATGTGGCTGCTAATGAAGTCGACAATTTTGTCAACTTTTATGGAGATGAGAGGAATGGCTTCCACCCATTTAGTGAAATACTCAGTGGCAGTGATAATGGATTGATGATGAAGAGACGAATGAGGGTTAATCTCACCGATGAGATCTAAGCCCCACTAGGAAAAAGGCCAAAAATCCTGAGCAACTTGCAAGGCATGGCTAGGGAGATGAAGCAAGTTAGAGTACTGCTAACACTTGATGCAATGCTGAACATAGTCACTACAGTCTTGATGAAGAGTGGGCCAATAATAACCCAAGCGAAGGATACGTTTGGCAACCAAATTCCCATTGAAGTGTCTACCACAAATCCCATTATGGACTTGTTTAATGGCATGAGACACTTCAGTAGAGGTTAGATAGTGAAGAAGGAGGCTGTCAAAGCCTTGCTTATAGAGAAGACCCCCTAGCATGGTTTAGCGAGCTATGCATTTGATGAAAGCTCACCGCGCATTGCTAGAGAGATTGGGAGGAATGACAGAATGAGATAAGTAGTCCACAAGTTGCTTATACCAATCATCTCGTGGACTAGAGTCTATGGTGTTGACATGATTGATGTTTGAAGAAATGTATGAAGGCAATGGAACACGATGCACCATGACAAAAATTCTTGATGAAGATGGAATATGCGAGGTGAGAGAAGCCATGGTGTCAGCGAACTTATTCGTGGAGCGCGAACAGTCTGCAAGAGGTAATGGTCGAAAGAGGCGAGGAGAGTGTCAGCATGGTTTTTGTGCCTTTGCAAAATTTCATTTTTACAGAGGTATGAACTATTAACCTGATTGACAACAAGTTACGAGTTGCTGAAGATGTTGATGGACTTGATGCTAAGAGAAAGGGTAGTTTGAAGTCCCAAAATTAAGGCTTCATATTTAGCCATATTATTGGTACAATCAAAGTCAAACTTGAAAGATAGAGGCATGGGCTCACCTTCAAGTGGGATGAGAATGACTCCCGCACCCCCATCGAGTTGGCATTTGGAGCCGTCGAAGAACATGGTCATTTGATAGACGGTGTCATCAGTGGAAAGCATGGCGATAGATTTGTTGGGGAAATTGCACTGAGAAGGTTGATTGTCGGGTAGAGGAGCATCTACCAGTTGGTCAACGATGGTTTGCCCCTTGATGGATTTCTACTGGATGAAGTTGAAGTCAAACTCAGCCAGAAGCATGAGCCACCGAGCCATACGTTGATTTTGGTATGGCTTGAAATGCATGTATTTAAGAGGGTCAGTGTGAGTGATGATAAAGGTCTTGTGATTAAGAAGATAATGGTGGAGCTTGGTAGTGGCAAAGACTAACACCAAATAGAGTTTCTCAGTATGAGTATACCAAGTTTCATAGTTGACAAGTGTTCGGTTGATATAGTAAACCGCTTGCTCACGGTGATGCTCGTCTCGGTGCGCGATCATGGCACCTAACGAATGGTTGGTTGATGAGATGTAAAGATAGAAGGGTTGGTCATCTTTAGGTGGAATGAGGACTGGTGGAGAGACCAGATAGCATTTGAGGGCTTCAAAAGCCTCTTGATAGTCCTTATCTCATTTAAAGGAGATGTCCTTAAGGAGATGATGAAAGGGTTGGTAGCAGTTAGAAAGCTACGAGATGAAGCAACGGATGGACTGGAGCTTCCCTTGTAGACTGTGAAGCTGCTTGAGATTGGTCAGAGGTGGCATCTTGAGGATAGTTTGGATCTTAGCGGGATCTATCTCGATGCCACGAAAAGAAATGATGAAACCCAGGAGCTTGCCTGAGAGGACCCCAAAGATGCATTTCTTGGGGTTAAGGCAGACATTGCACTGAAGAAGGTGAGAGAAGATGATCTTGAGAATGGTGAAATGGTCGTGGTGAAGCTTGGACTTGCCAAGTAGGTCATCCACATAGTCCTCCATGATTTTGTGGAGGAGGTGCTAGAAAATGTAAGTCATGGCACGCTGATATGTGGCACCTGCATTCTTCAAGCCAAAAAGCATGATCCGATAGTAAAAAGTCCCCCATGGGGTAATGAAGGTAGTTTTGTGCTGATCTTCTAGTGCAATCAAGATTTGATTGTATCCTGAAAACCCATCCATGAGTGATAGCATCTCATGACTGGCTGTGAGATCAACAAGTTGGTCAATGTTGGAAAGAGGAAAGTCATCCTTGGGATAGGCCAGGTTGAGGTTGTGATAGTCCGTGTAGATCCAGATTCCCTTAGTTTCCTTGGTGACAGGGATGATGTTAGAGACCCACTGTGAATAATCATAGGGTTGGATGAAAGAGACAAAGAGAAGGCGCTGAAGCTCCTCTTTGACAAGGAACGCAACATGAGGATGCATCTTTCGAAGCTTTTGCCTAACAGACTTAGCCTCTGGTTTGGTGACGATGTTATGAATGACGATGTTGGGGTTGATTCCAGGCATGTCACTATAGGTCCAGGCAAAGGCCTTGTTATGGTCTGAGAGGAACTGGGTGTAGTCGAGCTGCTCCTAAGTGTTTAGAGATTAGCCAATCTTTAAGATGTGAAGAACATCAGAAGAAGGAAGGTTGATGTCAATGGTTGATTCATTTAACATAACCTGGGTTTTAAAAGGGAGGGAGCATTGGATGAAAGAGTCATCAACACCCATGTAGGAGAGAATGGCATCATCGTCTATGCAGTGGATAGTGTTGATGGTCGCTGACTCATCGTCTATCATGTTGGGATAAATGAGCGGGAGAGACCTGGACACCCCATTTAGCTAATAGGTCAGGGGTTCTAGGTGGATGATGTTTATGCAAAAAAAAAAACTAGGAGGGATGGAAACCACCAACTCCATAGGTGAAAGGGGAGGAATAGGCGAGCTAAGAGGAGATTGGTCAATGGTGGGTTTAGGGCAAAGGTCTGCAGAAGCCTCAGTGGGTTCCTGGAAGCCTAGACCATATCATTTCTTGGCATTGTCATCATTGAGAGGTTCGATGGGCTGATGGGAGCCTTGCTCATAGCGCCTGAAGCTAAATCCCTTCTATGTGCACCTATAAAGGTAGGTGTGAGCAAAGGTGGGGTTTCCAAGAAATGAGAAGTCAGATGTGAATGGTTGAGGTGAGGAGAGAGGGTTCCCATCAGTGAGAACTCGATCTAGCCCCCCATAGATGAGATTGGTTCGAAGGTGAGGAGGACCATAAGGAACAACCATTTCAATCTGATGGTCATAGCTTAGGCTATGTTGAAGCTATCCATACTCTTGTGGAGTTTGGAACATATCTAAGGCAAGCAAGCGATATTCCCCAAGTGAAAGTCATTGGAAGATATCTTCCATAGGCTCTTTGGTTGTCACTTGAAGAGGTGGTGTGAGGGCGATCGCCGTTTGCGAACTAGTCAAAGCTTTTGCAGATGGAGGCGACATCTGGGTTGATGTATTGAGAGGAATGAGAATGTCATTTGGCTGATAGGTCATGTTACAAGTTTTGAAAGGTGATGGGTCGGTAGGAATGATGTGGACTTGCCCGTCATGTTCGAATTTCACACAACGGTGTAGTGTAGAGGGAACACAAGCCATGGCATGGATCCAGGGTCGGCCTACCAACATGTTATATTAAAACTCTCCTTCGATGATGTAGAAGAGCTCTAGGATAGTGCGTGAGCCAACGTGAATATGGAGGATGATGGTGCCAATGGTTGTGGCAGTGGTGTCATTAAAGGATCGCAAGATTGTGTCAATTTTTGATATGCAATTCTTGGGGAGGGCCAATTGATCAAAGGCATGAGTAGAGATGATGTTAATGTTAGCACCTATGTCAATCATAACTTGCTTAATGCGAGTTTGATCAACATAGGTAGTGATGAAGAGAGCAGCGTCTTGATTTTTCGAGTTAGATGTAGGAATTTTAGAATCGCTGAAAGTGATAGAGGCAACGGGAGATAGTGATTGGACTAGGGCAGCTAGTGGTTGGGGGTCCTCGGGTTGGACCTCCACTACTTGTAAGGCTTTGATTAGAGCTTGACGATGCTGGGGTAAGGTTTGGATGAGGTCATACAAGGTCATCTTCATGGGCATCTGGTGAAGCTATTTTAATATAGAAATTTTAGGTTTTGGCAGTTGAGGTGGCTTGACAGAGGGATAGGTCCACAGAATGGCAGATTTTTCTTTGCCTTATGCTTTTGTGACCTAGTGGTTATGTGGATGGTGTTAATTTTGAAGAGAGGAGGTGAAGGAGATGAAGGGGCCATAGTCTATTGATGAGATGTTGAAGAGGTTTGAGGGATATGAGAAGGTGTCAGAGGTCTATCGACAGTGTCCTCAAGAAGAAAAGTGTCTTTCTCCATGTAGTGGCGAATGACAACTTTGAGGGCACAACAATTCTCGGTGTCATGTCTTGGCGTACGATGATATAGGCAAATCTTAGTATCATTGAACCAGGAAGGCTTTGACCCAAGAGGTTGGAAGGGTTTGATAGGCGGAAGGGTTATGCTAGAGGTCTACAAAAGTCGGTGTAATATCAAAGCATATGAACCCACTAAAGGGTCCATGCTTGTTGATGCGTGAGATCCTGGTGACTTTTGCTTGGGTGGTATTGAAGGAGGCTTCCGTACCACCTTTTGGGTTGATGGTGCGGCCACATGGGTAGATGACACTTTCTTTGTGAGAGGTGTTGAATTTTTCAGAGAGGGTAGGCTTGTGGTAGGCAAAGGAAGCAGTGGAGGCAACTTGTTTTGGTTAGGGGTTGGAGTGGGAAGTACTCCTATTAGGGTCGAAGGGTGAGGGCCCAAAATGGAGGGCAATGGTGACGGTGGAGGAGGAGTTTCCTGCTATGGTTTAGTAGTCTTCTTTGGTTTGATTTGAAGACTACTATTGGTCGAGGCCTGGTCCAAGTCTACCTTCACTTGCGGGTGAGTGAGGTTAGGGACGGGGTGAACGCCAAGTGACTTGATTGGTTTTGATGTGGTAGATGAGGGTTTTGGTCCTGATGTGGATGGTTGAGATTTTGAAGGTTTAGAGGTAGAAGTCTAATCTTTGTTGGAAGTTTTGGGAGATTTTCTCATAGGAGGGTTGGTGGCATGAGATGAGATGGAACGGGCAAGCTAAAGAGCTTTGAGTCACTCCCATAATGCCTGATGCTCCACTTTCCTTGAAGGGAGAAGTCCTAGTTTCTCCACCAATCAAGAGAATGGTTGAGAAGATGTCAGATGAGGCTTTGGTCCTCTAGAAGATGTGGATGGTTGTGGAGTCAAAAATGAGGTCAGTGTAGCAATCTTAGACCCAAGGCATGATGAAGTCATAACAGGTTCATCTTTGGTTGATGAAGGCAGAGAGATAGGTTCTTCCCTGGGTGGAGAAGAAACTGGAGAATGCGACTCCTCAAGAGGGTAGAGGGCAGGGATGATTACGCCTTCCACTTGTGGTCGAGGAGTAGGAAGGGTAGGGTCCTCCATAGGTAGCAAGAAGAAGGACGGTGAGACTGGTGGTGCAGCTATGGTCGAGGCATCCTCCAATATAAGGGAAGTCGATGGAGAACTAACAGGAGAAGAAGGTTCATCCTCATGTGATGGACTGATGGGTTGACTAACCTCTTGAGTCTGTGAGAGAGGTTGCTCAGGGATGAGAGGCGAGACCGTATTGACTATGAATATGTTATGCTCTTGAGAGTCATCAGTCATGGTCTGCACATTGTTTTGGCTAGGTGAATGATTGGGAAAGGGTTGTTTGAAGATGTCTATGATTTGATTGGGTGGTGCATTTGGATTGTCTAGGATGAGATCACCCTTATCTAGCATGTCTTAAATGATGTTTTTGAGAGTCTTGTAGTTGCCTGTGTCATGGCCTTTAACATGGTGATAATTACAGAAGTCATTTTCCCTATACCACACAGGGATGGCGCGTGAGGGATCAAATTATGGAGGTAGTCAGATTTGGGGGAGATTGAGAACCCCCTATTTGACAAGTTTGTCCATCACAGATGTGTATGACTCTCCTAGTGGAGTATACTATCGCTGTACATATATTTGCTGGAATTGCCATGTGATACTTTGGGATGTGGACGGTTCAGGCTGGTTGGTTGTTGAAGAGGATGATGGTCTGACAACTACAAAATTTGCTGATGCCTTAGATTTGGGATTAGATGAAGAAGGTTTAGGCGAAGAGTCATTAGTCTTGGTGTTGGGGTTTTTAGTCTGCAACTTGACTTTGTTTTCCTCGATGGCACGTAATTCAAGCTTTTGGGCCATTGTGAAAGCTTCGTCAAAGGTGCAAAAGGTCTAGACCTGCAAGGTAGAGGAAATATGTTTGGCACATGCCTGAGAGAAGAGTTCAGGTTGGGGCAGAGAAAAGGAGAGCTGATTAATTAGGCCTCTCCAACGAGCAACAAAATTGGCTATGGATTCATCCTCAAACTGTTGGATAGAATACAGATCTGTGATTGAGACCTTTTTGGTGATATTGATTGAAAAGTAGTCGAGGAAGAGTTAGGCTAGCTGGGTGAATGTGAAAAGAGAATGACTGGTGAGAGAGCTGTACCAGTCGAGAGCAACACCAAAAAGCAACATGGGGAATGTGCATAGCAATAACACATCATCATGGGCTATCAAGTAACAAGCATGTCTGAATGCTCATAGGTGCTATTGCGGGTCTTCCTTACTCTAGAAATGAGAAAATTTAGGAAGTTCCCACTGACTAGGATACGGCCTGATTGGGATGGAGGGATGGATGGGTTCATTGCAAATTTGCTCATATGAAAGGGCATTGCATGAACCAGAAATAGAGGTCTCGAGACTAGACATTTTGTCCATCAACATTTTGATTATATCTGCTGATAGATTGACAGGTGGGGTGCCCCTTAGGTTGTAGGGCACTTGGAAGGTGCTAGAAGGGGCATACGACATAGTCAGTTGTGCTTGTATGGGTGTAATGTATTGATAACTAGTTGTTGGGATAGAAGTGGAGGCCAAGGGTGGTTGGGTTGTGAAGGTAGAAGGCATGACTAAGCTTAATGTTACCATAGGTGGTTGGATAGTGGTAACATTAGCCAATGGATGAGTAGCCACCTTGGTGTTGATGGGGGCAAGAGTAGGCGAGATGGAGACAACCAAATTTTGGAAAGGGGTAGAGGTTGGTTGAATAGTCTGTGGTTGATAGGGGCTAAAACCCTAGTGGAAGTGGGCCCAGAGAAGGAAGGAGAAGCCACACTTAGAATATTAGTCATGGGCTGGTTATTAGTCAAGGTGATAGCCTGGGTGTCTATGGGTTGAACCACAGATGCTGTTGATATGGCTACTGTCTCGACTAAAGAAGTCGACATCCCATAAATTGGGTTGCCTAAGGAGTCTTGCATTCGGCTTCATGTGAGATAATGTTGCAGGGCTTTGACATTGAGGTATAAGAATCTTTCAAAATCTTGGTCCACTTTAGGGACAATGGGAGTCTGAGTCGGGGTCGATTGGGTTGGAGTTCGTTCGGTCTCTGAATGAAACTCCATTAAGAGACTGGCTATGGACGGTGAAGGCGAAAGCAGTTGGTGCCTCGCATGGTCGACAAGAGCCTTGGTTTGACTGCGTGTCAAAACCATTTAAGGCAAAAAAAATGTCCTTACAAGCTCAAACAACCAGATAAGAATGGAAAAGAAGAACACAAGCAGACCCTAAACATTAAATCCCTAAGAATAAATTATTAGGATCGTGTTGGCTTATGCCTTAGAATATGTTTGGGAGATTGGCTTTTGAGATGGGTCCTAGAAGAAGTAGTCTAAGGCTAGTTTCAGGTTAGTTTCGGTGCTCAAGAGTCTGTGTTAGGTTCTGTACGTGGCCTGGTGCTAAGGAGCAAGCTCCCCTCACTTCACAAACCTAGTGATGAGTTGGGCCGCTTAGCCAGTATATACTTCCCCTAGAGATTATCCTCTGCTAGAGAATAGAGTGGGCTTTCCCCTTGGTAGTGAAGTCCAAGTGGGATTGCCAGGACGGGTAAGGTATCCGCTGGGTGATGAAATCCCAATCAGGCCTTGTCTCAAGTAAGTTAAGATGTTTAATTTGTGAAAGTGATTTGGTTGTGTAACATAAGTGGTTTACGCTTTATACATGATGCAGTTTTTAATTACCAGATGTGAGAGCTAAGTATGCAGTCAAGAAGAAATGAAATGCAACATATTTTAAGCCCAAATAGAAGTGTGAGTTCATATGCAGACAAGTGAGAAGAGGTTGAAGAGTATGACTCTGACCAGTCTAAGATGCAAGAAAAGAAAGAACAAGAATGATTCTTTTTAAGCTTGCTAATAGTGTCTTTTGGAAGAGATAGAAGAAAGAGATGAAAAGGAGAAACCTAATACACCTATATGAAAAGAAAGAAAAGAACCCAAGGAAGACCCTAGGGTCCCACCGGGCGTGCCAGAATGTTTTCAAACAAGTTTTCACTTTTCACATTCAAAAGGAAATGAGAAACTAAGATGAAATGGTCGAGGGTTTGTATGTATCCAGATGAAGTCTTGCGCACTAGATTCAGACAACTAAAAGAACTCCTCTTTGGTTGTGGAGGATGACACCTATAGAAGAAAGAGACTCAAACACAGAATTTGTTAGATGGCTAGAAAGTGGACTGCCAAGCAAAAGCTTGGTCCTAGAAGTGCAAAGACTTCTTGGAGGATGACAATCCACTGATAAAAAGTAGAATATAGTCAAAAAAAGAAGTGATAAAGATTGAATAAAAGGAATGAAAGCAAATGCATACCTGTATGTAGCAATCTGTCTTCCACAGTCACCGATGTCGGTGATTCTATCGACGTTGGTAGTCAAGGTCACCGATGTCGGTTAGTCTGCCGACGTTGGTAGGGGTAATGGCCAATGTCGGTCAGGGTAATGGCCTGGGACAAGTTTTAGGACATGTTTATAATTCGTAGAATGGTCTGAGAGTCTGATTGAAGGTTAGAGAGCCTATTTGGAGGTCAGAGGGCCTTTTTGGAGGTCTGTGCAGGGCTGTAAGGTAGAAAGTATGGTCTAAATAGGGGACTAGAGAGAGGACAGGGTGACAGGGAGACATGGATTAGAGAAGGCCTTTTAGCCTCTCAAGGAAGAGTAGGTTGGGTCTAGGCAGTGGGCTGAATGACAGATGAATTCAAAATTAAAATTGAAATGGAAAACAAAGAAATACTTATCTCTTGCTTGCTAAAGGAGGAGTGAAGAAGACCTGTTGCTGATGCTGTTGACAGACCTGTAATGCTTTTAACCCACAGTCTGGAGCTATTTTTGTAGAGTACCTATAGCTTATGATGCTTGCTATGCGAGAGAGAGAGAGAGAGGTCGGATGCCAAGTGCAAAAGAGTTCACGTTCATGGGGGGCAGAATAGAAGTAGAAAAATGGTTTTAAAGGCAACTGACGTCGATAGAACTGCTAACATCAGCCGTATACTGACTAACGTCGGTGGCTGTAGAATGGGGACAGAGGCTAATTTTAGCCTTCTGCCCATTCTTACAAGATGCCAGGGTCAAATTATCATGGGAAAATAGTCGAGAGGGGCTTAAATGGGCGCGAGAGGAAGGGTTAAGATGGGATTTAGGCAATTAAGGCATGGCAAGGGGTGAGGGGATCCAAGGAGAGGAATCCGAGGTGGCATGAGGTGGCATGGGTGAAGTGGCAAGGGGGAAATTAAATTAAAATATTTGATTATTTTAATTTTATAATGGAGTGGGTTAGGACCTGTGTTAGGAGGTAGACCAAGGGGACCAAGGGGGGAGGACGACCAAGGGGTAGACACAATTTCGGTGTCTACAATGAGCTTAAGAATTCCATGGAAGTGATTGAATATTTATTTTTAAAAATTGATTCCTATTATCTGCACATCTAATACATCATCTATGGGGTGACATCCATAAGCCATAAATGCAACAAATACTAGATTTATGGCTTCCCATGCCTCTTTAATTCCCCTTTATCCTAAATATTTATGAGGATATTTAGGGATATTATTTACATAATCTGATTAATTCATGGCCACACATATTCATCTTGAGATGGACGATCATGGTTGATCCTGATCAATTTCTAAAATCTATAAATAAGAGGGCCAATACCACTTTGATTAAGATTAATTTATGTAAAGTTATAATGCAAGATTCTCTCTACAAGCCATTTGAGTGTAGTTTGATAATGATTTATTTGTAATAAGATAGCTTCATTGATAGGCATAACATTGATTTCATATCATAAGCCTAGTTTAGTTAGTGTTCTTGAGATGGTGGAGGAGCTTGGCCTTGCATCATTGTTGAAGTTTTGAGCACCAAATCAAGGGGAAAAACACATTTTGAATTGCTTATGGATGGTGGGGTGCTCTTGGGAAGGTAACTTGTGTTTACTTTCTTTTATTTATTTTTAATTGTCATTTGTACACCATGTTGAATAGGTTAGCCTAGATTGTTAGTTCTTTATGCATTTTTCTTACATTTCATGACTAATGCTTGATCTAACCATCTTTTTAATACATCTATACATCTTGGCATGCCCAGTGGGATAATGCATCCCTCTAAATTAAGGAAGACACTTTGTTAATCTTAGATTTCCATAAAAGTCCTTAAAAATATTTTAACATCAATTTTTATATTTATTTCCCCATGTTTTTGACATTTTTTATTGATATACCAGTCACACAGTGATCGAGGTTAGTTCTGGGTGACCGACATCAGTCAAGGCTAACTGACATCAGTTAGGTTGTAGGGAAGACATGACTAGAAATTTGTGTTTTTATATCTTTATTCAAAGTTGTAGTTGTCAATTTGAGTTTATAAGTCTCTAGTCTGAACATTTAATCCTTGATCCCAAAGTTTATTTTGGAGATTTTATTCTAACTTGGGCTAACAAAATTTTGTGACCATTTTTTTTGGCCTCAAGGTTCATAGGTGATCGTTATCAATCATTTTTGATTGACATTGGTTATGTTTATTACCGGCATCAGTTTTGCTACAATTGACATCAGTCATTGTTGACCGACATCGGTATCTATGTATAAAAAATAGAGAATATGAGAGTACATTTTACAAACTTGTTTGTTTCATTATCAATTATGATTTAAATATAAAGGAAACTCTTTAACATTTTCTATAGGACCCACATGGAAAAATGATCAATTTGAGCATAATTAAGTCTTGAACCTTCCCTTTGGTGTTTAAAAGGAACTTAGATGGTTTATTTGATTGCCTTGTGAATGTTTTTTCAAACTAAGACCAAGGGGCCAAGAAATTCACTAAACATTTCAATTTGGTGTATAAAATGAAAATTCACTTAAATTTCAATTTTTTTTAAGTGTTGTTTTATGCAAATCATCTATTTCTTATTAGTTTATTTGAGAAAAATAAAGAGTGCGTGTATGCTCTCTCCTCTTCCCCTTTAGGAAACTTGGGTGACCAAAAGTGCCTTTTCATTGTGATTGTGCCTTTGTCCAAGGAGTGAAAAGGAAGTTATCTAGAATCTCCCTAAAACCCATATGGTTTGGGTGATTTTAAAACAACCTCTAAATCCTTTTCACTTAGATCATTTTATTTCATGCAATTTAACTTGTAGAGGGGAGTTCATAGACTCTTTGTGAGTTTTTTAGGGAAGCTTTAACTCAGGGTTTCATCTCTTGGTATCGACTTCAACCCCTCTCCATAGGGGGGTATAATAATTGAGGATAACCTATTGGGATGTTTTCTTGAGTGGTTAAGCAAACTCCGTTAATGGTAATCCAACTTGGAATGTATGATAGATCAGGACATCACACTATACTGAGCAATTGATGGATATAGTATTTATGAAAAGGATAAGACCTTTTCATAATAATATAATTGATGTGGATCCAATTGATGTGTTGTATCTATAGGGTTAGCCACACTTGGGACCATGTCGATGGTCATACATTTAAGTTTTAGATAACCCCACTTACCACAAAGTATTATTGATCAAGGTGATAACACAAAGGTCCATGTTGCCATACAATCTCTTGGGAGAAGGGGGGTGTAAAATACCCTACCAAATCATGCGCTTTTATTTTTGGATTAATAATTAAAATCCTTCCAAAATCATGTATATAGATGGATTTCAATAATACAAAGCAACCTTGTCAGTTTAGGTCTTAGGATGATTTACTTAGTTGTATTTGGTCTTTATTTGAGTCTAAAACTTGATTGTAAACAAACATCATAACCAAACACATTTTCCACCATTTCTTGAACAAGGAGGCATTATGATGGTCAAATCCAAATCATCTTTGCCTTACTCAAATCCTCATCTTAAAGATTTGTGTTTGTATTGTCTAAACATCATAGTTATGCTACCCATTTGAGTCTAAACCACTTTCCAAAAATATTTAAGTCCTTTATTGATAATTCAAATTCAGAATTGCACCTTTCTAAGTTATAGGTTAATGTGTTAATTGGTTTTACCATTTGTACTTGCCTTGATTTAACTTGGGTTCAATTTCCCATTTGGGTTGAAGGTTATTTATAGACTCATCATAATTTAATTATTGTGAACTTAGGTCATCAAGTGCATCACTCATGCTCTAAGTTCTAAAACACATTTTATTCTACCTCCTATAACCATGTGGTGGTGTTGTGCTACCTATGTGGTCTTAGTTTTATAATTAGGAATTATTTCATGTTTTCAAATGTTGAGTTTCTTGATTCACATTATCACCTTCCTAATCTGAAGGGCTTTCTTCTAGTTTACTAGTAGCAACTCATCAAAGTTGAACTAACTTTTATGGTATTGACATATCTCTTAAGCTACATTTGGTGTACTATTTTATACTTAGGTATTTGAGTTATCATACTCTCTTCTAATTCATATGCTTTTGACCCTACCTAAGATTGAGTAATTTTATGAACATAGTCTTCTAATTGTGTGATACTATGCCACCTCTTTTTTATTATAGTATTTTTTGTGCCTTGTCATTTGTTTAGAAAAGATCACAACTCATACCTTATTTAAATGTTTTCAAAACATTTAACAAATATTGTCAAATGTAGAGAACAAACATTTTAAACATGACTCAAAGGTACACTCATAGTGGGGTTTCTTATGAACCTAGCTATAAGGAGGAGAATTTTTATGATGGTCAAGATAATTTAGTGGTTTTGAAGACATTCCCACAATTGTAGGATCTAAAGAAGATTATCTTCAATATCAACCCCAAGAGGAAAAAGTTGAAGCCCTCCTAAGGTTGATTAAATCTGGTGCTAGATTACCCTCATACTTTCATATGAAATAATTACATACCTTGGTTAGATAAAGAGAGCAATAGCGAGAATAATCCTTTGAAAACATTTCAAAAATAAACATACCTTCTAGAAAAGGTAACGAAATACTATAGTCAAAGCCTAATGATTAAGATCTTGTCACCAAGATCAAAAAGATAAGTAAAAAATATGCAGACCAACTTATCATGGACTTGACAAAATCTTTAGTTGCTACTTCAATCCACAATGATACTTCCAAGGAATAAGGGAATGTGGTTGAAGCAACACAAAATCTAGTTGAGAACACAATAATGATGGATCAAGATGTCTCAATCAAACAACCTAAGTCCAAAGAGGTTCCACAATATTCTTCATTAGACATGAAGCATACATTTTTTAATCATCAAGAATATCTTGTTCCTTCACAGAACCAAAAACTAAAACATTCAGTATGCATTAAAGAAATCATACAAAATAATTTGGCTAGTTCATCTCAACCAACATGTACTTTAGTGAATGGACCACAGACTCCCCAAAATTAACATAACACATATAATTCAAGGCAACATATTTCAAGGAATCAATGACTCACTTACTCGACTCAAGGAGTGAACCAAAACCAAGTCATGGATAATAGGGTGTATATCCCTAACAAATCCATACAACATCAAGGGCACATACCACCCAAACAGTAAAATGGCACATACCACCCTAATAGAATTATGTTCCACCCATGAATGCACCAAACATGCAAGATTATAATTCCATGAAAGATATTGTATCAATATTAGAGATAGGTAACATAATCATAAGTATAATTTCGACAAGATATGTCCATATCCATTTGATTTAAGAATTCTTCAAATTCCCTTTCTATCTCTTTTTGAGGTGCCCAAATTTGACAAATACAAAGGAAAGGGTGACCCTTGTGAACACATTTAGGCATTCTTTGTGTTATGCCAAGAGGTTGCTTACAATAATATTTATTTTCTTCATTTATTTCCATGAAGTTTAGTGGGAGAAGATTTAGATTGGATACTTGAGTTACCCAAGGGATTGATTGCAGATTGGAATGACTTATTTGAAAAGTTCATCAACTATTTCTCTTACAACATTGAACATGAATTGACCATTGTTAACTTGTGAAAATCCAAACAACATGATGGAAAAAGCTTCATGGCATATCTATAGTGGTGAAGAGCACTACCTGGTCATTTTAAACATAATTTGCTAAATAAATAGTTGGTAGACATATTTGCATAGAACTTACAATCTAAAGTCACACAATCTATGGCTTGTTTATGGTAACTCATTTTAATAAATTATAGACAAAAGGGTGCATATTGAGAAGGTACTTATTTCCAAAGGCCTTGTGAAGATTTTTTTGCAAGGTCAAACATCAAATCAGACCCAATCACCAATTCAAATGATTGCACAAGTAAACCCAAAGGTTTTAAAAACAACAAGAACATGGTAAAGAATGGAGTAACTAAATCAAGACACGTACAAATGGTGTAGGCCTTGCTATCTCTAAATGTAAAATTATCTCCCCCTAATCCACCATCTAATTTACAAAGAACACTTTCATGAAGGACATTCCATAATCAATTTAGAGTCTTCAACAAATTAGGAGAACCTATTGAGACAATGTTTTAAAATCTCAAAGTAGCTAATCTGATTGTATGGTCTATACCAAAGCCATTTCCTCAAGATCAACTAAAGCTAGATTGGTACAAGGAAAATGAATGGTGCAACTTCCATCATGTTATTGGCCATGGTGCTTATCTTTGCATCTAATTGTGACACCTTATTGAATATCTAATTAAAAGTGGCAAAGTTGAGATTAAGATTTTTTCATAGGGAACTAATCAAGATATGGGAATCTACCAAGATCCATTTCATCAACATAATAAAAAACCACCAAGGAAAAATTAGAACTAAGGACAAAATCAAAATCAACATCAAGGTCGAAATTGTAATCAACATGAGCTTAATCATGATCATAATACCCATGCTAACAACTTGGTTTACAACAACATGCCTTACGACTATAAAAACACTGTGGGATGCATTTTTACAACTAAAATTACCACTATTACTACTAAATCCCATAAATCATCTCATACTGCTCATAGTACAAGACCCATTATTATAGGGTCAACACCCTCCCCCTTTAGTAATACCACGTTGAGTTCTCAAAATTCTATTACAACTTCATTTGCATGGGTTACTATTTATAGACAACATCCTTCCTTTGATTATAATGGCTCTTCATCAACTTTAAATTGATCCAATTTAACTAGATGCCCATGAGTCACCCTCCAGGTCCCTTTGCCTTCATATTCTAATTATAATGGCTCCTTACCACCCCTAGATTGTGCAATCAAAACTAAATGTTCATGAGTTACTATTTAGGTCCCTTTACCCTCTTCTTCCAACACTAAACTCAACATGAACATTGTGCCTTCAAATTCAAATTTGAATATTGTGTTGGCCAAGGCCAAATCATCTCATCTTAGTATTGAAAAGCCTTATAGTTTATCAAACCAACTGAGTAAAATCCCTATGCATATTTCCATTTTAGACCTCTTACGTATGTTTGAAGTCCATATAGCTATTTTGAATATAATTTTACAAGAATCAACTGTTCCCAAAGATATTAATCCTAAATGGTTCCAAATACTAGATGGACAATTGTCTTCATTTTGATAGCTTATATTTGATCAAAATGATATGTCCACCCTAGGTCTGAGCCATAATAACCCACTGTATATTGAGGTCATCATTAAAAACCATAAGATCAAGTGGGTTATTATAAAAAATGGGTTGGGGCTAAATATAGTGTCCCTCAAACTAGTACAGAGATTGGGATACACTACGAAGGACATTCAACCAAAAATGATCACCATAAAGGCTTACGACAATGCTGAGGAGTCATCTAGTACTATTTATTTATTGATCATTATTAGGTCTATTTCACACTGCACATTGTTACATATTATGGATATTGAATTAACTTATGACATACTTCTTGGTCATCCTTGGATCCCTGAATTACAAGCTATTCCATCCACCTTGCATCAGTGCCTTAAGTTTCCCCACGATAGGATCAAGGTTACTATTCCTATCGATCAATAACCCTATCAATATTGTAAACACCTTAAGATTGAGTTCTACAATTATAAATATTATCCTAGTTATGAATTCATTATAAAAAATAACAAATAAATAATTTCACATCCACCTGCATCTGATTATATTAACCCTAGTGACCTTATGTCTACTTCGACTGATCCATTTCCCACAATTCTTGCAAGATAGGTTGTCATAGAAGACATGGGAATTTTTACATACTATTTTAAGGATGAATTACATATTTCCAGGTTGTTGAAGTCTCTTAAATCATTTGGTAAACCTAAACCTTCTTAAAGCCCTAACAAACCTAACTTGATCTGGTAATATAAGAAAGAACAATGGAAACCACCTATGGTATTTGTACCTGTTACTTTATTAAAATAGGATTGAGAGGCTTTCATTGAAGGAGATTGGTTATATTATGATGGCATTGATAAATAATTTCAAAATCCAAAATATTCTATCCCTAATCAAATTATGGATAATTTTGATTAGACAAAAAAAGGCTTTGGCCCATGAGCGTAAGGAATCCTAGAACCTTTATCAACTGGAGTACCTTATTTCAATCATGGTCTTAGATTTATACCACTTGGGGGTGACCTCATGAATTTTTATAGTGATTATTTTGAATTGACTAGTGATGAGACTCTTGGTAATAATGTAGCATCCCATTATAGCCTTTTCAATGTGTTTGCTAACTTGGATTTATTTGATTAGAACACCATTATGAACTTAACACCTCATTGTTCCCTATGCCTTTGCCATCCCAAACTCATTGATTGAGACTACCAAAATTTGGTCATATGCCTTGATGATTTTTAAAATGAATAATCAATTGCAAAAGACATGAGCCTAAGAGACAAATTGCCCATTGGTGATCACAAATAAGGCTTTGATTTTTCATTGGATCTCTTTGCCTATACGGAGAGGAGGAAAACTTTCTTGGTCATAACAAATATAAAATATTGATATCTTTGAGTGAAAACCTCTTTGAGGAACTTGTTGATCAGGGACAAAGTAAGGAAAAAGACAAGCTCTCAAGTGAAAACTTGATTCAGGCACTTTTGAATGGGAAAGTTTGCTCATCCCCAAAGGATGCTCAAGGTCCATCAAGTCCTAGATATATATCTAGTACAAGCATTTATTAAGAATAACAACAAATGTTTGAGCATCTCACTCTTGAGTTTCTAAATATTTTTGCTACTTGGTCATTACCTAAGAGGGTGGATTCAGATTCATCACATTATATAGAGTTTTGGGAGGAATAATAAGAAACTGTAGTAGAAGAAGATGATCATGATCATACCTTGCCTACTATTCTTGAATATGGATCTACACTTCTTGTAGAAAACATAGTTGAAGTGAACTTGGGAACATATGATGATCCCAAATTTTTTTATCTTGGATCTTCCCCTATTGAATTAGAATGTGAACACATTATATCCATTTTGAAGGATTTTATTGACATTTTTGCATGGGCATACTCAGTCATGATAGGCTTAAAACCTCACTTGGTTGTGCAACACCTTATTGCTCATCCAGATGCTAAACTAGTTAAATAGTTATTGAGAAAGATGCATCCATGCATTGCACTTTTGGTAAAAGCTAAATTGGAGAAATTATTAGTAGGATTTATCAGACCATTAGATTATTCTGAATCAATATCAAATATAGTTCTAGTTAGAAAAAATCCATAGGGTATATGTCTTTGTATAGATTTCATAGATATCAACAAAGCATGCCCCAAAGATGATTTTACTCTGCCCACATTGACATAATTATCAATTTAACTACTAAATACAAGATGCTATCCCTCATGGATGGATTTTATAGATACAATCAGATCAAGATAGTCTAATAAGATCAACACAAGACTACGTTAACCACTCTGTGGGGAACATTCTATTACCAAGTCATACCATTTGGCATGAAGAACTCTTGAGTCACATATCAATGTGTCATGATTACAATATTCCATGGCATGATGCATAATATTGTTAAGGACTATGTTGATGACATACTAGCAAAATCAAGAACACGTGCTGGACATCTTGATGTTCTACAAAGAATCTTTGAGAGGCTTTATGAATATAAAGTCTACCTGAATCCTAAGAAGTGTACTTTAGGAAAATTTCTAGGTTTTATTATATTGCAAAGAGGGATCAAAGTCAACCCTACTAAGGTCAAGCCTATTGTTGAAACTCCTCCACCTTTAAATCTTAAGCAACTCCAAAGCCTGTAAGGAAAGATTCAATCAATTTACAGGTTCATTTATCAATTGGTAGACAAGTAGCACCATTTACATATATATTAAAGAAAGGGGTTATGTTTTAATGGTATGAAGATTGTCAGTTAGAATTTTTGAAGCTAAAAACATATTTGGCCAATCTGCCAATTTTGAGACAACTAACACCTAGACAACCACTGCTTATTTACATTTCAACAACTAAGCATGCACTGGGGGCTCTTTTGGCCTAACATGATGATCAAGGTAAAGAACATGTAGTCTATTATTTAATCTGCATATTGGTGGCTTATAAACATAATTATATGACTATTAATAAGGTGTGTTTAGATATAGTGTTCCCTTCCCAAAAGTTATGCCATTATATGCTAAGAATAAAACAATTGTCATCACTAAGGTGGATTCTCTCAAATTTTTATTATCCAAAGTAGCTCTCATAGGACATATGGCCAAATGGGTCATACTCAATGAATTTGATGTTGAGTATCAGAATAAAAAAGCTATCAAGGAGCAGGTTATTGCTGATCAACTTATAGAAGCCCCTATTATAGACACTCAACCACTCAAATTTAAATTTTTAGATGACTCTATCATGACAGTGGAAGAAGTGTAGCCTAAACTAGAATAATGAAAACTTTATTTTGATGGTTCTTTCACTTCTATGGATCTAGAGCTAGCATATTTTTGATTACATCATAAGGATATTTGATTCTCAAAGCATTCCACATCAATTTTAATTATACCAATTATGGCCAAATATGAGGCACTTATTGTAGGGCTACATCTTGAAGTACAGTGGGACATTCAACACTTAATGGTCTATGATGATTCGTAATTGATCATTAATCAAACCACTAATCAATATCAAACTAGAGATGATAAACTTATACACTATAATCAAATCATGGATAATCTCAAGGTTCATTTTCAATCTTTATAGTTTGAACAAATACTAAGGTCTAATAATAGATCTACCAATGCCATGGTGACAATTGGGTATATGATACAAATTAATGGTAGTAGTAAAGAGTATCAATTTTTGATTGAAAATATTCTATAGCCTACACATAATATGCTAGATTTAGAAAGGATATGTGCCATTGTTAGTCCCAATCCCCCACCTCAACTACCTTGGTATCAAGACTATTATAATTATTTCCATGATCATGTTTTTCCACCTGACTTATCCAATAACTGATATAAACTATTCATTCATCGTCTAGCTTGTTATACCCTCCTTAAAAACATGATTTATCTCAAAGGCTATGATGGAACACAACTTCATTATTTATCTTTGGGAGAATCCAAGCTAGTGTTGAAGGAGGTTTATGAAGGAATGTGTAGGGCCCACACCAATGGTGTCATATGAGCTAAAAAGTTCCTCAAAATAGTCTATTACTGGCAAAAAATGGAGATAGATGCTTGTAATTATGTAAGGAAGTGTGATCCTTATTATTAGTATGGAAATTTGATACACACACCTTCCTTACCACTACAACTAATCATAATAACATGGCCATTTTATATTTGGGGCCTTGAACTCATTCAAAAAATAAAACCTACATCTTACTAAGTGGATTGAGGCCATTCCTCTCACTTACATCACCAAGAAGTGGATAGACAAATTTATTCATTATGATATCATCTATTGATATAGAATCTCAACATGAATTATATCTGATAATGGTAGATCCTTTGAAAAGAGAGATCTAAAAGAACTTTGTGAAAAATTCAAAATCAAGGACAAGAAATCTACACCATATAACTTGCAAGGTAATGGATAATCCGAGGAATCAAACAAGACCATTATAGCCATTTTAAAGAAAATTGTCAATGACAATGGCCATAATTGGCACTTACAAATATTTCCTACCCTTTAGGCTTATCTAACTAGTCATCAAACCCCTACAGGAGCCATTCCATACTCCCTTTTTTATAGCACAAAATCTGTTATCTTGATTGTGATCAAGTTATCCTCATTATGAGTATTTTTGGAGCATATTAAAGATGACGAAGACTACAAAATCTCAAGGTTATAATGACTATAACTTCTTGATGGTAAGTATTTGGCTGCCCTAGAAAAGTTGGAAGCCTATTAGAATAGACTGTGTAGAAGCTACACCATGTGCATTCTCACTCATAAGTTTGAGATTGGTGATTTGGTCTTGAAAGAGAACTCAAAAAACACAAACATTGAATGTAAGAAAAAAGGTAAGTTCCAACCTAATTGGTTGGGATTATATGTTATCATGACAAACTATGGATTAGGGGCATATCAATTGGCTATTCCAAATGGTGAAGAGCTTATAGAGCCCATGAACATTGTGTACCTCAAGAGGTTCTACGCTTAACAACTTCAAACCATTATCCACAAGACCCTTTACTTGGAAGAAAATTGTGCTGAAGTATTTTATCCTAGCATTATATCTTAGAATGTCCCATGTTGGACCATATTCATTTTAACCTACCCTAGACTGTTCTTTCAAGAACCATATTATTTTCATGACTCTAGATAGTGAAATATTTAGACCATTAACACTCTAAACACATTTTATACCATCTTCTTTTGGACCATATTCATTTTATACCATCTTCTTTTGGACCACATTGATTTTGAATTGTTCTCTTTGAGAACCACATTCTTTTCATGTCTTGGGCTATTATAATCTAAACATCTTTTATCCCTTGACCAATTATGATCTTGAGTATGACTCATAGGCATTATGAACACATTTGATCCCAGTTTTACAAAGTAGATTAACATGGATAGTATTTTGTAGTTTCTTCTATAGACAAATGAACATAAACACATCTTTAGCTCAAGATCTTTGCTTACTAGATGGTTCTTCAGAGTTATCTCTACTACGTACCATTCTATTATTTTCCTATTATTTGGTAGACATTATTACCTTAACACGATCTTTGCTCTCACCAATTTATGAGTATGTGCCATTGTATTTGACGTAGCTGTTATTGGAAATTTTAATCTTGGATGAACATCTCCTTGATTAGTTGGTTCCCCACCTCCTTGTACATATTTTTATCCCAAAAACACTAAAAACACTATAAAATAATCCATAAAAGAACAAAACCATTGTCTTATGATTTTTTATATTCTAGTCTCCACGCTCTTGCCATTTCTAAAAGTGTTATAGAATCAATTCTCACCCTTGGAGAGGGTTCTTCAGGCTCTCTTCAATTGAGCTATAATATTTGGACAACCCTAGGCTATGGGTCACCTATGTTGGGGCTGAGCTTTTGGAGTAGGCTGACTTCCTCTTTGATGCTCACCTAAAACTAAAAATAAGCCTAATTCTTCACAGGAAAAGGGTTATAAAGAGAGTAAGGGATCCTAAAAAAGTTAACCAGGTGATGCACCAATCTTAAGAGAGAAATTCCCATAAGCTCAAACCCACAGTAGATTAGTAGAGGATGATACTAGCTTACAAAACCTTAAGATCAAGCTAATTTACATAGGTATTTCATATAAGAGGTTTAGACTAAAACACTAATATAGACTTGTAAACAAAATTGAAAACTCCCTTAAATAAAGTCACAAAGAAGGACCATGGATGAGGAATATTATCCTTCACACAATGCCATACTGCACAACTTGCTAAACATAGATTCAAAGCAAAAGATAAGTAAATAAAGTCTCATTACATTAAAAGGTAGTTCTTACAAATGCTCGACAGGGTCAAGCCTTATCAAAATGAGCATACTTTTTAGTATCTCAAAGAATGTCCCATCTCTCATAAAGATAAAAATTCTTAAAATCTAAGAACCCCATATAAAATGGAAAGAAAGGTATAATATAGGTGAAGGGGAAGAAGAGAGAGAAAGGGGGAACACATTGTTCATGAAAATTAATGATCCATCAACTTCAAGAGATGTTTCACAAGGTTTTTGGTCCAATCATAATAGGTCATTATGATTGAGATATTCATGATTTGTCCTAGATAGCCTCCAAATCATTCCACTTGTTGAATAAGCTTCATTAGATGACAAGAGTTTGCCAAAAGTGGTAAGTCATGATCTTGTTGGAATTGAAAGCTCCAACTGCCTTCCAAATCCCCAAGTCCCGCTACTTTGGATCCTCCACTAGATTTCATTATGAGGGAAAAATACTCGTATCTTCCAACTGCCATGGACATGTCGTGTATGCTTTAGGTGGTGGTTTTTCAAGGACATGACTTGGGATTATCTTCTCATTAATCATATATTTGCTATGTGCCTTAGATCTTGGACTAAAAATACTATAGGTGAAAACTAATCTAAGGATATTGGTTTTCCTATAGTTTTACATATAAATGGCACTTTGTTCAATGTTTGGCCCCATATGAGTCTGAATTGATTTTTTTCCTTTACTTTCTTGCTAACTTAGGTTAGGCTCGAGTTCAGGTTCCTTTAATCTTGCTCACCAAGTTGGGTCAATTTTGATTTATCAACTTTTATCGAACATCCCAGCTCATCTCCTTTGCTATTGGCTATTGAAACCACCTCAGATTATTGAACCCTTTGACTTTGTTTCAATCTATTGGATTTTGGGATCTAATTAAACATGAACCATAGATCTTTAGGTCCCACTACCATAAGCTTGATTTCTCATTAGTTTCTGGGATTCATTGGCCATTTAACTTGCTTCATGCTCTCATGTACTTGACACTTGTTAGTGATGCATTCCTTCTCAAGTTCCTACCAAGGATTTTGGATCTAAATGGTCACTTTATGGGTCTTAAAAATAACGTTCACATAGATGTCTGTCATTTCTTGACCAAATTTACAATTTTATAACTTGAAGCACAAATATCATGGGAACACCAAACTTGCAGAGAATAAACCTAATGCTAAAAAGAAAAAACCCTTTTGATCCATTGGAACACAAAATGGGAACACAAAATGTTGAAGTCAACTGGTTCATGCACTTTTGCATGGTGTCTTGATGATGGTCTAAAATAAAATGGCTAAGTATGGAAATTTATAAAATTCTATGTTAGGAGTCAACTTTTCCCATGCATTTCTCTTATTATGGTATAGTGCATGAGCTAAAACTTGGTGCATGTCAGCTTGGGGATAATGTGAAGAAACCCATGTGACCAACTCTCCTTGAGTCATCCACATGTGTAAGATCTAACAACATCAAAATGGTTACTCAAATTTTCTTCCACTAGAGCCAAAAGTCTGAATAGGCTTTGGAAAGAATGAATGGACTAGATGAATACCATGTGATCTCATACTCTTCTCAAGCATTTTTGACACTCCATAGATTCTCTATAGCTTTGGAATTACTATTAAGAATTTATGATTACACTTTAATCAAACTCAAAGTGTCTCAAAAGATTTATGAGCTTCATGATCCTCACCTTTTACATTCATTCCATCCAGAGCTAATTCAAATCACTTTGATCAATCATGGACTCTACTTCTTTCTCTACATCATGACTCTTAGCAACTGGGTACATGTTTGGTATGTGGGAATAAAATGTCAAACATTTATGGTGACTCATAGGGAAGCATGTTTGATATGATTGAGAACCTAGTTTGTTTTTGTCTTAGTTGATCTATTGGGCATGGAGTCACTTCTCTACAACTAAGTTGATTATTAAGATGATGCAAAGCTTCCTCTTTCTGGAACTTCCTCTTGAAACAACAAGGACTAAAACAAAACAATAGAGCTAAATGCATGCAGGCAAATATAAGAAAGAAAGCTAAATTAACCTACTAAATAAATGTACATAAGGGCACTTAGAAAAAAGCATAAAAACTAATCTAATATATACAAGACCTTGTCACAACTAGTCCTCCTAGATCAAAATGGAAACTTCTAGTATCATTCATTTGTAACAAACTAAGATGAAAAATACTTAGCTTTAGAGGTACCAAAATTGATGAACCAGGTAGTTTAATGGCTAATCCTTCTAATGTGCTCCCCAATAGATGGAATTGAATGAACATGTATCCAATGTAGACATATTGATCCAATCCTTCCAAGCTCAGTTCATGTTGGACTATAAGAGCAATTGTTTTTTGTTACTCTCCACTCTTGAGAAAGTCTTGCCTGAAGACTTCATTCAGGATCTTCAGAGCAACTGCACTTGGTTCAATTGATGGTTAAAAAATACCACATTATTTCAAATTGTACTTATGTAAAAGATGACTGTTCATGATTAGAGAATCATGTTCATAATGTTTTGGAGGAAGGACATGTCTGTTAGCCTCTTTAAAATATTTGATTATGGCATTAAACTATTGCTGTAATTCTTCAATCTCTTCACTGGTATGCTTCAAAAATTGTATCTCTTGAGCACTTGAGATGTCCCCTTCATCAACTTCACTCAAGATTTCATCTTGATCTTCAATTTCAAATGAAGGCTGATTTAACCATCCAAGGTATAAGACATCACATTTGTCTTGCTCAAAGTCTGATATACTTTCCTCTAGTTTCAACATATTAGGGCTATACTCAACTAACATCTCATATTGAAGTGGACCACCCTCAAGCACCTAGTGCTAATCCTCCTCATCTTCTATGTATAATGGAACTTTATTAGTCCATTCAACTTACAAATTCCCTTCTTTAAGCAAGTTTTTAGCCTTAAGTTGCTCCATTTTACTGAAGAAATTCGAGCACAAATTCTACCATAACTCTTATACACCAAGATCATTGAGATGAGCTATGGTTGTTTGATTCCTTTTTGTTATAGCCAACCCTTCCTCTACTAGGATTGATTCTTGGATTGCTTCAAATGACAACTTCTCCTTTATTGCCCTTATAAACTGATTTCCATGATGGGAATGAGTGTGGAACAAACACTTTTACTTATTTTTGGATGGTTATAGGAGAAGGTGGCTTTATAAGCGAGGACAAAACATAGCCAGGATCAAATGTTTTAGAGAAGATCCATGATGGGATAACTTCTTGTTTTTGAGTGGGAAAGGGCATTGGGGGAGGAGAGGACAAGGGTATGATAAGGTTGATAGGGTATTTGAGGGCCACTTAGGTGAACCCATAAACATTATCTGCCTAATAAGTGTGAAGTTGAGGTAGCCAATAAACATACTAATCAAAAGATGACTGATTATACATACCAAATTATGAGGATTAGGAACTTAGTTAGACTACTTAACTAGCTGATAGATGCTCAAAGTCACCATTGATGTCTACAAAATACCTCTAAAGGCTGATATGTAGAAGGACAACAACAAAAATCCTTCCACTACTTTGGACCTTGGTCCCATCAAGCATGCCAAAAACTATTATAAGATTAATTCACACCATTGGAGAGGGATCTTTAGGCTCTCTCTAATTGAGTTATAATATTGGGACAACCCCAAGCTGTGGGTTACATATGTTGGGGTTGAACCTCTAGAGTAGGAAGAATTCCTCTTTGATGCTCACCTAAAACTAAAACTAAGCCTAATGTTTCATGGGAAAAGGGTTAGAAAGAGAGTAAAGGCTCATGAGAAAGTTAACCAGGTGATGCACCAATATTAAGAGAGAAATTCCCATAAGCTCAAACCCACACTAGATCAATAGAGGATGATACTAGCTTACACAACCTTAAGATCAAGTTAATTTGCATAAGTATTTCATAGAATAGTTTCAAACTAAAACACTAATCTGTAAACACCGAAATCATGTCTAACCCTTGGTCATCCTCCCTCTTGGTCCATTCCTAACCCATTCCTAAAACATGTACTTACTAATTTAAAAATAATAATTTATTATTAATATCCTCCCCTTTGACACATCACCTATAACACCTCACCTGACACCTCGCCTTGGACTATTTTCCACCCTATGACTCACCCAAGACCTATTCTTACTTCTTTCTAACCGCCTAACCAATTCTCATGCGTATTTAGCCCAACCTTCGACAATTCTCCAACGGATAGTGCACTTGGCAGATGGAGAACGGGCTTGGTGGCTCTTTTACCCGTTCTCCACCCACCGACGTCGGTCAAATGCCGATCGATGCCGGTGGGATCGCCAATGTCGGTTTTACTTAAACCAAATTTCTAACCTTTGGACAGATCTAATCACAAATCGTTAATCTCTGGAGCTAATCATGAATCTCAAATCCTCTTCCGATGAAACAAAGTTCTCATGCTTTTGCTTTCTAGTGTTCTGGCTTCTTGGTGTTCTTACAAGGATCAACATTCTTGACAGCATTTTCTAGGCACTGAGGTCTTGCATCAGACATTCTGCACAGGGATTTCACGATATCTCCATCACTAGCAACAATCAAAACACAGCTTCTGCACCTTTGCCAACTCGTGTCACAACTAAGTATTTCTACTATTTTTATTTCAGTGTCATTTCAAATATATTAGCATTCTGTCTACTGTGTATTCCAAGCATCCTTGACCCAACCTTCCCTGTTCTTCCTGGAGAGGCTGAAAAGCCTTATCTCACCCCTTATTCCCTTTTCTTTGCCTCTGACACCCCTTTAGTCTCTCTTTAGACAACACCTTCTGTCCAATCAACTCAACAAAAGCTATCAGAGACCTATAGACCATCTTAAGACCAATCTAATCAACCTGACTAAATTGCTTCATGGAAAGGCTGAAAGGCCTTTTTCCTGCCCCCTACCCCTTTTCCTGACAACATACCCTCTGCCTTAGTTCTTATTAAAGATTTTATCTACTATTTTACCATCCCAAACAAACTCCCTGACTCACAGACAAGACCACAGTCCATCTTGCAGACCAAAAACTAGATCTGTAACCCATCCCTGGCCATTACCCCGACCGACCTCATCCATTTCCCCTACCGATGTCGGCAGTCTAACTAACATCGGTGACTTCCTGACCGATGCCGGCAATATCACTGACATCGGCGACTGTGCTAAGCAGATTACAGCTTATCAGGTATGCATTTGCTTTCAGTTCTTTCTTTTCAGTCTTTTATTATTTCTCTTTTCTGTCTCTGTCATATTCTATTTTAACAGTGGATTGTCATCCTCCAAGAAGCTTTAACGCTTATAGGACCAAGCTTTTTCTTGGCAATCCACCCTCTTATCAGCTAACATTTTTTGTGTTTTAGTGTCTGTCTCTTTCAAGTGTCATCCTCCACAACCAAAGAGGAGTTCTCACAACGTTTGGATAATAGTGCGCATGACTACATCCAGGTACATACAAGCCTTGACCATTTCTTTAAGTTTCTCATTTTCTCTCTTTGAATGTGAAAGCGAAATTGCATAGAAACATTCTGGCACGCCCGGTGGGGCCCTTAGGGCCTTCCTTGGGTTCTTTTCCTTCTTTTTTCATTTAGGTGCATTAGGTTTCTCCCTCTTCATCTCTTTCTTCTTTTCTTTAATCATTAGCAGGAATACAAAGAACTTTTCTTTCTTTTCTTGCATTTCTAGACTAGTCAAAAATCATATTCTTCAACCCTTTCTCAACTTGTTTTCATTCTAACTTAACATTTCGACTTGGGGCTTAAAAATACATTGCATTCCATTTCTGCTTGCTTGCATTTCTTAGTCCACACTTAGTAATTAATAAACCACATATTGAATTAATCGTAAATCACTTGATGTTACACAACCAAACCACGTGCACTAAATCAAACATCAAACTCACCTGAGACAAGGCCCGACTGGGATTTCATCACCCAGCAGATACCTTACCCGTCCTGGCAATCCTACTTGGATTTCACCACCAAGGGAAAAGCCCACTCTGTTCTCTGGCAGAGTCTAATCTATATGGAAAGTATATTTTGGCTAAGCAAGACCAGCTTACCACTGGAATCGTGAAGTGAGGGGAGCTTGCTCCTTCGCACCAGGCCAAGTACGGAACCTAACACAGACTTTTGAGCACCTAAACATACCTGAAACCATCTTTAGACTACCTCTTCTAGGACCCTTCTAACAACCAACCTCCCCAAACATCACTTTAAGGCATAAGCCACATGATCCTAATAAAATCATTTCTAGGGATTTAATGCTTAGGATCTGCCTGTCTTCATCTTATTTTCTATTTTTATCTATTTTTTTGAGCTGGTAAGGATGTCTTCTTTATTGCCAAAAACTTTTAAATTTTTTGAGTTTCTGGAAAACACAGTAACCGACATCGATTTTGTAATCGACATTGGCAATTTTTCTCCATCAACATCGGTTATCTGACTGACATCGGCAGACTTCTTCACTGACATCGGTCACTGTCCAATCTTTTTTTTCTCTAAAAATAGCAAGCTTAAAATCCAACTTTCTTGCTGTCAAAACATTCATTCTGGTTTTCTGAGACTGAAAAACATAGTTTTCTGAAACCTGACCCTTTCTTGCCTTGAATGGTTTTGACACGCAATCAAACCAAGGCTCTTCTTGACCACGCTAGGCAACAACTGCTTCCACCTTCACCATTCATAACCAGTCCTATAATGGAGTTACACTCAGAGACTGAAAGAACTCCTACTCGCCCAACCCCACCCCAGACTCCTATTGTCCCAGAAGGGGACCAAGATTTCACACGATTCTTGGAACTCAACGTCAAAGCCTTACAACACTATCTCACGCATAGCCAAACGTGAGACTCCCTAGGCAACCCAATTTATGGGATGCCAACTTCCTTAGTCGAGATAAGGATCACATCAACAACATCTACAATTCAACCTATAGACAATCAAGCCAACACCTCGACTAATAACCCAACCGTGTCCTACCTTCAAAATTTAACCTCTCTTTCTAGACCTACCTCCATGGGGGTTCCGGTACCCCCTCAACCTCAAACTACTCAACCAAATCCTACACCTTTCCAAAACCTACTGGTCTCTATCCCCCCTACTCTTGCACGTATCAACACAAGAGTAACTGTCTACCCTTCAACAAGTGTGGCTACTCCTCAACCATCTTTGACGACCCCTATCCAACTTGTGCCTACCAACCCCATAACACGAGTGTCTTTGGCTTCAACTTTCACTCCAATAACCAGCTACCCACATGTTGCGTCTACGCAACCAACCATGTCATATGCCCCTCTCAATATCTTTCAAGCGCCTTATAATCTAGGGGGTGCTCCACCCATCAATTCGTCAGTAGATATCATCAAAATACTGACGGACAAGATGTCTAGCCTAAAGACCTCCATTTTCGGCTCACATAATGCTCTTTCATACGAGCAAATTTGCAATGTGCCCATTCATCCTTCTGTCTCGTTTAGGCCATACCCCAACCAGTGGGAGCTTCCCAAATTTTCTCACTTTTAAAGCAAGGAAGATCCATAGCAGCACTTACGGGCATTCAGACATGCCTGTTACCTTATTGCCCATGATGATGCATTGCTTTTATGCACATTTCCTATGTCTCTCTTTGGTACTATGCTTGACTGGTACAACTCTCTTGCCAGCCATTCCCTCTTCACATTTACACAACTGGCACAGCTCTTTCTTGATCACTTCTCCATTAACATCACCAAGAAGGTCTCGATCACGGACCTCTATTCTATCTGCCAATTCAAGGATGAATCTATAGCTGACTTTGTTGCTCGCTGGAAAGGCCTCATCAATCAACTCTCCTTTTCCTTACCCCAACCCGAAATTATTGAACTTTTCTCCTGAGCCTGCGCCAAACATATTTCTTCCACCTTACGGGTTCAGACCTTCCGCACATTTGATGAAGCCTTCACGATGGCCCACAAACTTGAATTACGTGCCATCGAGGAGAATAAAGTCAAGTTGCAGAGCAAGAATCCCAACTCTAAGATCAATGACTCTTCTTCTTCTAAACCTTCATCATCCAATCCTAAGTCTAAAGCTTCAGCTAACGCTGTAGTCGTTAGACCTTCGTCCTCTTCAGCCAATCAGCCTAAGCCATCCACATCTCAGAGCGCCACCTGTCAATTCCAGTAGAGATACGTACAATGACAGTATACTCCTCGCAGAGAATCATACGCGTCTGTGCTGGAAAAACTTGTTAGACAGGGGGTTCTCAATCTCCCCCAAATCCGACCACCTCCACAATTTGATCCCTCATGCACCATCCCTGCATTGTATAGAGAAAACAAATTTTGCAATTACCACCGTGTCAAAGGTCATGACACGGGTAACTACAAAACCTTTAAAAACATAATCCAAGACATGCTTGAAAAGGGTGACCTCATCCTAGACAATCCCAATGCACCTCCTAATCAGGGCATTGACATCTTCAAGCAACCATTCCCCAATCATCCACTGACCCAAAACAATGTCCAAACCTTGATTAATAACACTCATGAACACAACATTCACACAATTAATATGCTCTCTCCCTTCATCCCCGACCAACCTCAAGAGGTTAGTCCATCTATTAGTCCATCACGTGTGGACGATCCTCTTTCCCCAGTTAGTTCTCAGTCAACCTCTCTCATCTTGGAGGATGCCTCAACCTTACCGGCACCACCGATCTCACCATCCTCCTTCCTACTGCCTATGGAGGACCCAACCTTACCTACTCCTCGACCACAAGTGGAGGGCACCATAATCCCTACCCTTTACCCACTTGAGGAGCCACATTCTCCAGTTCTTTTTCCACCAAGAGAAGAACCTGACTTTCCATCTTTTTTAACTAACGACAATCCAGTTATAATTCCTACACACCTTGGGTCTGAGACTACTGCCACACCTAACGCATTTTCATCCCCGCAACCACTCACATCTTTTGAAGGACCGAAGTCTCATCCTATAACTTTTCAACCATTCTCTCGATTAGTAGAGAAATTAGGACTTCTCCAACCAAGGAAAGTGGAACATCAAGTATTATGGGAGCAACTCAAAGCTCCTCATCTTACTCAGCCTATCTCATCTCATGCCGCTAACTCTCTTACGACTAAACCCCCCAAAGTCTTTGACACGAATTAGACTTCCACTTCTAAACTTTTGAAACATCAACCATTCATATCAGAACACAAACCCTCATCTACCCCATCTAAACCGATCAAGTCACTCGGTGTTCACCCTGTCTCTACCCTCACTCACCCACAAGTGAAGGTGGACTTAGACCAGACCTCAACCAATAGTAGTCTTCCAACCAAGTCAAAGAAGACTGCCAGACCACAGAAGCAAACCCCTCCTCCACCATCAACATTACCCTCCATTTTAGGTCCTCACCCTTCTACCTTAATCGGAGTGCTCCCTAATCTGACCCTTAACCAAAAAAAATTACCTCCATTACTGCCTTTGCCAACCATAAGTCTACCCTCTCTCAAAAATTTGGCACCTCTCACAAAGAAAGTGCCATCTTCACATGTGGCCGCACCACCAACCCAAAAGGTGGTACGGAAGCCTTCTTCAACACCTCCCAAGCAAAAGTCACCAGCGCATCATGCATCAACAAACACAGACCCCTTAGTAGGTTCATACGCTTTGATATTACGCCAAATTTTGTAGACTTCTAGCATAACCCTTCCATCTATCAAGCCATTCCAACCCCTCAGGTCAAAACCTTCCTGGTTCGACAATACGAAGATTTGATTATACCATCGTACGCCAGGACATGATACCGAGAATTGCTGTGCCCTCAAGGCAGTCATTCACCGCTATATGGAGAAGGACACTCTTCTCCTTGAGGACACTCTTGACCAACCCTCAACACCTTCCCATCCAACCTCTTCAACCACATCAACATATCACCAGCAGGCCATGACCCCTTCTTCCCCTCCTATCTTTGAAATCAATGCTATCCACATAACCACTAGGTCACAAAAGGACAAGGCAAAAGAAAAATCTGCTATTCCTTGGACCTATCCTTTTGTCTAGTCACCTCAACCACCAAAACCCAAGATTTCCATCTTAGGTGCATCCCAACCCCCTTCTTCAAAGGTAATCAAAGACTCTACGATAAAACAACTTCACCAAACGCCTGTGAAGATGACCTTATATGACCTTATCCAAAGCTCCCCCTAGCATCGTGAAGCTCTAATCAAAGCCTTATAGGCAGTGGAGGTCCAACCTAAAGACCCTCAACCACTAGCTGCCCTAGTCCATTCTTTATCCCCCGTTGCCTCTATCACTTTCAGTGATTCTAAAATTCCTACCTCTACCTTAGAAGATCAGGACGCTACTCTTTTCATCACAGCCTACGTTGATCGAACCCGTATTAAACAAGTTATGATTGATGGAGGCACCAGCATTAATATCATTTCTACCCATGCCTTTGATCAATTGGCTCTTCCCAAGAATTGTGTATCAAAAATTGACGCAATCCTTAGATCCTTTAATGACACCACCGCTAACACTATTGGCACTATTGTCCTCCATATTTGCGTTGATCCACGCACAATCTCAGAGCTCTTCTACATCATTGAGGGATAATTCCAATATAACATGCTATTAGGATGACCCTGGATCCGTGCCATGGCTTGCGTCCCTTCAACACTTCACCATTGTGTCAAATTTGAACACGACAAACAAGTCCATGTCATTCCTGTCGACCCATCCCCTTTTAAGACTTGTAAGACAACCTATCAACCAAATGATGTTCTTATTCCTCTAAAGGCACCAACCCAAACATCGTCTCCATCCACGAAAGCGTTAACTAGTACACATACAGCGGTTGCCATCACATCACCTTCTCAAGTGACAACCAAGGACCCCATGGACGATATCTTCCAAAGACTTTCACTTGGGGAATATTGCTTACTTACTCTAGACATGTTCCAAAATCATCAAGAGTATGGATAGCTTCATCAAAATCTAAGCTATGACCGTCGGATTGGAATGGTCATTCCTTATGGTCCTCCTAGCCTTCGAACCAATCTCATCTATGGGGGGCTAGATCAAGCTCCTACTGACTCAAATCCTTCCTCCTCACCTCAACTATTCACATCCGATTTCTCCTTTCTTGGCAACCCCACCTTTGCACATACCTACCTTTATAGGTGTGCATGGAAGGGTTTTGGCTTTGGGCACTACGAACAAGGCTCCCATCAGCCTATTGAACCACCCAATGATGATAATGCCAAGAAACGATATGGACTAGGTTTTCAAGAACCCACTGAGGCTTCCGCAAATCTTTGCCCCAAACCCACCCTCGACCAATCTCTTCCAGACTCGCCTATTCTCCCATCCTCACCTACGGAGTCGATGGTTTCCATCCCTCCTAGTTTTTTTTTGCATAAACACCATCCACTTGGAACCCCTAACCTATCAACTCAATGAGGTTCCCAGGTCTCTCCCTCTCATTTATCCCAGCATGATAGATGATGAATCGACAACCATCAACACTGTTCACTACATAGATGATGACGCCATTCTTACCTATATGGGTGCCAACGATTCTTTCATTCAACGCTCCCTCCCTTCTGAAATGCAGGTTATGTTAAATGAATCAACCATTGACATTAACCTTTCATCTTCTGGTGTTCCTCATGTCTTAAAGATTGGTCAATCTTTAGACACCCAGGAGCAGATCGACTATACCACATTTCTCTCAGACAATCGCAAGGCCTTTGCCTGGACCTACAGTGACATGCCTGGCATCGACCCTAACATTGCCACTCATAACATCATCACAAACCCAGAGGCTAAGCCTATTAGGCAAAAGCTTCACAAAATGCATCCTCATGTTGCGCTCCTTGTCAAAGAGGAGCTTCAGCGCCTTCTTTCTATTTCTTTCATCCAACCCATTGATTATCCGCAGTGGGTATCTAACATTGTTCCTATCACCAAAGCAACTGGGGGGATCTGAATCTGTACAGACTATCGTGACCTTAACCTGGCTTGTCCCAAAGATGACTTTCCTCTTCCAAACATTGACCAACTTGTTGATCTTACGGCTGGCCATGAGATGTTATCACTCATGGACGGATTTTTAGGATATAACCAAATCCTGATTGCACTGGAAGGTTAGCACAAAACCACCTTCATTACACCATGGGGAACTTTCTGCTATCGGGTCATGCCTTTTGGTCTAAAAAATGTAGGCACCACATATCAGCATGCCATGACTTACATCTTTCACGATCTCCTCCATAAAATCATGGAGGACTATGTAGATGACCTGCTAAACAAGTCTAAGCTTCATTGTGACCATTTGACTATCCTCAAGATCATCTTCTCTCACCTTCTTTAGTACAATGTATGTCTTAACCCCAAGAAATGCATCTTTGGGGTCCTCTCAGGAAAGCTCCTGGGGTTCATCGTCTCTCTTCGTGGCATCGAGATAGATCCTGCCAAAATCTGTGCTATCCTTGAGATGCCACCTCTAACTAATCTCAAGCAACTTCACAATCTACAAGGGAAGCTCCAATCCATCCACCACTTCATTTCGTAGCTTTTTGACCGCTGCCAACCCTTTCATCATCTCCTCAAGAAGGACGTCTCCTTTAAATGGGATAAAGATTGCCAAGAGGCTTTTAAAGCCCTCAAACGCTATTTGGTCTCTCCACCAGTCCTTATTCCACCAAAAGATGACCAGCCCTTCTACGTCTACATCTCAACAACCAATCATTTGTTAGGTGCCATGATCGCGCATCGAGACGAGCAACACTGTGAGCAAGCGGTCTATTACATAAGCCGAACACTTGTCAACTATGAAACTCGGTATACTCATACTGAGAAACTCTGTTTGGCATTAGTCTTTGCCACTACCAAGCTCTGTCACTATCTTCTTAATCACAAAACCTTTGTCATCACTCACACTGATCCTCTTAAATACATGCATTCCAAGCCATATCAAAACCAACGTATGGCTCGTTGGCTCATGCTTCTTGTTGAGTTTGACTTAGAATTTGTCTAGCAAAAATCTATAAAGGGGAAAACAATCACTGACCAACTAGCGAATGCCCCTCTTCCCGACAATCAACCTTCTCAGTGTGAGTTTCCCGATGAATCTATCCCCACTCTCTCGACTAATGACACATTCTACCAAATGACGATGTTCTTCGATGGCTCCAAATGTCAACTCGGTGGGGGTGCAGGGGTCATCCTCATCCCACACGAGGGTGAGCCCATGCCCCTATCTTTCAAACTCGACTTTGAATGTACCAATAATATGGCTAAATACGAAGCCTTACTTTTGGGACTTCAAACTGCCCTTTCTTTAAACATCAAGACCATCAACATCTTCGGTGACTCACAACTTGTCATCAATCAAATCAATGGTTCATATATTTGTAAAAATGAAATTTTACAAAGGTACAAGCACCATGTTGACACTCTTCTAGCATCTTTTGACCATCACTTATTGCAAACTATCCCTTGATCTACGAATAAGTTTGCTGACACCATGGCTTCCCTCGCTTCGCATATTCCTTCTTCATCATCATCCTCATCAAGAATTTATGTCATGGTACATCATGTGCCATTGCCTTCATACATTTCCACTGACATCAACCTCGTCCACACCATAGACTCTAGTTCACAAGATTTATGGTATAAACAACTTGAGGACTACTTGGCTCATTCTATCATTCCTCCCAACCTCTCTAGCAATGCACGACAGGCTTTCATCAAGCGCACCGCTCGCTATACTATGCAAGGAGGCCTTCTCTATAAAAGAGGTTTTGACGGCCTTCTTCTTCACTGTTTAAACTCTACTGAAGCCTCTCATGCTGTTAAACAAGCCCATGACGGGATTTTTTGTGGACACTTCAGTGGTAACTCGGTTGCTAAGCGCATCCTTCGCCTGGGTTATTATGGCCCACTCTTCATCAAGACTATAGCAATTATGTTTGGCATTGCATCAAGTGTCAACAGCATGCTAACTTGCTTCATCTCCCTAGTCACACCTTATAAGTTGCTCAAGATTTCTGGCCTTTTTCACAATGGGGCTTAGATCTCATCGGCGAGATTAACCCTCATTCGTCTCTTTGTCATCAATCCATCATCACTACCACAGAGTATTTCACTAAATGGGTGGAAGCTATTCTTCTCATCTCCACAAAAGCTGACAATATTGTCAACTTCATCAACACCCACATCATCTATCATTTTGGTGTACCTCACAAAATCATCACCGATAACAAAAAGTCATTTAAAAACAAAACTGTCCAAAAAAATTGTGACTCCTTTGGCATTAAACTCAGCTTTTCTTCGCCTTACTACCCACAAGCAAATGGGTAGGCTGAGGCTTCTAACAAAATCTTAACTAAAATTCTCATGAAGGTGGTCAATGACACTGGAAGGGATTGGCATGTTCACATACCCTTCGCTTTGTGGGCCTACCGCACTAGTATCCGAACTTCTACCAGTACTACCCCTTTCTCTCTAGTGTATGGAACAGAGGCTGTCTTACCTCTCGAAGTATAGATCTCATCTCTTCGCATTTCACTCCATGACATTTTTTCTAACGATGAATTTCATCAAGATCGATTAGCTCAACTTGTGTTACTCGACAAACGTCGTCTTGCTGCCCTCAACCATCTCCATGTCTATCAAAATTGCATCAAACGAGCCTATAACAAAACTCTGAGAGAAAGAGATTTCAATATCAGAGACCTCATCCTCAAAGAGAACCAACATGTGACCAATATGGAACGGAGTAAATGAGGCAAATTTGCTCCTAATTGGCTCAGACCTTATATCATCATGCACAAGTATGGATCAGGGACTTATCGTCTATCTTCTCTTGAAGGCTGGCCATAACCTGAGCCCCTTAATGCTTTGCATCTGCGACCATTCTCCTGTTAGTCGAGTACTCATCCACTTGACATTTAACTTGAGCTCGTCCCTTAAGCAATCCCTGTCTTTTTGATCTTCAAATCCTTTCCACCCTTTTTCCCTTAACAAAATCCTCTACAACCCTTTTATGATGTATGGATGCTTCGTCCTAATAAAAGGGATCCCTTGACCTTCTATAGTCTTGTACATGACTCAACATTCTGTCAAAAATAAATCAAGATGTCAAAATATCCAAGGTCAAAAAATTAAATCAAAAAGGAGACTGCTCCCTTGAAGGACAACTGTACTATCATTACTGTAGCTAATAGACTGCTCCCTCAAAGGACAACTATTCAAAAGCCCTTAAATTTATAAAGCAAAATATAGACCACTCCCTCGAAGGATGGCTATGACTAAATCTTGCTACAAACAACACTTTCTTAGAAGCTTCCTGCATCGATCAGCCTCACAAATGACCACCAAGCAAAGTGACATCTCTATGTGGGCTTCCCGCATTGATCAGTTCACTCCAAAAAAAAAAAAAAAAAAGGGGGAAAAAAAAACTTGTAGTTGTCTCAGGGCCTCCTATAAAAAGGGGCAAAGTTATCCCTACTCTAAAATGGGTTACCCTCTCCTCCTATCATATCACCTACTGAAGGGACTTCGAGCTCACCTTAATGTCGAAGTGATTCGATTACCGCTTTAACACAACTCATGGTCAGCGACGCAACACATGAATGGGGCTCTTGGTTTTAACAACCCCTATCTATGCTATCATTTTGGTCCTTGTCAATGAAAGGGCGCTTATGGCATTTACTTTCTGCCTACACTTTGGTCACATTCAACCACATCATTTGTCAAAACAATTCAATCTGACTCTTTTCAAACCACTCACATAGCCTACTCATTCTGGTTTTCATAAACATCAATACACATGGAAACTATCAACCACACACTTTATGTCAATCATAAACCATTACTTGCTGAAGCATAAATCAACCTGCAATTCATTTTTATCATTCATCCACCACAAATATGGATAGTTGCTAAGGGATGAAAAACCCTGACCAATGTTACAGAATACACCATTTGAAAAAGGCTGTAGCATCATCTTTTCCTCATCATTTCAAAGCATGTACCCTCAGACAAGTGGGAAGTGCTATATCATTATCATGATCAAAATCAACCATTTTGATATTTTTCCTCCCTCTTGGGAGAACTACATTGGCCTGAGGCCCTAATGACAGGGGATATGTAGGCAGAACTCAGTTGACATGGGGTCTTCTGGGGTTAGCTCGGCCATTCCTTCATCACATTTCTTCCATCACATTCTTTCATCCCCTACCAATCACATCTCAAACAATCACACATTTTCATAATCATTAACATTAATCATTTACATCCATATCATTAATCATTAATCCTAATCATACATTCATCATCATATAAACATAATAATCTCAACATTATAATCCTAAACATCATATCAAAACATGTATCAAATCAAAATAACATACAAACTCATCCATAACATTTTTCATAACACATCAATGATCAAAATCACATCATATATATATATATATATATATATATATATATATATATATATATATATATATATATCAATGTTTTACAATGGCATAATCTGTGCCTCTGTCTCTCTCTCAAAAAAATCAAATACATCTCGCATCATCGGCTCGCAGGCCGGTATATACATAATATCAAAATTTGCCCTCAAGGCTGTGGCTATGGTGGTGGTGGCAGTGGCCAGGAAGATGCTGTATCCTCTCCCCCCTCTGATCTGCATCGTCTGTGAGACCCAAAAGCCATCACTCGAGACATAGACCGCTATCGACTCAGCTCTGCCTTCATCTCAGAGTATCGCTGTATCTGAAGGAACCCCTTGATGGCCCTCTCATAATACGCGATCTCATCCAGTGCATCACTGTATCTAACTATAGATACAGTCTGCAGTGGACCCATTAGACCTGCTACCGTGCCCTACACTGAACCCTACAGCTGTGAAAACCCTGGCTACACTGACACTGACTGTGTGGGCTGTTGAACTGGCTACTAAAGTGGATGCTGCATCGAGCCCTGTCCTCTCAAGCCCTATCCTACCGATGCCTGTGCCTAGGTTGCAGCCAACTGACTCTATAAAATAGTGACCTGCCCTGTAAAAGTAGCCACTCGACCTGTCAACCCTACCATCTCCTCTTGTAAACCTGTGACCTGGCTCTCCAAAATGGTCACTCATCCTCATGCTGCATCCCTCTCCTGGATGGTAGCATCTCTCTCTTGTCTAGCAGTGTCCCTCTCCTGCCTTGCCATATCTCTGTCCCTGATCACTACTTGTAAATCAAGCTATGGTCCCACCTGCACCCTTGTATACTGACCTGCCCACCATGTCGAGTAGGCCTCTGTACATCTTGGGTCTGTTATCCCGAGGCCTACTGGTAACTCCTCAAAATCAGGGCCCTCTGTCTCCTCTGGCAATGAGAGCGGCACCTCAATGTCATCCCATCTATACAATGGAAAGGTGGGCAACACATCTTGAAGCAACCCATACTGACGCTGCACCCTCTCAACTGGCACCCTCTCGAGCTTGCCAGCGTGTCTGCCCCTATCCCATCGCATACTCTGAGTCCCGACCAACTGCTCTCCCTGATCTCTAAACACTAAATACACCAAGTACGGTCTCTAGATGATATCTATAGGGATCAGGGCCTCCAATACCCCTTTGTAGTGGTCAATATCTCTGACCACTCCGTCTACCCACGTCTGTGCCATCACCTCATGCCATCACCTAAATCCAACTCTAAAATAAGCCTGAATTGCCACTAAGAGGCTGAGAGGTCGTGTGACCATGATGTGCTCATAAGCCCAACAATGCAGGAGGTGGCTGACACACAAGCTATACCGTCACCGCCGACTAATGCCCCATAGCTCTTTGTATACCTGGGCCAAAAAGATTGGTGCCCAAGCGAACACTATTTGTCACTTAATCATATCTATCAAAACTCTAGTCATAGCGATCGGAAACCTGCCTCCCTCTACATCTGGCAGCATGTAAACCATGATGCCTATCATCATTAGGATCGCTAGCCAATGTGCATCCTCATCCGTAGCATAAAGGGGCTCATACGCAAAGCTCGCTGAATGGTAACTAGTCTCAATGACATGTTCCCTAAACAACGTAACCATATGAATATCATGTGCCTCTCTCAAGCACACATATAGGTCTGCTCTGTGTACTGGCAGCCACAAAATCTAGTATACATCTTCCACTGTGACCGTCATCTCTCTAGTGGGTAGGTGGAAAGTGTTGGTGGAATGATCCCATCGCTCGATCAGTGCCACCATCAAACTCACATCCCACGCCACTCTGTAGTAGCATCGCAGCCTGCCTAGTCCTACTGTGCTCATCTGCGCCCACTCCTCTCCTGTGATGTCCTGACGCATCCACGTCAGTAATGTCAGTAGTCCATCCCGCAGCATCAGAGTCTGCCTCACTTGCATCCACCCAAGTCAATCTCATGTTAAAATTTTTCCTCTTCTTTCTATTTTGACCAACCTATTTGACCATCTATCCCTGACCCAACCCCCAGGAAGCCCTTGGCGTAGCTTCAACCCCTTGACTTGACCATTTTTCATCCCTCTTTTGATCAGGTAGCCACCGACATCGATTAACATGCCAGTGATGGCACTCACCTAATCGACGTTGGTCACTTAGTGACCGATGTCGGTAGGTTAGTGATCGATGCCGGTCACTTGTCGGATGATGCTGGCAAATATGCTGACATCGATGACTAGTTCGGCCCTAGAGCTAAATGGGTCGAGCCCTAAATTTAGGGCTTCCCCATTTTTCCCCCCCTAACACCCCCCAAAACCCTCTCAATGCCTCCTAACCTATCCTAGATCCCTTCCCCACCCTCCTAGCTACCCTCCCCCCTCAATTTCTACCTAAATCAACCAAAATTTCAAAAAGAAAATCACAACAAAAACCAACCAACTAGGGCTTAGAGACCCTCCTACCTCATCTTAGTGTCACCAGCGTGGTGGCACGATGGGTGCCACTGGTGGTGGACCTCCCATGAGTCCTCTACTACCCTCTGCCATCACTTCTACATCACTATGCCCTCAAGCTCTTCCTGGCTTGTAAACATCTCTGCAGCCTCCAATCTCTCTCCACGTGCCTCTCTCTCTCCACCAATGTTTCTCTGACACCTCACACTGCTCCTCGGTCAACTTAATGTCACTTTCACTCAAAGACCTATAGAGCTCTTTTTTTTCTCTCAGTCAAATAACACAAATGACTTTTGGTGGGCTGCCAATCTGGTTTTATTAGATTTGGCATGCCATCGACGTCGGCATCATCGTGCCCTAGTTCGTCGATGTCAACCGATATCCTGCAGACGTCGGTCCCTTTATGTCTCTGACATCAGTTTTATCACCGACATCAACAACCTTCAAACCTCTTTTTTTCATCACATTGTCCCAAAATCATGCCCCCAATCAGTCAGCCCTCCAGTACAAGCCATTTTGGCCCCTTGGGGCACACTTGAGATCAATTTTGCCTCCGTCCATCGACCACCAAACCTCGGAGATCATGACCATCTCCTCTAACCGTGACTACTTTCAAAGCGATTTTGCCTTGGTTGTTTTTGCATGTATGCTACCTCATGATTGGTTAGCAAAATTGTGCACATATTTTTGACCTTCACAAGTATAAGATCGCAAGCCGGTTGATCCCCACTACTTGTGACATTTTTGTGTTTCCAAGAGCACTTCCTGAGACTGGGATACCTGGAACACGATGACCATTGGAGCTTCAGCTTAAATTGAATAACCCAATCAACAGACAACTAAATGTTGGGGCCCAGTTATTTCAATTTTGGCACTCCTCGACCCTCAACCTGTGACAATTTGACCTGACCATCTTCGTGAAGTGGTGTACGCACAATCACAAATTTTGTAGCGTTCTCACTCTATCTTCACCCTTTTCATCCACTCTCTGTCAAATCAACACCTGATTCCATGTTCCCTTCTCTCAACTCCTGCTTTGAGGGGGAATACCTCATCTATAATTGGGGCAACTAACCCTCCTATTTTTGTCTTGCAGTTCACTTGAACAACCAACAAGATGCAATCAACCTTATCCCATACCTGAGGCAACCAACTCCTATTTTTGTCTTGCAGTTCATCTAGAGCAACCAATAAGACAAAAAGGGGCAAATGTAAACACCAAAATCGTGTCTAACCCTTGGTCATCCTCCCTCTTGGTCCATTCCTAACCCATTCCTAAAACATGCACTTACTAATTTAAAAATAATAATTTATTATTAATATCCTCCCCTTTGACACATCACCTATAACACCTCGCCTGACACCTCGCCTTAGACTATTTCCCACCCTATGACTCACCCAAGACTTATTCTTACTTCTTTCTAACCGCCTAACTAATTCTTGTGCGTATTTAGCCCAACCTTTGGTAATTCTCCAATGGATAGTGCACTTGGCAAATGGAGAACGGGCTTGGTGGCTCTTTTACCCGTTTTCCACCCGCCGACGTCGGTCAAATGCCAGCCGACGCTAGCGGGATCGTCGACGTCGGTTTTACTTAAACCAAATTTCTAACCTTTAGACAGATCTAATCGCAAATCGTTAATCTCTAGAGCTAATCACGAATCTCGAATCCTCTTCCAGTGAAACAAAGTTCTCGTGCTTTTGCTTTCTAGTGTTCTGGCTTCTTGGTGTTCTTGCAAGGATCAACATTCTTGACAACATTTTCTAGGCACTGAGGTCTTGCATCAGACATTCTGCATAGGGATTACACGATATCTCCATCACTAGCGACAATCGAAACATAGCTTCTGCACCTTTTCCAACTCGTGTCACAGCTAAGTATTTGTACTATTTTTATTTCAGTGTCATTTCAAATATATTAGCATTCTGTCTACTGTGTATTCTAAGCATCCTTGACCCAACCTTCCCTGTTCTTCCCGGAGAGGCTGAAAAGCTTTCTCTCACCCCTTATTCCCTTTTCTTTGCCTCTGACACCCCTTTAGTCTTTCTTTAGACAACACCTTCTGTCCAATCAACTCAGCACAAGCTATCAGAGACCTACAGACCATCTTAAGACCAATCTAATCAACCTGACTAAATTGCTTCACAGAAAGGCTGAAAGGCCTTTTTCCTGCCCCTTACCCCTTTTCCTGACAACATACCCTCTGCCTTAGTTCTTATTAAAGATTCTATCTACTGTTTTACCATCCCAAACAAACTCCCTGACTCACAGTCAAGACCACAGTCCATCTTGTAGACTAGAAACTAGACCTGTAACCCATTCCTAGCCATTACCCTAACTGACCTCATCCATTTCCCCTACCAACGTCGACAGTCTAACCGACGTCGGTGACTTCCTGACCGACACCGGCAATATCACTGATGTCGGTGACTGTGCTAAGCAGATTGTAGCTTATTAGGTATGCATTTTCTTTTAATTCTTTCTTTTCAGCCTTTTATTATTTCTCTTTTCTGTCTCTGTCATATTCTATTTTAACAATGGATTGTCATCCTCCAAGAAGCCTTAGCGCTTCTAGGACCAAGCTTTTGCTTGGCAATCCACCCTCTTATCAGCTAACATTTTTCGTGTTTTAGTGTTTGTATCTTTCAGGTGTCATCCTCCACAACCAAAGAGGAGTTCTCACAACGTCTGGATAATAGTGCGCATGACTACATCCAGGTACATACAAGCCTTGACCATTTCTTTAAGTTTCTCATTTTCTCTCTTTGAATGTGAAAGCGAAATTGCATAGAAACATAATCTAGATCTACAAACAACATGAAAAATTCCCTAAAACAAAGTTAGAAAGAAGGACCATGGATGAGGAAGATTCTCCTTCACACAATGCCATAGTTCACAAATTTCTAAATACAGATTCAAGGCAGATGATAGCTAAAGAAAGTTTCATTGCATCAAGAGGTAGTTCTTACGAATGCTTGATAGGGTCGAGCCTAATGAACCTGAGCATACTTTGCAATATCTTAAGAAATGTCCTATCACTTAGAAAGATTGAAAGTCTTAAAATCAAATAATCCCTACAAAATGGAAATAAAGGGATAAGATAGGAGAAGGGGAAGAGGAGAGAGAGAAAGGGGGCATGTTGTTCATGGTAATCAATGAGCCATTAGCTTCAAGAGATGTTTCACAAAAAATTTGGTTCAATAAGAATAGATCATTATGATCAAAATATTTTTTGATTTGCCTTAGATATCCTCCAAATCATTCCACTGGTTGAATAATATACACTAGAAGATAAGAGTTTTCCAAAAGTGGCAAGTCATGATCCTACTAGAATTGAATGCTCTAACTACCTTCCAAATCCATAAGTCCTACTGCTTTAGATCCTCTACTAAATTTAATTATGAGGGAAAAATCCTCATATCTTTCAACTACCAAGGACATGTCATGATAGCTCTTGGGTGCGGTTTGTCAAGGACATGACTTAGGATGATATTCTCATTAGTCATATATTTGCTTTATGCCTTAGATCCTAAACTGAAAAGACTATAGGTGAAAACCAATCTAAGGATATTAGTTTTTCTATAGTTTTACATATAGATGGTACTTTTTTGATGTCTAGCCCCATCTAAGTCTACATTGAGCTTCTTTCCTTTACTTTTCTCACCAACTCGGGTCAGGATCAAGTTTAAGTTCCTTTAATCTTTCTCACCGAGTTGGGTTAGTTTTACTTTATTGACTTTCATTAAACATCTCAACTCATCTATTTTTCTATTGGCTATCAAAACTACCTTGGATTATTGACCCCTTTGACTTTATTTTGCTCCATCATATTTTGAGATGCAATTAAACATGGATCATAGATATTTAGGGCCCACTTCCTCAAGCTCAATTTCTCATTAGTTTCTAAGATTCATTGACCATTTGAATTGCTTCAAGCTCCCTTGCACTTGACACTTGTTATCCCTGCATTCCTTCTCAAGTTCTCACCAAGGAGTTTGGATCCAAATGGTCACTTTGTGGGTCTTTAAAATGATGTTCGTACATACACCTATAATTTATTAACTAACTTTTTAATTTTATAACTTGAATCAAAGATTATGGGAACACCAAACTTGAGAGAATTGACCTAATGCTAAAAATAACAAACCCTTTTGATCTACTAGCCATTCAAGCATTCTAAATGCTTTTAAAAAATGTTGAAGTTGACTAGTTCATGTGTTTCTACATGACATCTTGATGATGGTCTAGTCTAAAATGGCTAACTATAGAAAATTAGCAAATTCTGCATTAGGAGTCAAATTCACCCATGCACATCTCTCATTGTGGTGCAACACGTGAATTGAAACTTGGTGCATGTTAGCCTGGAGATAATGTGAATAAACATATGTGACTGAATATCCTTAACTCGTCAACATGTGTAAGATATAGCAGCATCAAAATGGTCAGCCAAATTTTCTACCACCAGAGCCAAAAGTCTGGACAAGCTCTAGATGGAATAAATGGACCAAATGAATACCATGTGTTCTAAGACTCTTCTTAATCATTTTTGATACTCCATAGAGTCTCTAAATCTATAGAACTGATATTAGGAGTTGATGAATTACACTTTAAGAAAACTCAAAGTGTCTCAAAAGTTTTGTAAGCTTCATAATCCTCACCTTTTCTATTTATTCCATCCAAAGCTAGTTCATATCACTTTGATCAATATAGGACTTTGCTTCTTTCAATGCAGCAAGACTATTAGAAACTAGGTACATGCTTGGTATATGAACCAAAAATGGCTAATAGTAAGTTCTTATTCCACAACTTACTATTTTGAAAGACCATTCTCATTTAACCTGCTCACTTGCTATTTTGCAAGACCACTCCTGTCTTCTTGTTTCTTCTACAACATTAATAAGGTATTTTTTGGTCATCACCTTTTCTTCTATCTCACTTCATTGGAGAAATAAATTTGGCCTCAATTTCATGTTGGACCATGCATCTATGGAACTATGTATGCAACATCCTCTTATCTTGTATATTTGGAGTTAGCTTGGTCAAACCCCTTCCTTTTCTTCTCTTCCCCTTTTTCTTCTATGTTGTTTCCCTATCACTTGAAGACAACTTTGTGTCCTTGTTCTTGCTATGATATTATATAAAGTAACACCTCTAATACAAATGCATGAGAATTATTTTTAAATTGCACTAACTCTAGTTTTATTTGTGTGCTTATTTGATTTTTATTGGTATTTTGTTGTGATTTCTTGCCTCATTTATTTATTTTTCTTTCCTTTTCTTTTGTTCTTTCTTCTTGTTTCTTCCTAGTATTTTATTTTACTATTTGGTCTTGTTATTTTCTTTTGTTTTTTCAAGTACATATTGATGGTACACATGGATCTTGATTATACATATCTTGATCTCATGTTGATAAGATGTTCTTGTTTTATATTTTATACATTCTTGTTCCTACTTAAGTCTTTATTTTTCATATCTTGATTTTAAGTTGGGTTCATTTATGTGTTCTTTTATTTTATTTTTATTTATTTTTGTTTAAATGTAAATGGTTGTAACTCTGGTATTGGCAATTCTTATCATTATCCTTAGTTATAAGCATTCATATTTGAATCGACTCAGTGCAATTGAAATGCAATATCATTATAATTTACTTATACTTATACTACCTAATTTACTTTTACTACAGCAAGATCTTTGTGCTTTGGACCCAAGTCTCAATGTGGATGCAAATTTGATGATCAAATCTCAATAAAACCAATGAAAATTGGTACCAATGATGTATCTCTCACTCGACTCTATGAAAGGCATGTATCTCTTAGCATACATCATGAGTCTAATCAAACTCGTGTCAATTTTCTTCATCCTTCATTCTATTCTCTCCCACTTCTAGGTGAAATACATTGGCTTGAGGTCTATTTGGACTATGTAGGCAGTGCTTGGATACATGATGTATCTTGGTTAAGCTCAACCATCTTCATTCTTCTTTTTATCTCTTTCATCACTTTGTGCATTCTCGTATGCCTAAATTTTTGTGGCTTTTTCAAATCCATTATACCATCACATCTATGTTTGTGCCCACTCATATTTAATCTATTTAATAAGTTATATCATTGAGGTATTGTTTCCCAATTTTCCCTATAGGGGAATAAAATTTGAACCAACCATTAAATCAAATCAGCCCTATAAGGGCAAACCATTCTTTAACAGTTATCAAAATTGGCCCTACTAGTGTAGACACCGCAAACGTGTCTGCACCTTGGTTCTCCCCCTTGGCCCTTTCTCCCTCCTAGTCCTCCTTGGTCCCTAACCCACCTAAGTCTTATTAATTAGAAATTAACATCTATTTTTAATTAAATAAGGCCCCCTTTCCACCCTACCCTTGCCACCTTGGATCCTCCCTTGAATCCCTCCACCTTCCCCCTAGCATTTATTAGGCCAAATCTCACCATTATATCCCCCCTCATCCATTTTGGCATCCTTGTGACCGTTCTGCCCATGACCCCTCGCCCGGCGGCATGCAAGAGTGGGCAGAGGCTATTTTTAGCCTCTGTGCCCATCCTGCGACCGCCGACGTCGGCGACCCTTCGGCCGACGTCAGTGAAACTGCCGGCGTCGACAGCCTTCATTATCCCCTTCTGCATTCGTTGCACCCCCCTGGACTCTTGAGCTCGAAAACAGATTCTCTTGACGCTTTGGCTCTGATCTCTCCTCTGTCTTGACCTCGTGTAATAGCAGCAACAGGTGAAAAGGCCCTGGATCAGTATCTTCTCCTTGCAGCAACTCTTTCATGGCTCCAGCAACATCTTCTTCTCTCTTCATTCAGCAAGCTAAAGGTAAGCTAGTCTGGTTTTTTATTTCATTTTAGTATTCAGTCATCTATCTTCTATTGTCTCCTACTCCCTCTGTCCTTCCCCCCTGAAAGGCTGCAAAGCCTTTTCAGGCCCCATCCTCTGTGAATCCTCCTCTTCCCTGTCCTCTGTGTCTCTTCCAACTTCCTCACCCCTCTGCCAAAAAGACCTTGCACCAGGCACCCAACCCGAACCAGACCACTCCCCAACCCATCCAAACTTGTCCCCGTTTAGTCTCAGACCCATCCACAGTCCAGAAAGCAACCCAGACCCGACTACAGGCCACAACCCCGACCGATGCCGGTCACTTCCCCAACCGATGTCGGCAGGATAGCCGACGCCGACAGATCAGATAACCGACGCCGGCGACATTTCCGACCTCGGCGACTGTCTTCAGCCCAACAGCTCTTTCAGGTAATCATTTTGTTTTCTTCTTTCCTTTCTACTTTCTTTGTCACTTCTGTATTCTGGCATTCTATCTTTTATCAGTCACTTATTTCATCAAACAGTGGGTTGACCTCCCTTAAGGAAGTTTTTACACTTCTGGGAACAAGCCTTTTGCTTGGCAACCCACTGCCTATCTGTCTAACATTTTTCTTGTCCTAGTTTCCTTTTTTTCTTGCAGGTGTCATTCCTCCACAGCCAAAGAGGAGTGCTCACAAATGTCTGGATTTACGGTGCGCAATCTTTAGTCCAGGTACTTCCAAGCCTTGTCCATTACCTTTTTTAGTTTCTTCTTTCTCTTAGATCTAAAAAGCGAATTTTGAGTGGAAACATTTCTGGCACGCCCGGTGGGACCCTAGGTTCCTCCTGGGTTCCTTTTCCTTTTCATTCATTTAGGTGCATTTAGGCTCCTTCCCTCTTGTCTCTTTCTTCTATTCCAAATGACACTATAAGCAGGACTAAAACGAATCCTTCTTATCTTTCTTCCTTGCATTCTAGACTAGTCTAAACATCATACTCTTGACCCTTTCTCAAAACTTGTCTTCATAACAACATCACATTTTGACTTGGGCATTAAAACATATTGCACTTTCATTTCTGCTTGTGCTTGCATTAGTCCACATCTAGTAACTTAGGCGCATATTGAATAAACCGTAGACACTTGATGTTACACTATCGAATCACATGCACTAAAACACACATAAAACTTACCTGAGACAAGGCCCGACTGGGATTTCATCACCCAGCAGATACCTTACCCGTCCCGGTGACCCTACTTGGATTTCATCACCAAGGGGGAAGCCCACTCCGTTCTCTGGCAGAGGATAAACTCTAGGTGAGGTATATCTTGGCTAAGCGAGACCAGCTAACCACTGGAATCGTGAAGTGAGGGGAGCTTGCTCTTTAGCACTAGGCCACGTACCAGACCCTAACATAGATTTTTGAGCACCTAAAACAACACCTGAAACCATCTTTAGACTGCCTTCTTCTAGGACCCTTCTTGTAGCCAATTTCCCCAAACATCCATCTAAGGCATAAGCCACAATTTCTAAGGTTAATTCCTAGGATTTATCGCTTAGGCTTGTGTGTCTCTCTCTGTTTTCCTCTTCTCATCTGTTTGTTTGAGTGAGTGAGGACGCTCTCTTCATTGTTTTCCAAGAATCTTTTGGTTCTCTGGAAAACACTGTCACCGGCATCGGTTCTAATACCGACGTCGGCTTCATCTGTTACCGGCATCGGTTATTTGACCGACGTCGGCCACATTTCTTACCGACATCGGTTTTTAAACCAACGTCGGTCTCTGTCACTGTCCTTTTTTTTCAAAACCAGCAGCTTTAAACCTATCCCTTTCCTGTCAAAAAACTCCATTCTGGTTTTTTGAGACTGCAAAAACACAGTTTCTGGAACCAGGACTCTCTTCTTAACCACTTTAGCCAACGGCCGCTTCCGTCTATCCTGTCTCTAACCAGTCCTATCATGGAGTTTCACTCGGAGACTGAAATAACTCCTATAGGACTGACCCCGACCCCGACCCCGACTCAAATTCCCATCATTCCTGAAGGGGACCAAGATTTCGAGAGATTCTTGGACCTCAATACCGCAGCCCTCCAAAACTATCTCGCGAGAAACCCAACGCGAGACCTTTCGGATGACGTGGCGATGACATCCACACCATTCGCCACCCAACCCTTTATGACTCAGCCTTTCGCCTCGACTATTAACCCAACCATGGCCAATACGCAAAGTTTGGCCTCCCCGTCTATTTTTAGACCGACCTCTATTGGGGTTTCATTACCCCCTCAACCACCTGCAATTCAACCAAGTTCTACCTCATATCAGAACTTGATTGTATCGACCCCTTACACTCTTGCGCCCACAAATGTAGGAGTGCCAACCTCTCTTTTTACCAGTGCCGCCATTCAACCACCTTTGGCAGTGCCCAGTCAACTTATACCTTCAACCTTCATAACGCAACCGCCCTTAGCCTCCACTTCTGCCCCTGCAACTAGTCATCCGTACGTTGTACAACCGACTATGTCGCACACCTCCTCTAGCCTCGTCCAAGCGCCTTACAACCTAGGGGGTGCTCAACCCGCCAATCCACCAGCAGACATCATTAAGATGCTGATGGATAAAATGTCCAGTCTCGAAGCCTCTATTTCCAGTTCAAGCAATACTTTGTCATATGAGCAAATTTGCAATGAGCCCATCCATCCTTCCGTCCCTCTTCGACCATATCCTAACCATTGGGAGCTTCCTAAATTCACTCGCTTTCAGAGTAAGGAAGACCCACAGTAACATCTACGGGCATTCAGGCATGCCTGTTACCCTATTGCCCACGACGATGCGTTATTATTACGCACGTTTCCTATGTCACTTTCTGGCCCTGCCCTTGACTGGTATAGTTCTCTTACCAGACATTCTATCTTTTCATTCATCCAACTCGCCCAACTATTTCTCGACCATTTCTCAATCAACATTACTAAACAAGTCTCTATTAGAGACCTCTACTCCATCAGACAATTTGACGATGAATCTGTATTCGATTTTGTCGCTCGTTGGAGAGGCTTGATTAACCAGCTCTCCTTCTCCTTGCCTCAACCCGAGCTCATCGAGCTCTTTTCTCGAGCATGTGCCAACCACATCTCTTCTACCTTGCAGATTCAGACATTTCGCACTTTTGATGAAGCTTTCATCATGGCTCGAAAGCTCGAACTCCGTGCCCTTGAAGAAGACAAGGTCAAATTGCGTAATACCAACGTAAAATCTACTGACCATTCTTCTTCCAAACCTTCTTCTTCTGCCAACTCCAAGTCCAAAGGAGTGGCCAACACTGTGGTCGTTAGATCACCATCCTCAACAACAACAAATTATTCCCAACCTTCGACATCTTCCAGCATTACCAAACAATTCCAACAACGGTATATCCAGCGTTCTTACACTCCACTTGGAGAACCATACGCTTCCATTTTGGAAAAACTTCTCAAGCAGGGGGTCCTCAACCTCCCTCCAATCCAACCACCTCAATTTGACCCCTCTAAAGCCCTCCCTACATGGTATAGAGAGGCCGACTTCTGCCACTTTCATCGCGTCCAAGGCCATGACATCGACAACTGCCGAACTTTCAAAAACATCGTCCAAGACATGATCGACAAGGGGGATCTTATTTTAGATAACCCAAACGCCCCACCCAATCAACATATCGACATCTTCAAACACCCTTTTCCAAATCATCCACCTACCTAGAACAATGTCCAAACCATAACCCAAGATTCTCATGACCATGACATTCACGCGATTAACACTATCTTACCTCTTGTCTCTGACCAATCTCTTTCACAGGAAGAAGAGTCTTCTCCTATTCGTCTATCACAAGATGAAGAACCCTCTTCTCCTATTAGTCCACCATCTATTTCTCCTATATTGGGGGATGCCTTGGCCACACCTACACCATTAGCCCCACCTTCATCCAATGACCATACCTTGCTTACTCCTCAAGCACAAGCAGAAGGCACAATCATCCCTGCCTCCTGCCCTCTTGAGGAGCCACCCTCTCCTATTTCTTTTCCACCAAGAGAAGAACCAGTCTCTTTACCCATTTCAATCACGGAAGACCCAGTCACAGTTTCCTCTTGCCCTTTACCTGAGATTGTTACATCTCACTCACCTTCGTCCACATCCAAACCCAAACCCACATCTAACCTTGCCTCACATAATAGTGGCCCTCGACCCAAACTAATGAAAGCCACTAGACCACATCGGAGAACTCCTCCCCCACCTTCGTCATTGCCTTCAATCTTGGGCGCGCATCCGTCCACTTTAATAGGAGTGCTTCCCACTCCCATCCCTCACAGAGGCACGTCGCCTCCATTACTCTCTCAACCCATCAAACACGTATCTCCCTCAAACCATCGACCAACGCCTCTCATGCCTCTTAAACCAAAGTCATCAACCCCTACTGCAATAAGACATCTAGACCCGTTAGCAGGTTCTTATACCTTGCTTTTACGGCAATTATTGCAGTCTTCTCGCCTCGACCTCCCGCCTCTCAGACAATATCAATCTCTCAGACCTAAACCACCTTGGTTCGATGACACTTGCATATGTGCGTATCATCGCACACCTGGACACGACACGGAGCATTGTCATGCCCTCAAGGTTGCCATTCGCCAATGTCTGACGAATGACACCTCTCTTCTTGACCATGTCATCAACAAACCTTCGACATCGCCCCATTCATCAACTCTCGGATCAAGGCCGTCTTGGTTTGACAACTCTAAATTTTGCAACTATCATCACACTCTGGGACATGACACTAAGCATTGTTGTGCTCTCAAAGCTGTCATTCGTCAACAATGAAGAAATCCTTTCCTTTTCACCAAGGACCCTCTTAACCACCTCTTCGATGAAACATCAACCCCGACCCGTACCTCTCCAACCTCATCACCTAAATCGGGATCTCCACGGCAGATTATGGTCCCTTTACCGCCTTTGACCCCATTATTTGACATTAACACAGTCCATTTAATCACCAAGCCTCAGTCAACCTTGACTCATCTATCCAACATTCTCCCTAAGCGACTGGGGGGATCCAACCTTATCCTAACTTCGATCAAACATTCAACCAAACCTCGACCAAGTCTCGACCAACCCTCGACCATGACATCGACCAAACCTTTGACCCAACCTTCGACAAACTCTAACCAAACATTTTACCACACTTCAACCAACTCTCGACCAATCAACAATCAAATATCATTCAACCAATCCTTTTTATCTAAAATATTCAATCAGTCTCGACCAATCAACAACCATATCAGTCAACTTCACATCCACCATCAACATCTGACCAATCTGGAAAGAGCCAAATGGGGCAAGTCCGCTCCTAATTGACTCAGACCTTAACACGCTAGCATGGCCCAGGGACTTATCAGACCTTGAGCCCCCCTTTCTGTCTTGCATCTTTGACCATTCTTCTGCTAGTCGAGTACTCGTCTACTTGACACGTAACTTGAGCTCGTCCCTTGAGCAATCCTCGTCCTCTTAATCCTCATCCCTTTCAACCCTATTTCCCTTTAACAAGTCCTCTACAACCCTTTTATGATGCATGGGTGCATTGTCCTAATAAAAGGGGCGTCCTTGAGCTTCTACAGTCTTGTCCGTGACTCTCATTCCTATCAATAAATCCAAATCAAGATGTCAAAACATATCCATGGTCACTAAATCAAGTCAAATCAAAAAGACAGACTGATCCCTCGAAGGACAGCTATACTATCATTGCTGTATTACTAGACTGATCCCTTGAAGGACAGCTAGGCCAACTTTTCAAACATTATTAAGCAAAAATATAGATCACTCCCTCGAAGGATGGCTATGACTACTCTGGCAATAAACAACACTTTTCTTAGAAGCTTCCCGCATCGATCAGCTTCGCAACATGACCATTACATCAAGTGACATCTCTATGCAGGCTTCCCGCATCGATCAGTCTGCGCAAAAAAAAAAAAAAAAAAAAAAAAAAAAAAAAACGAGTCACGGACTTGGCTTGTAGTTGTCTCAGGGTCTCCTATAAAAAGGGGCAAGGTTATTCTTGCTCTTAGACTGGGTTACCCTATCCTCTTCCTATCACCTGCTCAAGGGACTTCGAGCTCACTTTAATGTCAAAGTGATTCGATTACCGTTCTAACTCAACACTGGTCAACGACGTAATGCATGAACGGGGCTTTTGTTCTAATAACCCCTATCTATGCTTCCTTTCTGGTCCTTGTCAATGAAAGAGCGATTCGCCTTTCACCTTTTCTCTACACTTTGGTCACATTTAACCGCATCAATCGGCGACTCATCTCAAACCAAGCCATTTTTCATCATTCTCAGTTAGCATCATCCCAGACCATTTCACATAGTTTCTATGGACACCAATACACATGGAAACTACCAACTAGACCCAATTTATGTTAAGCATAAACCAATACTTGCTGAAGCATAAATAGACCTTCTATTCATTTCTAGCATACATCCATCACGACTATGGAAACTTGCTAGGGATGAAGGACTCTCGACCACTTCTACAGAAGACACCATCTGTAGCATCCTTTTATCCTCATCTTTTTATCCTCATCATTTCGACGCTTGACCACATCCAATCATCGACCATTTTGACCCTCGCAGTCCGAACTACATTGGTCTGAGGCCCTATGACCAGGGCTATGTAGGCAGCACTCAGACACCACATCTTTTGAGGTTAGCTCGACCACCCCCGTTTGTTCGTCTCTATGATGGACAAACCTTCTCTTCTTTGACTCTTATCACACCCAACTTCGTCAACTTTGACCAAGACCAATCATTTTCTTTGACCAAGACCAATCATTCTCTTTGACCAAGACCAATCATTTCCTTTGACCAAGACCAATCATAGACCTTTGACCAAGACCAATCATTTTCTTTGACCAAGACCAATCATAGACCTTTGACCAAGACCAATCATAGACCTTTGACCAAGACCAATCATTTCCTTTGACCAAGACCAATCATCGACTTTGACCAAGACCAATCAATCCCTCCGACCCTCCCTCCCTTTTAGGGAGAACTACATCGGCCTGAGGCCCTGTCACCAGGGCTATGTAGGCAGCACTCAGTTGACATGGGGTCTTCTGGGGTTAGCTCGGCCGCATCCTTTCGTCTATCCATCCTCTTGACCAATGACCATTGGTGATCATGCCTATTCCCTTCGACTTCGACCACTTCCAAGACAATGTTGCCTTGGTTGTTTTTGCGTGTGTGCTACCTCACGGCTGGTTAGCAGAATTATCCGCAGACTATTTTTGACCCTTCGCAAGTATCGGATCGCGAGCCAGTGGATCCCTACTACTTGTGGCTTTTTCGTGTTTTTGGGAGCACTTCTTGAGCCCTGGATACCTAGAACATGACGACCATTTGGAGCTTCAGCTTAAATTGAGTGACCCGATCAGCAGACGACTAAATGCTGGGGCCTGGTTACTTTAATTTTGGCACTCCTTGACCCTCGACATGCGACAATTTGACCTGACCCTCTCGTGAAGTTGATTACGCACAATCACGACTATGGCAGCATTTTCACTCACTCTCTTCTATCCCTTTCTCTGTCAAATCGACACTCGATCTTTGGTTCCCTTCTCTCGACTATCGCTTTGAGGGGGGAACACCTCATCCTTTTTTCTAGGGCAACCAACTCCTATTTTTGTCTTGCAGTTCATCTAAAACAACCAACAAGACAAAAAGGGGCAAATGTAGACACCGCAAACGTGTCTGCACCTTGGTTCTCCCCCTTGGCCCTTTCTCCCTCCTAGTCCTCCTTGGTCCCTAACCCACCTAAGTCTTATTAATTAGAAATTAACATCTATTTTTAATTAAATAAGGCCCCCTTTCCACCCTACCCTTGCCACCTTGGATCCTCCCTTGAATCCCTCCACCTTCTCCCTAGCATTTATTAGGCCAAATCTCACCATTATATCCCCCCTCGTCCATTTTGGCATCCTTGTGACCGTTCTGCCCATGACCCCTCGCCCGGCGGCGTGCAAGAGTGGGCAGAGGCTATTTTTAGCCTCTGTGCCCATCCTGCAACCGCCGACGTCGGCGACCCTTCGGCCGACGTCGGCGAAACTGCCGGCGTCGGCAGCCTTCATTATCCCCTTCTACATCCGTTGCACCCTCCTGGACTCTTGAGCTCGAAAACAGATTCTCTTGACGCTTTGGCTCTAATCTCTCCTCTGTCTTGACCTCGTGCAATAGCAGCAACAGGTGAAAAGGCCCTGGATCAGTATCTTCTCCTTGCAGCAACTCTTCCGTGGCTCCAGCAACATCTTCTTCTCTCTTCATTCAGCAAGCTAAAGGTAAGCTAGTCTGGTTTTTTATTTCATTTTAGTATTCAGTCATCTATCTTCTATTGTCTCCTGCTCCCTCTATCCTTCCCCCCTAAAAGGCTGCAAAGCCTTCTCAGGCCCCATCCTCTGTGAATCCTCCTCTTCCCTGTCCTTTGTGTCTCTTCCAACTTCCTCACCCCTCTGCCAAAAAGACCTTGCACCAGGCACCCAACCCGAACCAGACCACTCCCCAACCCATCCAAACTTGTCCCCGTTCAGTCTCAGACCCGTCCACAGTCCAGAAAGCAACCCAGACCCGACTACAGGCCACAACCCCGACCGACGCCGGTCACTTCCCCAACCGACGTCGGCAGGATAGCCGACGCCGGCAGATCAGATAACCGACGCCGGCGACATTTCCAACCTCGGCGACTGTCTTCAGCCCAACAGCTCTTTCAGGTAATCATTTTGTTTTCTTCTTTCCTTTCTACTTTCTTTGTCACTTCTGTATTCTGGCATTCTGTCTTTTATCAGTCACTTATTTCATCAAACAGTGGGTTGACCTCCCTTAAGGAAGTTTTTACACTTCTGGGAACAAGCCTTTTGCTTGGCAACCCACTGCCTATCTGTCTAACGTTTTTCTTGTCCTAGTTTCCTTTTTTTCTTGCAGGTGTCATTCCTCCACAGCCAAAGAGGAGTGCTCACAAACGTCTGGATTTACGGTGTGCAATCTTTAGTCCAGGTACTTCCAAGCCTTGTCCATTACCTTTTTTAGTTTCTTCTTTCTCTTAGATCTAAAAGCGGAATTTTGAGGTAGAAACAACTAGGGCAAAATTATTTGTCACACGATTATATTTACTCTAATAGAGAAAAATTATTATTTCTTCTATCTATAGAGACACAATTATCCTTTTCTTCTAATTCTAATCTCTACAAACTTTTGCCTTCATTCTAAAAATATTTTAATGTGCAACTTATCTCAAGATTGATCAGTTCTAAAGTGCATAACTTGCACCCTAGCTTTGGGTGTTTTCAAAGTGTGTCACTTCTATTTTTGGATTGTATCCTTCCCATTTCCCCCATCCTTGGGGCCATTTTATTCTAATTATATTTTTATCATTGATGGCATCAATTCATGTAAGCATTATCTCATTTTTGTTTAATCTATTTTATGGGTTACTCTCACATTCTCTCTCTTTTAGAGAGTCCATCCTTCTCTTTCATCCTAATATGTTCTCTCAAGGGGGTATCATGGGTGATTTTCCTTCCAAATCCTTTTTGAAAACTCTTTTCTTGGAAAAAATGTTGCTTTGCTAAATGTCTCGATATGCCTTCTCAAATAGGAGCAAAATGTAGACATCCAATTATTAACACCATTGTGTTAAAATTATTAATCTTACTCAAAATTTGTGAAAATGCACAAATTAGGCCAAAATCACTTAAATACACTAAATGGTTCAAGCTTGTCATATAAAAGTACCAATTTAGGCTAATTTATCCCTAAATGAGGCAATGCATTTTATGTGATTATTAACTTTGATCAATCATTTTGAGTCAAAATGGAAAAACATATATTAATGCTTTAGATCACTCTTTTCTTCTAACTCAAAAGTACACACCACATGTATGTGTTATTTTATGTTTATAATGTCCTAAATGAGATATTGGTCCATATGCATCTAACATCACCTTATAATTCTTCTCTAGTCAAATTATAACTTAGTAATATGACATTTTGACCAGTTTGATTAATTGTGCACCAATTTGTAAAGAACTACATGAAAATTGATTAATCTTATTTAGGAAAATTAAACTAAATCATGAGATTAAGTAAGAATTCTGTGGAAGTTATTGAATATTTTTTTTTGGAATTTGATTCTTATTTTCATCACCTAATGAAATCATCTATGGGGTGGCATTTATAAGCCATAAATGCAATAAATATCAAATTTATGGCTTCTCATGCCTCTTTAATGCCCCTTCCTCCTAAATATTTAAGAGGATAGTTATGGATATTATTTGGATAATTGAATTAATTCATGGCCACACATCTTCATCTTGAGATGGATGGTCATGGTTAATCCTAATCAATTTGTAAATTCTATAAATAAGAGGGCCAAGACCACTTTGATTAAGCTTAATTTGTGTAAACTTATAATGCAAGATTCTCTCTACAAGCCATTTGAGTGTAGTTTGATAATGTTTTATTTGTAATAGGATAACTTCATTGATAAGCATAACATTGATTTCATATCATGAAATTAGTTTAGTTGGTATTTTTGAGATGGTGGAGGATCTTGGCCTTGCACCATTGTTGAAGAATTGAGCACCAAATCAAGGGGAAAAACACATTTTGAGCCACATATGGATGGTGGGATGCTTTTGGGAAGGTAACTTGTGTTTGCTTTCTTTCATTTGCTCTTAAATTATCATTTGTACACCCATTGAATATGTTGGCCTAGATTGTTAGTTCTTTATGCATTTTTCTTAGTTTTCATGGCTAATGCTTGATCTATCCTGCTTTATAATCAATCTCTATAGATGTTTCATGAAAATAACCCTAAAAGTGTGTATCATGAAGCCATACCAATCTTGATACTTGTTTATTTCCTCTAAAATTAATTCAAGATAAATTATACTTTTTTCATATTACATCTAGTGTTTTGGAGATGGATTGTTGATGAATCTTAGTGATAGTAATTTCATTTCCTTGTATTTATCCTCTTAATTCATGCCTTTATGTGAGTTAGTCATCATTTTGAAATTCATATGATGTGTGTTAAATGGTTTTGCTGAGTCCAAAGTTTCTAAATGTCATTAGTGTCTTTTATTAGACCTCTTGATCCTTCACCGTGGCTAGTGTAGCAAGCATAACCTTCATATGAAACACTTATATGGGAAGACCTATTTTGAAGTTTTAGAATTGGGTTGTAATTTTGTCATTCATAGTGAAATCATAGGTGAGTAGAGGGAGCTATATTTTGGTGTATCACCTCCATGTTTCTTTTTGGTTTTATCCTTCTTGTACTCGTTTTCCTTATAATATTAGTAGGTTTAGTAGTAGTTTAAGTGAGGCATCAAAGGAGCTATCGAAATCTATATATTCACTTCACCATTTAGGACACCCACATATTATAAGTGGTTCTATTGCTATCATCTAAGTCAGAAGGCTTGAACAACCTTCTTAGGGGCACAAATTATAATGATAACACCCCCCATAACTGACCCATGAAATGTGTCTAGTCTAACCTAATGGAGACATCCCAATCCAAAAAGTACTTGTTAATGATTCTTAGATGAAACTGATAGTAGAAAAAACCTATGGAAAACTTTAAGCATCTAACTACTATTAGAACCATTCAAAGAGGGAAAATTAATGATATAGAATATGGAAATAATCTGCTTAGGATTATAGAGTTTTATTGCATAAACTAGGGTGATTTTTATTGTGTGTAACTAGTAAATTGAGTTAGCTAAGATAATAGGATAGGTAGATAGATAGGGGAAAGTGTGTGTGGGTAAAATGCATACACACAAGTCCATGTATGCAGAGTGTGTCAAAATTGATGTTGTTGAGTGTCTAATACCCATTTTAATCTATTTTTTATAAAACATAATAAATTATTTTTGTAATTATAGGTGTAAAAATAGAGAATATCAGATTGAGAAATATGTATAATAATTAACAACTATTATTTTGACAAATACTAATTATGGAAAACCTAATATTTTTGGAAATCACTTGAAAGAAAATAAGTTAGCTCAAACTAAGATTTATGCATGGTTGTTTATATTTGAACATGGAAATTAATGAAAGGGGTGAATATATATACTCAATATTAGGAACATAATTATTAAATAATTCTAGAGAGGTCCACTATAAGTGGAGTGTAGAGTAGGTTGCTTGACCGTAGAGTTGCCCAATTGATTGTGCTGACTGATTGGGATTAAAATACAAATAAAAGTAGAATTATAGAAATAATATATCATAGTAGAATCAAAGTATAATTTTGGATAGAACCACTATAAGTGGAAAAAAATGTAGGTTACTTGAGTCTATTAACCATAAACTTATCCTTGTTGATTGTGGTAGAAAACTAATCATTGTGCCTTTTGTGCCTATGCTTGCTGAGCAATGTAAGATATTGTAATTTGAATAATACTGTGAAAAAAAATTATTTTGATTCTCTCATACTTAAAACTCTAAGGGCACTTTGATAGCTTAAAAAATTAAAAAATAAGAGAGTGTAATGGGCTGAGCTAAGCTCAATCAATCCATTGATGATTGAGTGTTGCCTATGTATCCAATACTTTAAGGAGGGAAATCAAGCCCAAATAGTTCTTCCACCTAGAATGAATGTGTAATTGTGTTCCTTTAACTATATGTATATATCTAAATAGTAGATTTGACACTTGAAAATGATAGCTCTTGACTTGTGTTTAACCCTTTTAGAAAAGAGTTATGGGGGAGAATAACCTAATCAAATTGCACTAAGATATTCTAAAATATAGCTAATAAAATAATTCAAATTCATAATATATTCTAATGCAATGATGAATTATGAAAATATGATAAATATAGAAATTACAATGCAAAAATACAATTTGAATTCTTAAACATGAATAAGGGATAATATTTAGCTTATTTACCAATCCATAAACAAATTTGGAAAATGTAGGTATAGAAATTATTAGATTATTTATCTCATGCTTGCTAGGTTTTAGTTAAGATTTTTGTCCTTTTGCTAATTTTATCCTATGTGAAGATTTACCCCACATTGGATAGTTATGCTTGAGTCTCATTTATCCTTTCCTACTTATGCAATGTATATCCTTTGTATTTGACATGGAAGGAGGTGAGAAGATATGTGAAGAGTTTCTTCACTTGTAATCTATTTGTCAATAATAAATAACATTTTTTTGTTGTGTGCAATGCATTAGTTCCATGGATTTGGTAATGAGCTCTTGGAGAGATCTTGGTTGAAGAGTTTTGATAACTCTATCATGATATCAGAGCTACTATAATAAGCTATTAATTTTTCATATATCTTATGTTTTTATTTGATCTTCTTCTTTCCATAAATGTTCTTGCCATATTAAATATACTATTCTCTTGCATCCTCTTTGGTTGGTCCTGAGAATAAAAAATGTGTATAATAAATTTGAAGTTTATCAAAGGGTCTATTATTTGTGTTTTTTTTAGTTTTAGGTACATTTTTTGGAAATTTATGAAGTAAATATGAGTTCTCCATTGCATCTAGAGTGTTCAAGGAAGTTGGATCTATCATATGCAAGTGTAGATTTTCATTTTTCCATAAATAAAACACATATTATTATGCAAATATCTATCTAACTATACCTAATCAAACTAAAATTTTTATGGGTTTTGTGTGCCTTTTTTTATATTTCCAATAATTTTGAATTTTTAAATTTCATTGAGAAATGAAAAAGTTATAACAACTTTAGTAACTGTGGGAAATAAAAATAATATAGTAGGAGATGGTTGCTCAAGTTTTTTTTTTTCAATAAAAAGAACATTTTTGGGGCATGTTTTTTTATTGATTTTTTTATAAAAATAAATTTTATAATGTGAATATATAAGGGGGATTAATTGTAACTATTTTCTTATTCATATTTTTTTGATCTCATTTATCGAAGATCAGAGGGTAAGGCCCGGTTTGGCAGGCAACCAAACCCCCTCACAAACAAATTTTTTTTTTTTTTCCTTATTTGATTTTATTCTTTCATTGAATTTTTTGGATGAATTTTGGCTAAGTCTGATGTCCTATTATCATTATATTTGGACCACATTATTCTTCCTTGGCCCACATTGTATTGTTTATACCACTATTACATTTTGCATTATCTTAGACACATTTTTGTCTGAGTTCAACATCTTTTGCATGTGCTTTATAGATTGTAATTTTTGTTAGCTGATACTTTAGAGTGTGTTTTTTGCATACATGATGGATATTTTTCCATTTTCCATACTCTTCCATCAACCTATGACATGATCTATTCTAGTTTACATATTGACACTTTGACACACTTGTATTTTGTGTCATGTCTCCATCAAGGCCTCTTTCTTAGCACCCTACCTTCTTCTATGAAGACACTTTTTAGATCCCTTATGTTTAGAGAAAATCTCAAGATCTATGATGGATTCTTTGAAAGGTCAATAGTCTCCTCATTTGGAGCTATTCTGGTGAGTCCTAGTGTCTTCCTTATTTCTATTTGGTATTTTTTATGTATGGGATATATTTTACTTACACTAATTTATAAAGTGCCATGGAGGGTTTGCTGATTCATCCTTATCTACATTCATGTATTTGTATGCTCTATTCTAGGCACTTTTTCACTTCTTCAATTACTTGTCTCTTCCATCACCACTATGGTCCATCATCTTTGAGAGACCTTTATTTGTGTTTTCAACACCTTTTTTGATAGTTGAAAGTCTTCCATAATTTGAAATGTAGCTATTATGGTGAATCCTAGTGTTAACTTATCTTCTTTAATAGTTTGACAGTCTCTTTAGGCATGATATAGAGGTATTTTGGTGTATAAAATTTTATCTTGTTTGGTGTTCGATTAGTGAATTTGGACCACTCATGCAGACCTTTTTCCTTCACTTCCACCTAGTCAATAGTATGGGGGGGGTGTTGTGTACATTATAATTATTAGGTGTTGAGAATTCCTTACACATGTAGTACTCTTTTATACTTTCATCACCACTGATAGTCTTTTTTATTGAAGCTATTATAGTGAAGCCCAATGTTAGTTGCTTTTTGTGATCGAGTAGTGGATTCAGACCATTCGTGCAGATTGAGTTCCTTTGTGATTTGTGAGTATTTAGAATGCAAACTTATTCAACATCATCTTTGAAGGAATTTCTAGCTCTCTCTTTTTTTTTTCTCTTTTTGAGGGGGGGAGTTTATCCTATAGGTTTTCTCTCATTATTCCACTTTATGAGAGTTATAAGTATATGTTGCAATTTTTTGAGTGTTTTTTAGATTCCTCCTTTATACATGGATATCTTATTCAGCCACATTATTTATCATAACCCATATGAGGATTTGTTACTTGACTCCATGGCCTTCTTTGTGACTCTTATAGTGACACTAGTGTGGTATCTCCACCAGTGACACTAGTATGATAGCCCCACCAATATTTGTGCTCACTTCTCACCATTGTGTTAGAGGGTATTTAAGCAATGCTTCTTTAGGTTCATCACTTTACCTAGTATTTTAGAGTGTAATGTTCATGTTCACTAATCTTTGTATTCAACACTATTCCTACTTTCACTTGGTAATTACAATGACTCAACATCTATATGCTCAAAAAATATGGATTGGCATCTAGAAGGACACATGAATTCACTATTATTATCCCCTAACTTCACTTGAGGGGTGATGACAAAGTATTTAGCTCATGTTTTATAGGTTCTATCTAGGATTTTCATCTTTTTACTACTTTTATCCTATGTGAAAATTTATCTCACATTGGCTAGTTATGCTTAAGTTCCATTTCTCCTTACCTACTTAAGCAAGGGATATCTCATTTATATTTGACATGGAAGGAGGTGAGAAGATATGTAAAGAGTTTCTTCACTTGTAATCTATTTTTCAATAATAAATAACATTATTTTGTTGTGTGTAATGCATTAGTTCCATGGCTATGGTAACGAGATCTTAGAGAGATTTTGGTTGAATATTTTTGATAACTCTATCAAAAATAGTCAGGGTGATGCTTAGTGTGATTTTTTAGATTTTATAAATTAGATCTCTATTAGTTTTGACACTATTATCAAACTTAGGACACTAGTGTGATGCTTATGTATTAAAACTAACACTTCTTTTATATAGAAAATATAAGTCCTTTTCTATGAATTCCACACGTTCTTATTAGGATTCATTGTCTCCTTACATATTGTGAACTGGGTTTGCATACAAAGGTTTCATATATCATTATTTTGATCAAAACCCTAGTTCTTCTAACTTGGGCATGTCATCTTGAAAAATAGGGGTTAGTAGACTCAAGTGAAGTTGAGTTGATATCAAAAACCCCTCTATAAATTATCACAACATACATAGCCATATGATATGAAGAGGTCCTCATATTGATGTAGTTCTCCCCCTTATGTGGACTTGTGTGTGAATAATGGTGTAATATGTTATATACGAGTGCATGTAGTGACTTAGATTATAACTTGAAAAATATGCTCATGAGTTATTCTTTGAATGATTTAGACTTGTAAGAAGATTGATACTATGACTATTTGGAAATAGGGAATAATAAGGTAGTATAACTCAGTTATGAAAATTATTTAGTGTGAGCTTGATAGGTGCTAACTTGGTAATTGCTAACATAATAATTAGTGGGATTTATTTTATATTTATACCATAAATTTTGTAAAATTATCATGATCGGGTTAATTTAGACAAAAAGGCCGACCCATACATATCAAAATATTTGAAAATTTGAGCATTTGTAAGGTACATACACCAATATTAGATCTGGGACTCTAGTATCGATTTTAGTGTTTTGCTTTGAATGGTAGTGTCTAGGAGAATAGAGAGTTGTTAAAGATTTTAATTGATAATTTAAGATATATATTAGGTTTTATGCATAATGTGGGCCACATGTTATATGGGTAATCATAATATTGGGGTTGTATTATAAGATAAACATTTAGGCATAGTGAGATGGCAAATGCGAGTATTTTGATAGCGGGAATGCCATTAACTAAATGGTTGAGCCATGATTAATATTTATCAAATATAAAAGATTAGTTTATCATAATTTTTTTAAATTTAACATCTAAATTCCCCATCCCCTTTAATATATTAATTCATAAGGATTAAATTACTAGGTTAAAGAAACTAAATGCATACCATGGTGTGTACAACACACCTTATCTTTACTTTAACCCTATTTGAATTTGTTGTTTGTATATTACATGAAACCAAGAGCATTTTATAGTGTAACTATTGTATGTAATGTGAAAATTTAACATAATTTAAAGAAAAAATATGAAGGATGAAGTCCACCTCTGTGTCGATGTAGCCATATTTCCCCTTGGTACTTTACTTTAGTAATAATGCTTCTTTATTGAAGCATTGGAGAGAGGTTCATAACTAATCCTTGGATATGTGAAGAGGAGAATTGGAGATGATCATGCCCCTAATTTGGTACAAGAATGAGTTATATCAAAGCCATTAAATATACTAAATATTATTCACATAACCTAAGTGAATACATAATCTAGCTAGTCTAGCCAATCTCACCCAGGTCAAATTGTGTAACCATATCAACCTAGAAAAGGAGAGTAGTGCCAAGGTCATTGAGGTTGGTGAATATAAATCACATTATTTAAAGGATCCAAATTTTTTAGATAGATAAAATTTAAACATTGTACCTTGGTAAGGTCAGTGCATGCATAATATGAATATGCATCTATAATTTCATGAATTTGAATCACATATGCAACTCTAATGTGTTTCAAGCTGAAATATCTATCAAAATATAACCTATTATTGATATTTGTATATAATATGTATCCAAAATTTGAAAAAATATGTCCCAAATCTATGAAAACCAATACGAATTGTATAAGAATTTATCCCAAGTCTATATTTGAATCATATAAACTATATCAACTTTTGTTAATTTCCAAATATGTATATGTGGAATCATGTATTTATGACATGACCCCACTAATATTCCCCCCTTTTTAGGTGAATGGAATGCAACATGATAGTAACCTTATCTCAAAAGGATAAGATAACTATGTTATATCTATTTTAATCATGTAATAAATGGACATATAGTGGTATCATGTCTAAGTAGATGTATCAATGAAGCTCATAGTATCCAAAAAAATGATATATAAGATGCATGATATGGATCATTAAAGTGTCTAAAATTAAAAACCATAATCTCAACAAAAAATCAAGCACACACACAAGAGCACTCAATGTCATGAAAAAGGGGTTCTAAAGAGACAACAAACAAGGGGCATGTTCAAATGTCGCACACTCAAAGGAGATGACATGTTTAAATGTTCTAAGGTACAAAAAGATATAAAATAATAAGTACACTCAAGTAAGCTAAGATGAATAAGTGAAAGATAAACAACACTTATAATCATATCATACTAGTTCCTACATATATGTGTTAGCAAAATGTCATGTAACATAGCATATCAAGTACATTATATAAGATGTAAGCATGAATATGGGAATGTGTAAGCATTAGTATACAAGTCAACATGATAATATAAAGTTATCATAAAATAATATAACCTATATCAATCATAATCAATATAAGCAAGCTTCCCCCAATGTAGTGTGTCACATAGGAATATGAAAGGTCCAAGATCTGCATGCTCATGTATCATGGTTCTAGTGTATGCCTATATCACATTCACTTAACCATGAAAGATATGTGTGCAAATAAATTATACGTATCTACTAACATAAAGTAAACAACATATGTAAATGCTACTAAATATGTGAAATACTAAATATATTTATATTTATGCTTTATTTGAATGTTTTTATATGTTCTTGGTTATTTGATATTTTTTTGAATATTTGAATTTTTTGGGAGAGAAGGGATAGCCGATGATCCCATAAAATGGATGGTAATAGGGTTTTCTAGGCTCAGGATGGGGTATAACATAATGTTCATAACACCAAGGATCATTTATATGTGCCAGATATCAAGTTATAGAATTTGTAATACTTTGTCTAAGCCTAATAAGACTATGTGGTCATGAAATAACAATATAATATATAATTATTCATGGAACCCATTGTTTATTTCTCTATGACTTATTTTGTGCAATTTTGGTTCTTTGTACCCTCTTTGAAACATATTGATTTGATCTCAATAACTAGTTGGGCCGTGTAGGTGTAAATGATGGCTTTATGGAGTCCACTATGTATCTCTGATGCAATGACCTCTTAGTATTGATCACCTAGGAAAGGGGATTTCATTTTGTTTACCCTTTCAATCATGATTAGCTTTAATAAATTTTATGATTAAATATCTTGGAATAAACTTATCTTGTTGTAGTGGATTTTCATACTTAATATTTAAAAATATGATTACCCTGTTATCATGAATATACTTGAGTTATCTATACACTATGGAGGGTACTACATAGAGCTTATGAATCCAAGTTTTCCCTAGTAACATATCAAATACTCCTATATGAGGTTTAACTAAATTTTTGGTGGTCACATGTGTTGGACCAACTTGTAAAGGTAAATCAATCTTAGCGAAAACCTATTGTGATTTTTGATTGAATGCTTTGACTATGTTGGTCAAAGGGTATAAATCATCATGTGTATATCCCAAATGTGTGAGTAATGTCATGGTACATACATTCTCACTAGAACCATTATCAACCATAATAATGCATATATATTGATGACCAATATGTGCTTGAATAAAAAATGAGTGAATATCTAAGTCACTATCCATAATTTCATTGTCATCAAATGTAATAAAAGGCCTCTAAACCATATAAGGCATCTCATGCATAAGTGTGACAATAATCACACCTAATGGGTGCCCATAATTTGGTGAAGGAAGATGTACATTATATTCTATTTGTACCTCTAGTGATTCCTTATAATGATCTAATAATGGATTGCTGAATATATTTTGGTTTTGATGGTCACCATGTTGTGATCATAAATCCTTTGGAAAATCATCAAATGTGATATTTTAATTATCAATGAGGTCTTGTATATTGTGTTTTAACTTATATTATCTATTTGTATAATTCTTAACACATTGGTGGTAGTCACAATAAGCATTTGCATCATATCCTTTTGGTAGAGGTAGAAATATATCAACCTCTATGGGAGCAGGGAGAGATATGAGATCACACTCCACTAGCTTATTAAAGGAGTAAAGTTGGAGACTTATGTAACCATGAAAATTATCTCTTAAGTGCATTAGATAAAATTAGCTGATTAGGTTCTTGTGAAATTGTATTAACCATTTTTGTTGCTTCCTTTTTAGCATCTATAATTTTAAATTTAAAGCTTGGTTTGATATGAAACTTGGTATTAGATGTAGTCAATGTGTTAGATACATACTTAAGCTTTTTAATGCTATTAATAAGTTTTTTTTCATTATCTCAAACAATATTACATAAGTCATTACAATATTGAACTTATTGAAGATAATAGACACATGTAGTGGGGCAAGCAAGCTTTGCTTAAATCTATCTTGAATCTCTTTATCTACCATTGAATTTTTCATTTTGTGCAACACTGTCTTACACCTCAAAACATATTCATTGATAGGCTCATAGGTTCCTTATTTGATTTTTAAAATTTGTGCATATGACATATTATCAATAATTTTAATTGATAAATGTGCTAGAAATTGATCTGCTAGAGGCTTGAATGCTTTTATTGATTGTATTGGTAGATCATTTAACCATCTCAAAGCATAGTCCTATAGTATTCTTGAAAAAAATTTTGTCAAAAGTTTATCACTATAAGCATAATCATGACATGTTGCATAAAAATATCATATATGTTTCTCAGGATCACACTTGCCATCATAAAGTGTGAAATTGGGTGCTACAAAACTAGTTGGTAAAGGGTGTAAAAATATCTTAGGTGTAAGAGAATTATGCAATACATCTTGTGAATCAATAACATGAATTGATTTTAAAGTTTTTTACTGAATATGTTTAACCTTATCCTCTAAATTTTGAATAAATTAGAGGATATTTTTCACAAAAGACCTATTAATATTTGATATTTGAGATGTCACCAAAGGGGATGCAAACACTTGTGTTGATATAGGCATTGAAATTGATAATTGAGTTGAAGTATTGATTATTCTCATGGAGGATGTATTAATAGGTGTTTCATCTTTAGAAAACTATGGATTGAAGACATATCCCATACCCCCACTAGATGTAGGAATAAATGGTGCACTTGAGGGGAGGGATAACATGATCAATGAGTGATAGGTATATACAGTAGCCCCAATATTTAGATGAATAGATGAAAATGGTTTTTCACTAGTGATTTTATCTTTTTAGTTTCCAATATAGTATTGAGGATATTTTCAATATCTTTAGGATTTTCATGAACACACTCTCCAAAAATTACAATATATTTAGCTTACTCTTGATATACTTTTTCATTTTCATTAGTCTCATGTGTTTAATTATCTTCATGATCATATTCATTTTCCATGAGAGCATTTTATATTGATAATTATTATTGGCACTCTCATGGTTGGAAAAATTGGATAGGGTATTAGATTTAGACATCTTAGGTGGAATAAGATGAAGCTCAATGTGCTCAATAAGTACACAACTTAGTATAGTAACATGCCTAGGTTTTATATAAATAATTAAAACAATGTAAAACCCTATAAGGATGAAGACCCTATAGAAAACTAGGGTTTACATAAGAAGACTCAATTATTGGGTTAAAAAAAGTTTAACCCTTTTCAGAAAAGAGTTATGGGGGATAAAACCCTCATCAAAGGTCACTAAGCTATTTTAAAAGTAGGCCAATTGAATAATTCAGATTCATAATATATTCTAATATAATATTGAATTATGAAAATAAGATAAATATAGAAATTACAATGAAAAATAATAATTTGAATGCTTAAACATGAATAAGGAATACTATTTAGCTTATTGACTGATTTGTTGATAGATTTGGGAAATATAGATGCAAAAACAATCACAACAATGCTCAATTGTGATTTATCAAATTCTAGAAATCATGTCTTTATCAACTCAAACACTACCATCAAACTTGGGACATGAGTATCAATACTTCTATCATGTACAAAATACATGTCCTTTTTTAATAAATTCCACATGTGCCTATTAGGTTTCATTGTCATCTTGCATATTATCAACTGGGATCATGTGCATAGTCTCTATATATCAATATTTTGATCAAAGTCCTAAGTCTTCCATCTTGGGCATGTCATCTTAAAAAATGGGGTTAGTCAATTCAAGTTGAGATGAACTCAAATACCCCTATATCAATGAGCATATCAATGCTTCTACCCTAAAATTGATGCTTCTATATTGTATGAAATACATGTCTTTTTTAAAAAAATTCCACATGTACCTATTAGTGTTCACTATCACCTTCATATTATCAATTGGGATCATGTGCATAGGTTCTAAATATTGATCTTTTGATCAAAACCCCAGGTCCTCCAACTTGGGAATGTCATATAAAAAAATGGGGGTTAGTATGTTCAAGTTGAGATGACCTTAAATAACCCTATGCTAATGAGCATTACCTACATATCCATATACTTTGAAGAGGGCCTTATATTAATGTAGTTATCCCCCCGTATGTTGGCTTGTATGTAAATAATGGTATAATATGATGTATGCTTAGTGATCCATTTTAAAAATTGAAAAATAATATCATGGGATATTATTTGAATGCTTCAAACCTATAAAAATAATGCTCCTATGACTAATTTAGAAATAGGGAAAAATAGGGTATCAGAATTCAGTTGTGCAAATGATTTAGTGTGAGATTGATAGGTGCTTTCTTGGTAATTACTAGCTAAATAATGAGTGGTATTTATTTTGTATCTATACTTAACCTTTTGAAATAATCTCATGGGATGGTTAATTAAGACAAATAGGATGACCCATACATATCAAAAGATTTGATAATTTGAGCATTTGTAAGATACTGACATTAGCAGACATTGGTGTTGATGCTAGAGTCCTACTTTCGATGATAGTGTTTGGGAGAATAGAGAGTTGATGAATATCTATAGCTGATAGTGTAAGATATATATATTAGGTTTTATGCATATTATGAACTATAGGTGATTTAGATCATTAAAATATTTAGGGTCAGACTATAGGATAAGCGTTTAGGTCCAGTGAGATGGTGAATATGAGCATTTTGGCAGACAGAAGGTCATGATCTAAAGGTTTGAGACATGATTGATATTTGTCAAGTATTCAAGACTAGTTTATCATATAAAATCTAGATTTAGAATTTTGGGATTCTTTTGACTTGGCTTATAGATACTTCTTGTGAATAATCTTGAATTTTGGAGGAATAAGGGATATTTTTTTAATCTACAATAGTGTGTAATCTTGAGATAATTTAATATAAAATGAACTAAATTAATGAAACTTGGTATGTATTTACAGGAAAATATTTTATAATTTCCTTTATCCAAACTTAGGAAACATGAAAGATGACCCAAAAGGATGTTTGAATTTTGAAACTATCCATTATGTGGCATGGGATGCAAATGACCTAATTATTTAAGAGTGAAAAAATTCTTCCATTCACCTATTATAGACTTGTCCAAAAAAATCAAGGACACTTATCCTAAATTAGAGATGATCCAAGGGTGATTTTGATCAACTTAAATATTTATCATTGAAAGGTATATGTAATGATAAACAAAAGAGTCAAACCTGCATATAGACAAAATTCTTAGATAAATGGTTAGTAAGAGTCATGTAATTGGGTGAAAGTCATGTAATTTATAATGTGTAAATAATTAGAATTATCAAGTACCTATGACCAAATTTATGTGTCTATGTTTCCTCCCCTTTATTATATCATTAAAATTACTATAATAGAGGATAATTAATTAAACTTGAGTGTGTACAACATGTATGTAGTAAATTAAGATAGATGTATAACATATCCTTATTAGTAAATCCAAGATTAGATAAAGTAATCAACTAACATCTATTACAATACTTTATATATCAGGAACATGACCAAATTTGCACTAAACCTAACTAAGGGAGTACTTATCACAAAACACTAAAGGAAAGGGTTCTAAGACCTATGGATAAATAATATTATATAATAATCCTAAGTAAGTCTGAATACATGAAATAAAACTAATCTAGTGTTATCAAAACATATAACACAAATGGGGATGGTTAAAATAAATAAAAAAATCAAGGGATCATGGTAGGCAAATGGGGGTCTAGATCACCTAAGGTGGCATATGGGAAGCAAAGAAAACCCTATAATTATATAAAGTTAAAGTATAGAGGTAGTCTACATAAGGAGTCTAAACAATCAAACCTATCACCTTATGTAATATTTATCTATTAAATGAAATAATAAAAGTTAGAGATACTTACCTTTGAACTAACTTATCGAGTCTCAATATCCCCCATAGCGAATGGTGATTTGTAAGAGATTATTGTGGCTTTATAAGGATCACACAATACAAATGATCTCTAGGCTAAAAGACTCATACTTGTATCCAACACTTATCACAATACAATTTATCTTATTTCTAAGGTAAACCCTAAGCAATGTTTCTTTTAAATGTAAATGTATCATAATTATGAATGATAATAATGTGAAAATAAATGTTCATCTTTATTGTATTGAAGTGAAGGTGGTATTTATAATAATTAATATATTAACCCTTTAATAATTTTAGGTGATAAGGTTGTCTAACATGACCCTATTTTGGAAAAAGTTATCATTAGGGCTCGAACTAGGTCGACTAGACTGATGTAGCTATGTAACATGTGTCATAACTTTTGTAACAAGGTCAACTAGGTTGAATTAGTAATAAAAATGGGTATTTTCTTAGTTAGGGGATATTTTAAAGGATAATTACTTAGGGAGTTGGATAAGTGGGATTTATAATGGGTTTAGGTATGATAGAGTCAACCAACAATCTTGTAAAGCACCAATGGTCTATCCAACCTTTTCCCAGTGTATCCTTTAAGATGTGCACTTAGAGAGATTAAAATACAATAAGTTATTTCAAGATATAAGGCATTAATAAATGATAAATTTTAAAAATATTGTGTGTATACATGTTCCCCACTCAAATATCAACACATGTCACATGAGTGTAACATGGGATGGTTCTTCGAGAAAGAATATAACAATGCACAACACTAATTTAATAAATTGTAGTGAAATGCACAAATTGAAATGATAGTGAGGAATTTTTGGAAATAATTAAAAGTACCATATACATACCTTGAATTAAATTTATTAGTTAATGGTCGTCTCTTATATTTGTAGTTTTTATTATGAAGGGCACATATTTAACTATAAATTTGAATGAAGATCATATTACGGGGTAAATAGGGTTAACATATACAAATGAATAAACATAAGGGTGATAATATATCTATAATAGGCCAATTAATTACAAAACTTAGATATAACATATACAGAATTTATTATGCTAAGATATGCTCAAAATAGAAAGTATAACTACACTATATATTACAATGACAAAGAAATAATATACTTAGTTATGATGCTAATACAGATGTAGATTTAGAACAGACATGAAGAAAATTGGGAGAATATTTTAGAATGATCACCAAATTATAGATTAAATTTTCCTATAGCTAAAAAAACTTACATCATCTTAGGACGATTGTATTAATGCTAGTGTCTAGATTAGATGTAAGTGTCCAATATATATTTTTTAAAAACTAGATGTGACCACCTAGTTGCTGATGGGTTCATCATCACCTTTACTCTCATGCATTCAAATATAGATCATAGACTGAAACTCCTTATCAAATGATCAAACTCTATTTATTCATCTTCATAGGGTCTTTAGTAAAAATGTGTTAGTGGGTTTTGTTTCTATCTAATTCTTGCTTTTTATTAAGTGTGAAAAGTAGAAATTAGTTATGAAGGGTGTGGAAGAATACCTAATAAAGTACATACATTGGATCCAAGTGATTATGAAGATATCCTCTTTGGCTTGGGAGGATGACCTGAAAATAAGAAAATACTAAAAGAAACTTATTTTTTAGACAAGTAGATGGGTGGATTGCCAACCTGAGCTAAATCCTAGAAGTGAAAGCTTTCTAGGAGGCTGTCAATCCACCTACTTTAAATAATTATTTGATATTATAAAATAATTGTATTCTTACATTAAATTATAAAAAAATAAAATAAAAACTAAAAAACAACTGAATTTAATATAAGATAATTAAATGCTTTGCTAAGTTAACCAAAATAAAGCAACTAGTTCGGTTATCCTAATGCTGAAAATTGGTTAAGGCAAAATGGTGGTTTTAGTTTGGTTTATGACAAGGGTCAAAATGAATTGATAAGGTTTTTATTGAGTTTTTAAATATTCAAATGGGTAAATGATATTCATGTAAGGGAAGATAAATGATAAAAGGGGATTATGAGGTCAAGATGACAAAGAGGCAAAAGGGGTAAATTGTCAAGGTGGTAAGAAGGAGATAAAGGGTGAATGGAAAAAGAAGTAAATGGATAAGAGGGTAGGGAGTTAAATTAATTAAAATATAAGAGGAAAATGGGATAAAGGTGCGAGTTCAAGGAAATAATAAGGTTAAGAAATGAAAAAAATGGAATACAAGAAAGCAAATAATTGTTACCTTGATGCTTGATGAAAATGCTTGATGAAGAGGTTGATAATGGAGCTTGAGGCAATTTTGGTAGAGATTTATTGATATAATATTTTCTCATATAAGATTATGATGACCTCCAAAATTATTACCTCTTTAAAAAACTTACAATAAAATGTTAAGAACCAAAGACTAACTTCCAACTTCACCTTTGGTGAAGGAGAGGGGTTGGGGTATTTATAACATTTGATGTGAAGACACATGCTAAAATAGAGGAAGAGTGAAGCAATTAAAATTTATCCAAGTGGGCTCATAAATAATTTAGGGATGAGGTTGTTGAGATTATCACCTTGATCACAAGTCTATAATTTGGGCTGGTGTATTTTTCATCTTGCACATGAATCCAATTTTGAATGGGAATCATGCACATGGGTTTAAATGAAAAAAAAACTTTTCACAAGCCTTTATTATATTCATCAAATCACTTAAAGAGATGGCTCATCAAATGTGGTGCCATTTTCCATGTTATGCCTAAATTAGCCAAGGATGAGGTTGGTGGGGATTCCCATTTGGGTTGGTGAGTCTACCATTTGGGTTAAGAAGTCAAAAATGGGTGCCCTTTATCTTTAAAGAGGTAGGTATCTCATTTTGAAGACTAATTTAATGTGTGAAGGCAAAATATATGTTGAATGATATCCCATTAAGGGGAAATTCACCATATTTCAAGGGGGGACCCTTGTGATGCTTAAATGAGGCCATTCAACACATTGGGAAAGGGTCCTAGGTGGGGTGTGATGTCCCACATCAAGCCACTTCATTTCTAAGCCATGTCACTTGCCATATCACCTTTCATGTCACTTTTCATATCACATGCCATGTCACTTGCCATGTCATATGCCATGTCAATCACCATGTATTTTGCCATGTCATCATGAATAGTGATAATGGGTCCCATAATGAATAGTGATAGTGAATAGTACTTTTGAATATTTTTGAATAGGAGAATAGTGATTTGGTTAGGTTAAGAGGGTTTGGTTAAGGATTAAGAAGGTTTAGGGGGTCTTTAGGGGGTTTTGAGGTATTTAGTCATTGAAAACTATTAGTGTGTAGTTTTTTAGTGTCTATATTTTGCCCCTTTTTATTATGCAGCTTTGAATTAATAAGTGGAAAAACAAAAAAATTCACTTGGTTGAAGGTCAGGGTGCCTCAAGTATGGGAGGCAGTGTTCCCCCTCAAATCAAGAGTTGATGAGGAAATCTTGAATTAGGTATAGGTTTGATAAGAAGTTGGTGGGGAGGCACTAGGTGGTGCCATAAGGTAGTTGGGCATGTGAAAGGCTAAAGGGTTCATAAAATGCATCTACGTGTAATATTCAAGATTACGTAGAGACTAAATTTGTCATATTGGTAAAAATAAGGTCGATCCTAGGACATGTGATAGGGATAACTGGTCTATAACATTGGGCATAACTGATTGAGTTAGGCTTATTAAGTCATCTAAATAAGCTTGATGTTGGTCACAAGTATCTAGGGTAAGAAGTGCTCCTGAAAAATAACACAATTAGTCAGGTTATGCATGAGGTGGTACAAATGGTTAAATGTTCAACATGGCAAGGTTGGTCATTATGGTCAAAAGTTATTATAAATCATGCCAATGTTCTAGGTTAAAAGTGACCAGCATCAAGGTGGACATGGTGAAAGTGTGGGTGGATTGGGTATGGGTTAGAAGATGATAGCTGAGTTGACTCTAGATGCACTTGGTAAGTGGATACTACTTAAATAGTTCCATGGACAAGAATACAAAAAGAACATCATGCTAAATGTAGTTCTTTTGAGATGAAGAGTGTTGGTTAACTTGGTTTCCCTAATTTGATATCATGTAGTTAGGTCTAGTCGAGGGAAACACCAAAAGGTGGAAAAGATGGCTATTGTAGACACCTAAAACCGGTCATTGATAACCTCTAACTAGGGTTTTGATAAATTTATACCCAAAATGCATAATTTAGCCTAAAAACACTAAAACACATTAAAAATATTTGAAATTGATATATTCAAGTATCGATTTTGGCTAGGGTATCCCTAAATGGGGTAATGTAATTTATGAACCAATGAACTTTAATCAGATCATTCTGAGTTGAAATGCCAATTTTGCACCTAAGTGCTCTGGATTGCTCTTTTCTATCAAATATCTTACTCAAGACACGTGCCTTTTTTATTTACTATTGATAATATCCTAAATGGGATAATGGATCCAACACATTAGACATCACCTTCCAATTCCAATCTAGGCAAATTTTGGACTAGTAATAAGGCATTCTGATCAATTTGATTAATTTGTGTACAAAGTGCTTAAAATGCTTAAGAGCTAATTAAACCAAATTAGAGCCTAATCAAGAATTCCATGGAAACTTGTTAAATAATTTGTTTTAGAAATATATATTGAATATCTACATCATTAGGTGACCTCATTTATTGGGAAGACATCCCTAGGTCATAAATGCCACAAATATGAGGATTCATGCCTCCCATGCCTCATCAAATCCCTCCATACCTCTTAATTTCTCCTCTATCTCAAATATTGATGAGCTTATTTGTCATTTTTAATTACAAAATTGAATTAATCCTTAGACACATATCTCAATCTTGATATGGATGGTTTAGGTTGATTCTACCCATTTGAAAAAATCTATAAATAGGAGGCCTCATCACATCATAAAAAAAAGCTTAATTTGTGAAAAGTTATAATGCAGGAATGGTTCCAAAAGCTTCATGAAAACTAGTGTTACCATGCCAAATTGATCCCAAGCCAAGCCAAGCCAAGCCACAAAGCCAAAGGTTTCAAGGAGAGATGGAGGTAGCCAAGCTTCCATTGATGAGGATTTCACAAGCACAAACCAAGCAAGCCAATCGAAGAATACTTTTGGAGCATCAAAGAAAGTAAGGAATGTGTGTTTTCTTGCATTTTAGTTGTGATTTATTCATTTGTATTTCTTAACCAAGCTCACCCTAGTACCTAGGCATGAAGATGTTAGTTTATTGTGTTTTTTGGCAATTTGTTTTTTTTAAAATTTTGTCACTAACACAACACTAATCTCTTTTTCTTAGTCAAATTCCTAGTTCACATAATTGCACCCCTAGTAGGACCTCCCTAGCCTAACAAAAATGGTAAAAAATCTCCCTCAAGCAACTCACTAATCTTTTTCTTACAAAATCTTGGAGTGGAAGGCCAAAAAAAGTGAAAAAATTGTGCAAAAAACATTTTTCTATAAGTCACAATTTTGTAAGAACATAGTCACGGTATTGTCTTGCTAGTAGTAGGATTGTCCTACAAGTGGAAATATTATAAATTAGACTAGTGGTATTGTGCTTAATTATTTTTGTTTTATTTTTTGACTAAATATGTTTTCATGTAGGTTCAACAATATTGCTACTAACTAAGTAACGAGATTATCCTACTATTAATAGGGTTGCTTAATCGAGTCATGATATTGTCTAACTGCTAATGGTTAGTGATAATACCATGACTTGATAAGTAGTGAGATTATCTTGCTATTAGTGGTATTGAATAATTGAGTTACATTATTATGACTAAACCATTTTTGGTCAAGTTATAATACCACAACTCTTGTAGTCATGGTATTGTCTTGCAAGTAGTGGAATTGTTCTGTACAGTAGCGAGATTGTATTGTGTAAAAAACTTGAGAGCTCTTTTTTTTTAAATTAATTATTTAAAACCCAAAGTAACTTTAAGGATAAATGACATAATAACATTTTTATTATAGGACCAAGCTTAAAATTTGCTAAAAGCATGTTTAGATCACTTTGTGCATAGTTTAAAATGGATTAGGAACCTTGTTTTGGTGTTTAATGAAAAATTTAGATGTTTATGGTGAATGTTTTCAAAGTTTTCAATTAAGACCAATAGGTCAAAAGAACACCATCACACCTTTCCATTTGGGCTTAAAAATGAACTCACCTTTCCAAGCTTTTTGTATTCACTTAGTTGTTTAAATTAGATTTTGTTTAGCAAAATACAAGGATGCTATATATATGCTCTTCCCTTTGTCCCCTTTAGGGAACCCTTGGAATCAAAATAACCTTCTTTATTTGCAAATTGACTAGTCAAAAAAATATAAATAAAGTAATCTAAAGCACTCCCAAAAAACTCATCAAAGTTTGGGTGACCATGAAAATGACCCTATAGTATTTCTCTTTTAGTCTTTTATTTCATGCAAACTTGGCTCGTGAGGGGGACTTCATTACCTCTCATGAGTTCTTTAGAGAAGATTTGTCCTCGGGTTTCATCTCTTGGAATTGATGTCACTCACTCCTTATAAGTTGTACATGGGATTTATCTACATTTGGACATCACACTACACTAAGAGAATAATAGGATGTAGTGGTTGTAAAAAGGACTAGACCTTTTTACAACTAGCCAATACTATGGTAATCCAATTTTCATGCTTGTATTTTGCATTGTTTGACATGAAAGTCATTGTGAAATTGACTCCCCTAGAAAAATTTGAAAACTTGATAGTTAGTCAACCCCACATTGCCATACCCTTGTTAGGATTTGGATGATTATACTTAGTGTATTTTTGTCATTTATCTTGGTGTTTTTGAGACTACAAATTATTTGTTTGTTCATAAAACCATGTCAAAAACAATTTGTCTATACGTCATTTTTTTGTCTAAAGAGGTGTTATATTGGCCTTTTTACACCACACTTGTGCCTTGAAATTTTTGCTAAACTTGTTTGTGTGTATGTCATTTGAGTTACAGAGGATAGCGTTATGCTGCCTAAATCACATCAAAATATTTTGAGCCTTTTGAGTCTTTGAAACATAACATATATCAAATCATTCAAGCATACTTACACCTTTAGGATGCTTAATTTGTTTCAAGACTTGGTTCACCTTATATCAAAAAACCATTTATTTCAAAACCATGTCATGTATACCATTTAGACCTTTATCTTGTGCTATCATGCTATCTAATCTTGTTTAGATTGTTTGGTCAAATCCTAATTTTCACCATTGAGTCTTCAATTAGCCTTATCAAGTTTGGATTCAAATATTGATTGATTTATGTTTAGGCCTTAATTCATGGGGCTGATACACAAATATTTCTTTTTTGGGTTGCATAACTTTGGTTAATCGATTACCCAAATTTGAAAATTATTGATGGTTTGTTTATTCATAGCCTATCCTCATCATTGTTTGTGCCTTTATTTGGTATAACACAACCTTTATTAAAAAATCCTTTTACCTCATGCCTTATGCCAACTTATCATGTTTATGTTTGATTCCATGTGTTGGGTCTATGTCAAAGTTATTTTCAAACTTGTTAGATTAAATCAAATCACATCAGCTTTTGTTTCAAGTCTAGATTTTGATACCATTTGGCCAAAAGTCCTATCATATGCATGTTTATTTGATCCTAAATTTTGACTCCACATTTGGACAAAAGACGTAGTAACTCAATTTTCCCTTTCTTAGTTTAGACCTTGTTTGGAACACTTTGACCTAGACTTTTGACATGCTAGTTTTCATTCAGATGCTTGACCTTTTATACATATGACATTTGATATTAGACATTTGATTTTAGACTATTTTATGTCAAGTCTTAGCACAAATAATTTTGGAGATACAATTCCACTTTCAGACCACATTGGAGATACAACTCCACCTTTCAACCAAGTTAGACAAAGTTTGAACCATTTGTCCTTTGGATATAGTTTTTTTTAGAGTTTGTAGAATTCTATTTATTCAGATATGTCTAGCTACACTTATGGTGGAGTCACGTATAATCCAACTTATGATAGAATGGGCACACAAAATCCTAATAAGAACCCCTATAGAGAAAGATTTTCTAAGGATTTTTATTATTCTCCTTACAATACTCCATATGGATAACATAGTCAAAATACATAAAATCAAAATCAAGATCTTGATTAGCATGAAGAGGCTTGTGAGGAGGACTTTGAAGACCTAACTATATATAATGTTTTTTAGGATATGGATCTATACCCTCTTTACAATAATTAGTATGTGGAACACAGTCAAGAACCAACTTATGAGCCAACTCACAATTGAGATGATATGGTTTATGAGGAAGACTTGGATGCTTTGGCTTATGTGAGTAATCAGGCTCCACAATGCTAAACCATTTCTATACCAAGACCTCATCCTTTGGCTTGTGCAACAATCAAGCTCCACAACACCCCTTCATCATTCTAGGACCTAGTCCTTTGGCTTGTACAAGAAATTAAGATCCACAATGCCCCTTCATATTTACAAGACCTATTCCTTTAGCTTGTGTGAGTAATCAAGCCCCACAATGCCCTATCATTGTAGACACCTAAATCTGGTGATCAATGATCTCCAATCAAGATTTTGGCCTATTTTCACTTAAAATGTACAATTTGGCCTAAAAACACTAAAGCAAACTAAATGAGTTGAAATTAACATATTCAAGTGCCAATTTTGGTTAGGATATCCCCAAATGAGGTAATGCAATTTATGGGCCAACTAACTTTGATTAGATCATTTCATGTCAAAATGCCATTTTTGCACCTAGGTGCTTTGGATTGCTCTTTCCTATAAACTCTCTTACACAAGATGCATGCCTTTGTTATTTTGTGTTAGTAACATCCTAAATGGGATAACAGATCCAAAACATCTGACATTTCCTTCCAATTCTAATCCAATCAATTTTTGGACCAATAACAAGGCATTTTAATCAATTTGAGTAATTTATGCACAAAGTGCTTAATCATGCTTAAGAGCTAATTAATACAAATCAAGGTCTAATTAGGAATTCAATGGAAACTTGTTGAATAATTTGTTTTGGAAATGAATATTGAATATCTACATCATCAAATGACCTCATTTCTTGGGAAGACATACCTAAGCCATAAATGCAAAAATAATTAGGATTCACGCCCTCCATGCTTCATCAATGCCTTCCATGATGCCCTCCATGCCTCTTAATTTCCCCTTATTCTAATGTCATGATGAGGATAATTATAAAATTAATTACAAAAAATTAATTAATCCTCAACCACACATCTCAATCTCAAGATAGACGGTATAGGTTGATTCTAGACATTTACAAAAATCTATCAATAGGTGGCCTTACCACATCATTTCTAACTATTTTGGAGCAAAGTTATTATACTCAAATATCTTAAAAGTCTTGATAATTAGTTTTATCATTCCAAATTAATTCCATGTCAAGCCAAGCCACAAGCCAAAGGTACCAAAGAAAGATGGAGGTAGCCAAGCTTCCATTGCCAAAGACTTCATGAGCACAAACTGAGCAAGTCACCACTACAAAGACATTTGGAGCATACAAGGAAGGTAAAGGAGTTCTTGTGTTTTATTCCTTACTTTTTAGTTGTGTTTGTGATTTGTTTTTGTTAACTAATCTCTCCCTAGTGTCTAGGCTTAGAGATGTTATGCTAGTTAGTGTGTTCCTTTTATTTTGTTTTCATTTTGGAACTAACACCATGCTAACCATCCTCTATTGAGTCAAATTCCTAGATCACATAATGGCATGTCTGGTGGGACTAGACGTATCCCACACATGAAAAAGATCATTTTGTAGCTTTAAAATATTCATTTGGACCCTTAAAACTCTTGCAAATTAATTTTCTAACTTTATTTGCCATTTTTATTTACCATGGTTTTACATAATAACCAACGTTGGCTAGTAAGATCGATGTCATTTAGTAAAACCAACATTGATTGTATATCTATCATCAGTCAAATTGGTATAACCGATGTTTGTTAGATAACTGATATTGGTTAGAAAATATAACTATCATTAGTTATATAAACCAACATCGATCACTATGTTTTTGTTAAAACATATACCCAAGAGCTCTTTTCTTAAAGTTTATTTTTTAAAATCAAAAAAGAGATTCAAGGCTAAAGGACATGCTAACATTTTTACTATAGGACCAAGTTTGATATTTTCTAAAAACATGTTTTAGATCACCTTTTTCATGCTTAAAAATCAATTAGGAACCTTACTTTGGTGTTTAATAAAAATTTAGATGTTTATGGTGAATGTTTTCAAAGTTTGAAACTAAGGCCAAGGGGTCAAATGAAAAACACCTAATTTTTTGATTTAGGCTTAAAAATTAACTCACCTTTCCAAACTTTTTGTATTCACTTAGTTGTTTAAATTAAATTTTTATTTGGCAAAAAGAGGGGTGTTGCATGTATGCTCTTCCATTTATCCCCTTTAGGGATCCTTCGGAATCAAAAGTGCCATTCTTATTACAAAAAGCCTATTCCAAGGCTTAGAAAGAATGTCATTTAAAGCACTCCCCAAAAACTCATCAAAGTTTGGGTGACCTTGAAAATGACCCTAAATTCTTTATCTTAGTCTTTTACTTTCATGCAAACTTGGCTTGCGAGGGGGACATCATTACCTCTCATGAGTTATTTAGGGAAGCTTTGACCCAAGGATTCATCTCCTGACATTGAATTCACTTACTCCTTATAAGTTGTACATGAGATGTATTTGCATTTGGAAATCACACTACACTAAGCGAATAATAGGATGTAGTGGTTGTAAAAAAGACTAGACTTTTTTACAACTAGCCAATGCCACGATAACCTAATTTTTGTGCTTATCTTTTGCATTATTTGACATGAAAGTAATTGTGTAATTTATTCCCCTAGAAACATTTGAAAGCTTTCTAGTTTAGTCAATCCCACATTGACATACCCTTGCTAGGATTTGGATGATTATACTTAGTGTATTTTGGTCATTTTTGCTTGGTATGTTTTGAGACTAAAACTTGTTTATTTATTAAAAAGCTATGTCAAAACCAATTTATCTATACATCACTCTTTTGTCTAAAGAGGTGTTATGATATCTATTTTATACCATACTTGTGCCTTAAAATTTTTGCTAATTTATGTGTGTGTCATTTGAGTTGTAGAGGGTAGTGTTATGCTACCCAAAACATGTTAAAACTATTTTGCCTTTGAGTCTTTTGAAACATAGCATTGATCACATCATTAAAGCATGATTAAATCATTAGGTTACTAATTTTTTTTCAAGACTTGCTTCACCTTGTATCAAAAACCATTTGTTTCAAACCATTTTATGTATACCATTTGGAACTTTATCTTGTGCCGTCATGATATCCGATCTTATCTAGCTTATTTGGTCAAATCCTAGTTTTCAATGTTGAGTTTTCAATTAGCCTTGTTAAGTTTGATCCAAAAATTGATTTATTTCTATTTAGGCCTTGATATATGGAGCTGATACATAGATCTTTTTTCTTTTGGGTTGCATAACTTTAGTTAATCAATTACCAAAATTTGAAAACTATTGATAGTTTATTTGTTTAAAGCCTATCCTCATCATTATTTTTGCCTTTATTTAGGAGAACATAAGCTTTATCAAAGAGACTTTTATCTTATGCCTTATGCCAATTAGTCATATTTATGTTTGATTTTGTGTGTTGGGTCTATGTCAAAGTTGTTTCCAAACATGTTAGGTTAAATCAAATCACATCAAACTTTGTTTCAAGTCTAGCTTTTAATGCCATTTGGAAAAAAATTCTAGCATATGCCTATTTGTTTGAGCCTAGCTTTAGACTCCGTATTTGGATAAAAGACCTAGTAACTCAACTTTTCCCTTTCTTAGTTTAGACCTTGTTTGGAATACTTTGACCTAGACCTTTGACATGCTAATTTTTATTTAGATGCTTGACATTTTATGTGTATGATATTTGACATTAGATATTTGATGTTAGGTTGTTTTATGCCAAGTTTTAGCACAAATAATTTTGGAGATACAGATCCACTTTTAGACCATATTGAAGATACTACTCTACCTCTTCGACCAAGTTAGACCAAGTTTGAATCATTTGTCCTTTGGATAGTTTTTAGAGTTTATAGAACTCTAAGCCTATTTATTTCTGAGCTTTCATCATTTACATAGATATGCCTAGCTACACTTATGGTGGAGTCATGTACAATCCAACTTATGATAGAATGGCCACATAAAATCCCACTAAGAACCCCTATAGAGAAAGATTTTTTGAGTTTTATTATTCTCCCTATAATATTCCATATGGAAAACATAGTCAAAATCCACAAATTCTAAATCAAAACTTGATTGGTATGAAGAGGCTTGTGAGGAGGAATTTGAAGACCCAACTATAGATAATGTTGTTTGGGATATGAATCCATACCCTCTTTTCAATAATCAATACATGGAACATAGTCAAGAACTAACTTATGAGCCAACTCACAACTGGGATGATATGGTTTATGAGGAAGACTTGGTTGCTTTAGCTTATGCAAGTAATCAAGATCCACCACATCATACCATTTATATTCTATTACCAGATTTCATACCATTCCCATACTAAGATCTCATCCTTTGGTTTGTGTGAGCGATCAAGCTCCACAATACCCCTTCATAATTCTAGGACTTAGTCCTTTATCTTATGCAGGCAATCAAGATTCATACTACCATATGATTACCATCTCAAGACTTTTTTAATTGGCTCATACAATAAGTCATGCACCCCAATGCCATACCATTATCTAATAATAAGTCATTCCTCATCTATTACCAATCCTAACCAAACCTTAACTGATATAATCATTCGAAGACCAAGCTATGTTCAAAACTAGTATTTTCTAACTCATTGGAAACCAAGGCCATGAGAACCAACCAATCCAAGATGAATTTTTTAAACCAACCACTTATGATAAGTCAAACTGTGATAAATCACCTATTGATCCTATACTAGTTGTTGAGGAGTCTTACATTGATGAGCTAGTCTTTGTGGAGCCCATCATGTCATTACAGGTTGTTACTTATCTGATACTAAGCATTCAACAAGACATCATTATAATAAAGTACCCATCAAATGAAGAGTAAAAATTAGAGTTAAGTTTTATTTTTGAAATGACATTGGATTTAGCATCAAAATTAGAATCAACATCAGTCTCAACATCAGATTCAGAGTCCCTTGAGTTAGAATCAAATTCAAAACAAATTTTTTTCACAGTTGTTATAATATTGGTTATACATGCCTCATAGATCAATTTGAATAAATTTGTGATCCTTTTAAGGTTTTTGAGGATGAGTACTTTAGATTCAACACAAGTTATCCTAGTATCTTCTACAAGGATTATGCAACCTTTCCCCATTCCATTACCATTACATAGGCTATTACCATCAACTAAGATAGCCATATTATTAACATTCCATCTCCCACAAGTGTTGATTGGGATCTAGAAAATCACACTTTGTTGAAATACATCCATGGTGACATAGCAGTTGAAGAAGAGAAAGGAGGCCAAGACCACATTCATATAGCAGAAGAACAATCTCCTAGTGAAACTTTTTCAGAAGCACTAGAAGAAAATCAAAGTAAAAATCTAATGTTCATTAGTGAAACCTTCTTCAGAGGCACTATGGGACAATCAAGACAAATTTATTGGTGAAAACCTCATTTAAGCACCAATAGTTGAGCAAAAAAGTTCTTCACTACTTGATGAAGACAAAATCAAGGATCAAATCAAAATAACTTCCAATCTATAGCCTAATCTAATGTTATTTAGCTTATTTGGTCAAATCCTAGTTTTCAATGTTGCGTTTTCAATTAGACTTGTTAAGTTTGGATCCAAACATCGATTGATTTCTATTTAGGCTTCAATTTATGGAGCTAATACACAAATCTTTCTCTTTTGGGTTGCATAACTTCAGTTAATTAATTACCCAAATTTGAAAACTATTGATGGTTTATTTATTTAAAGCCTATCCTCATCATTGTTTGTGCCTTTATTTGGGTGAACATAACCTTTCTAAAAGAGCCTTTTGTCTTATGCCTTATGTGAATTGATAATATTTATGCTTGATTTCGTGTGTTAGGTCTATGTCAAAGTTGTTTCCAAACTTGTTAGATTAAATCAAATCACATCAACCTTTGTTTCAAGTCTATCTTTTAATGACATTTGACTAAAAGTCCTAGCATATGCCTATTTGTTTGAGACTAGATTTTGACTTTGCATTTAGACAAAAGACCTAGTAACTTAACTTTTCTCTTTCTTAGTTTAGACCATGTTTGGAACACTTTGACCTAGACCTTTGACATGCTAGTTTTTATTTAGATGCTTGACCTTTTGTGTGTATGACATTTGACATTAGATGTTTGATGTTAGGTTATTTTATGCCAAGTTTTAGCACAAATCATTTTGGAGATACAACTCCACTTTTAGACCATATTGAAGATACTACTCTACCCCTTCAACCAAGTTAGACCAGGTTTGAATAATTTGTCCTTTGGTTAGTTTTTTAGAGTTTATAAAACTCTAAGACTTTTTATTTTAGAGCTTTCATCATTTACGTGGATATGTCTAGCTACACTTATGGTGGAGTCATGTACAATCCAACTTATGATAGAATGGCCACATAAAATCCCACTAAGAACCCTTATAGAGAAAGATTTTCTGAGGATTTTTATTATTCTCCCTACAATACTCCATATGGGAAACATAGTCAAAATCCACAAAATCCAAATAAAAACTTGATTGGTATAAAGAGGCTTGTTAGGAGAACTTTGAAGACCCAACTATAGATAATGTTGTTTGGGATATGAATCCATACCCTCTTTTCAATAATCAATACATGGAACATAGTCAATAACTAGCTTATGAGCCAACTCATAACTGGGATGATATGGTTTATGAGGAAGACTTAGATGCTTTAGCTTATACAAGTAATCAGAATCCACCACATCATACCATTTATATTCTAGGACAAAATTCTGTACCATTCATTACCAAGACCTCATCCTTTGGTTTGTGTGAGAGATCAAGCTCCACAATGCCCTTTCATCATTCTAGGACCTAGTCCTTTGGCTTGTGCAGGAAATCAAGCTTCATGCCACCCTATCGTTACCATATCAAGAATTTATTGTTTGGATAATACAAGAAATAATACAACCCAATGTCCTACCATTATCTATTCACAAGTCATTCCTCATCTATTACCAATCCCAACTAAACCTTAACTGATATAATAATTTGAAGACCAAGTTGTGTTTAAAATTGGTATTTTCCAACTCATTAGAAACCAAGGCCAAGAGAACTAACCAATCTAATATGATTTTGTTAAACCAAGCACTTATGATAAGTCAACCTGTGATAAATCACCTATTGATCCTAGATCAATTGTTGAGGAGTCTCACATTGATGAGCCAGTCTTTGTGGAGCCCATCATACCGTTACAGGTTGTTAATTATTTGATACTAAGCACTCAATAAGACATCATTGTAATAAAGTACCTATTAAATGAAGAATCAGAATTAGATTTAGGTTTTATTCTTGAATTGACATTGGATTTATGATCCGAGCAACAATTCAGGTGACAATTTGAGTGATGGTTCCACCCCAATTAATGATGAAACTTCTAGGAGCCATAACTTTTGCACCATAGCTCTAATTGACTCACCGTTTAAACTGTTGGAAATATAAGAATGAGAAGAATGTGGTGATATGGCATGGATATTTTATAAATAAGGTTTGACCCCTAAAAACCTAATGGAAGTGACACAAATTTCAATTTTAGTAGTGTAGTCTAAAAATAGTAAGTTTCTAAAAATAGTAGTTCCTCAAATTCTGTATTATTTTAAATCATGGAAGTCAAACAAATTCATCTCCCTCAAGATTTGTGACCTTCCACATCCTCCCACTAGTTTCAAAATGTGTATAAATTAAGATGTTACCCAAAATGGAAATCAAACATCTCTTTCTAGAGATAAGCATATAGTTGTATTGCGATCTTTAGTAATAAAACATCTCTTCTCAGAGAATTCATTGTTACTATGTTATTTTTGTATTCTTAAAATATTTATCAACCTAAACTTCTAAGTTTTAGATTAGTGGTATCAAAGCAGTTTGTCTTGAGAGTGTATGATCCTGAGGATGATGTCAGGCTACAAGAAACTTGGGTGGAAAACAACAGAGCTTTCAAACTATCCACCTATTCACTCTAAATGACTTCAAATGGTGGATGACACCAAAACATCTAATCATTTCAAGGAAATGGTGAATGAAGCCCTTCAATGGCAACAAGCATGGATGCTACAACAATTTTCCCAAATTCTCCAATAACTCTTGATGGGAAATTCTAGCTCCTCATCTGCACTTCCTGGATCCTCATCCATAGACCATCCTTTCAGTGCCCCAAAACCCTTCAAGGTTCAGGTAAATTTTGATATTCCTACATTTGAAGGCAAAATAAATGATGATGCATTAGAAAATTGGTTGGATCAATTGTATTCCTACTTCTCTATAAATAAGTTCATTGATAGAGAAAAGATCACTTTTTCTCTTTTGAAAGCATCATTGCCTATGAAAAATTGGTGGGAAGTGTACAAAAAGAGGTTTAGTATAGATAATAATGGCCTTGAGGTGGAACCTACTTGGGATGATTTCATGGAAGTGGTAAAGGAAGAATACTATCCCATTGGAGCATATGATGATCTATACATATAGTGGTAACAACTTCACCAAGGTAAGGACCAACCTATTCAAGATTACATAGACACTTTTCATTCTTTGTTTGCAAGATTGGGCATCCAAGAAAGTGAGAAACATAAGAATCTCAAATGTCATAGTGGACTATAATGATACATATGGGGGGAAATGAAACTCTTTAATTTGGAAACCCTCGGTGAATCATATAAGTTTGCAATGAAGATTGAGCAGAAGCATGGTAGAAAGAATACAAATAATCAACCCTTAAAATGGAAAAATGACAAGGTCAAACACAAGGCCAAAATTAGAAGCAAAAGGAGTTTCAAGATAAAAAATCCTAGAAGGGGAAGGCTATAAAATGGTGTGATTACCACAAAACTATAACTCACTCTAAAGAAGAATGTCAAGCCATCAAGTCACTACTTTCTGAGTCAAAATACTCGACATCTACTACTCTATCTCATACACAACCTACAGTCAAAGAAGATGAAGAAGAGATTGTAGATTCTGAGCTTAAAACCATCATCACTCATCATAGACCCATGAGGAAAGGCCAGATGACAAGGAAATATTGTTCCACTCCATATTATGGGTAAAAGGTAAGCCTTTGCATTTCATTCTTGATAGTGGGAGTCAAAAGAATTTAATCTTTGCTAACGTTGTGAAAAATCTGAATCTATCCATGAAGCCTCACCCAAAGCCACATAGTATTGGATGGTTGAGCCTAGGGAGAGACCTCTGTGTCACCCATCAGTGTCTTCTTTCATATGTAATAAAACCTTTCCAAGATGAAGTCTTATGTGATGTGGTCAATCTAGATATTTGTGATGTACTCTTTGATCAGCCATTCATGTATGATTGACATGACATCTATGAATAATGAACCTAAAGAATCACCCTCACTCTTGGAACATAGTGCTATAGGGTACCAGAGGTACCACCTCCCACATCTGTCTCCCTGATCAGTGCCAAACAATGTAAGAGATTGGTAGAAAAGACAAATCAATTCATTCTCATGGTGGTCAAACCATAGAAATCCAAGAAGGCCGATGTTGCAGTCCTGAATACACAATCAACATAATAAAAAAAGTAGATGGGACAAATCATAGGAGAGTATGATGACTTATTCAAGTCACTCACAAGAGTTTCACTACATTATTAGGTAAAACATTCTATCAATTTGATCCCAGGGTCACCTTTGCCTAATAGTCCTGTGTATCACATATCAGTCTTGGAGAATGATGAGATAAAAAGATAGATTCAAGAATTGATCCAAAAGGGTCACATTAGGCCAAGCTCTTCACCCTATGGTAGCCCAATTATCCTAGCACCGAAGAAAGATAGAACATGGAGGCTTTGCATTGACTATTAAGCCCCGAATAAAATCACTGTGAAGAATCATTACCCTCTCCCTAGGATTGATGACCTATTGGACCAACTCTATGGTGTGAAGTTATTCACCAAAATTGATCTCAAATTTGGCTATCACCAAATTCCCATCAATCCCATTGATGTCTGGAAGACTGCATTTAAATCTAAGGAGGGGCTCTTCGAATGGTTGGTTATGCCTTTTGGCTTAACTAACACACCTACAACCTTCATGAGAATGATGGATGACATCCTACGACCCTTCAACAAATCATTTGTGGTTGTCTACTTGGATGACATACTCATCTATAGTAGAACATGGGAGGAACATCTGCAACATGTTCCTAAGGTGCTTCAAACTCTTCAAGAGCATAAGTTGTATGCAAATCTCAACAAATGCACATTTGGGATGATAATAATTTAGTACCTTGGGTACGTTGTGAATGAAGAAGGGGTACATGTTGATCCAAAAAATATTTGGGTTATTATATAATGAACTACACCAAGGACCCTCATAGAACTTCACAACTTCTTGGGTCTTGAAAATTTCTATCGCAAGTTTGTTCTTAGATTTTCACATGTTACTTGGTTACTAACCCAAGTGACTAAAGGAGGAGATAAAGCTACATTTTAGTGGGGTGAAATACAACAAATGGAATTTGAGAATTTAAATAATAGACTTTGCTTAGCTCCTCTTCTTACCTTGCTAGATTTACATCAACCTTTTGAGTTGATGATAGATGCATCTAAATATGCTATGGGAGCTATCATCATGAAACATGGCCATCCTATTGCATATATAGTGAAAATTTCATTGATATAGTCAGGAAATATTTGACATATGATAAGGAGCTCTATACCATTATCTAAGCCTACAAAAAATGGAAAAACTACATCTTGGGGAAAGAGACAATCATCCATATTGACCACAAACCATTGCAATTTATCCAGACATATAACAAACTACAAAATGAGAGGCACCAAAAGTGGGCCACATATCTTTAGCAGTTCCATTTGATAATCAAACACAAAAAGGGGAGCTCAAATATAGCTATAGATTATCTGAGCTATCCACCAATTATTGCACTCACAATAGTTCTTGACTTGTGCAAACATGAGACTACCACTTGGGGTGCTCTATATGAAGTAGATCCTACCTCTACTGATACATATTAGGTGCTTCAAAAAGGTAAACATGTTTATAATTTCTATTTGTAAGATAATGCCCTCTATCATATGGGGCACATTTGTGTTCTAGCTGTAGAGCAATAGAAGATGATATGGGAAGCACATTTTAGTAGGATAGTTAGACACTTTGGTGAAGAAAAGACATTATCAGTTCTTCATAAACACTTCTACTGGCCCCATATGTGAAAGGATATGGAAATTTATCTAAAATCTTACACCCCATGTGCTGTAGCCAAGCCAAAAAATAAGAATCATGGATTGTACATGCCATTACCAGAACCAACTAGGCCTTGGGAATTTGTCTCAATGGATTTTCTCTCAGGTTTGCCCACTTCAAAACATGGCAAGGACTGCATTTTTATTTTAGTTGATCATTTTTCAAAAATGGCTATCATGATTTCTTGTAAGAAAAATATATCTACTGAAGAAACTGCTCAACTATATTTTAGTCATGTATGGCTCCATTTTGGTCTCCCCAAGTCCATTATTTCAAATCGAGATAGTAGGTTCCTAAGCATCTTTTGGTCCACTCTATGGAAGATAATGGATACCAAGATGATGAAGTCCATAGCCTTCCATCCATAAACTGATGGTCAAACACAAGTGGTGAACCACTTGATTATTCACATGATTTAGATGTATCACTCAAAACATCCTTGCACATGGGATGAGGGGCTTCTTTTCATACAACATGGATACAATCGGGCCCTACACAAATCAACCAAGTACAATCCATTCTAAGTATGCTTCAGGTTCCAACCCATGACACTAATTGATATAGCTATTCCATTATGCACCATGAAAGACACACCTCATGGAAGATCTAAGGAAACAAAAGAAACAAATTTCATTGAACAAATGAAACACATCTAGTAGCAAGTTCATGACATATTGGAGAAGATGAATCGAAAGTATAAGCAACACCATGATAAACATAGGATTACACACCATTTTTCTATGGGTGACAAGGTTTGGTTATGGATTCAAAAGGAATGACTTGTAGTCCCACACAAAAAAAATTAGCCTCTACAATATGGTACCTACACCATCACCATAAAAGTTGGAGAAAATGCTATTGGGTTAAACTTACCAAACTACCTTGGTTTGCATCCAATATTCAATGTGGAGCTCCTAAAACCATATCATGCACCTCTTTTAGACACTTCAGTCATAGCATAAAAACTGGATATTGATGAGATTGATCCACATAGTTTTGCTCTAGTGGAGGAGGATTAGATTGTGGACACCTGGATGAAGACAATAAGAGGATGCTCTATTCCACTTTATCAGGTGGTCAAAAAGGGCCAACTTAGCCACCAAAGTGAGTGGCTCATAGAGAATCAAATCAAGACAAAACTGACACACCTAATAAGGAACATTGATGTAATGGGGACCATTTATTTTCAAGGAGGGATGAATGATTCGGGCAATAATTCAGGTGACAATTCGGGTGACGGTTCCACCCCAATTAATGATGGAACTTCTGGGATCCATAACTTTTGCACCGTAGCTACAATTGACTCACCATTTGAACCATTGGAAAGATAAGAATAAGGAGAATGTAGTGAGATGGAATGGATCTTTTTTTAATGAAATTTAACCCTTTAAAACCCAATCGAAGTACCCCAAATTTTAATTTTAGTAGTGTAGTCTAAAAATAGTAATTCCTCAAATTCTGTATTGTTTTAAATCATGAAAGTCAAACAATTTAATCTCCCTCAAGATTGGTGACCTTACACATCCTCCACCTACTTTCAAAATGTGTATAAATGAAGATGTAACTTGAAATGGAAATTAGACATCTCTTCCCAAAGATAAGCATATAGTTGTATTGTGATCTTGAGTAATAAAACATCTCTTTTCAGAGAATTCATTATTACTGTGTTATTTTTGTGTTTTTGAAATATTTTTCAACTAAAAATTCTAAGTTTGGATCAATTTAACACCAAAATTAGAATCAACATCAGTCTCAACATTAGATTCAGAGTCCCTTGAGTTAAAATCAAATTCAAAAGAAGAATATTTTTATGGTTGTTATAATATTGGTTATGCATGCCTCACAGATCAGTTTGAATACATTTATGATCCTTCTATAGTTTTTGAGGATGATTACTTCAGTTTCAATACAAATTATCCTAGTATCTTCTACAAGGATTGTGTAACATCTCCCCATTCCATTACCATTACATAGGCTATTACCATTAACCAAGATAGACATATTATTGACATTCCATCTCCCACAAGTGTTAATTGGGATCTATAAAATCACACTTTATTGAACTACATCCATGGTGACATATCAGTTAAAGAAGAGCAAGGAGGCTAAGACCACATTCATATAGCAAAAGAATAATCTCCTAGTGAAATGTTTTTATAAGTACTAGAATAAAATCAAAGTCAAAATCCAATATTTATTAGTGAAACCTTCTCAGAGGCACTATGGGACAATCAAGACAAATTTACTGGTGAAAACCTCATTTAGGAACCAATAGTTGAGCAAAAAAGTTCTTCACTACTTGATGAACACAAAATCAAAGAAAAAATAAAAATAGCTTCCAATCTATAACACAATCAAATGGTAGCTACTCTCAAGATCAAACAACAAAAAAATTTGGTGGTCCTATCGAGAGAACAAGTCCTCGACCCTGCCATAACCAAAGTTATGTTGAATCCAAACATCAACAACATTATGTGTGATTAAACATCTTAATCTTGATTTGTTTCCCAATCATTCCACAATCCATTATCATCTACCATTTCATTTCACAATCAAACCTACCATCCATTATTTTTCCTTATTTACCATTCATAGCCACACTTTCTTTTACAGAGGATACAAAGATACCTTGTCTTGACACTTAAAGGAATCAAAATCAATGACCAATGAAGATCATAAAAGCATTCTCAGAAACTAAATCTACATCAATTTTTTTATAGAGTAGTTATTCATATGAGGTGTGGGCTAGCAATTAACATGATTGAGTATTCTATTTGTATCATTTGTTTATTAGGATGTGCATCTCCCCATCAACAGGAATAATAGAATCAAAAACCATACCTAGGCCAAAAACATGTACCATACCATTTCATTACCTTGCCTTTACTATTGTGACATATCCTTTTTCCATTATCGCATATCCTTCCATTTATCCCATCACTTAAGGGCAACCCTCTTACCATTTTATCCATCCTATCATTCCATTCCTATCTAGACCAAAGCCTATTTTTACTCATCCTACCCAATCCTATTTTAATCTTAGTTAATTTGGTTCTTCCTACACTTTTCATGAAAGGATTCCAGTCAAGTTTCAATAATCAATCCAATTCATGTTTACAATGACAGTCTATGAAAGTAGTGTGATAGTTGATCTGGCAAGATATCTTTCATCCTATATTCAAGTTTATTTATGTGAGCCTGATTATAACCACTTATAGGAAAATCAATGTTTCGCTAGTCTTGATACTAATTATAAATATCTATGGGAAAATTAGTATCATTTACCTTTACCATTGTATCTTAGTTATAACTACATATGGGCAAACTATGGGCAACACTTATTTATCATGCATTGTTGTATCACCTGTCCATTATTATTTTTATTTGATTGGCTATTTGCTAGATTTGAGAACTTATTGGGACCTAGTTGGTTTTTCCCTACCTTTTATGTGGATGGAATTACTATGACTTGAGGTCATTTTAGGACTGTATGGGTCATGCTCAATTTATGTTGAGGTCACCTCAGTCCCCCTTTCCATACACTCTCACCATTTTATGAACAACCTAAGCCAAACACTCTCACCATTTTGTGAGTAGGTATCTTATCATTCTCTAACAAGTTAAGATACCTCAAAAATGCCAAAAACATTCATAATATTTCAAAATCTAAAAACATTTGTCTTATCTAAGCCTAGTTAGTTATCCTCGATCTGCCTTATTAGGGCATTGTCATTGTTAGGATGTTTTCTTTTGATTTTGTTTTTAAGATTTCTATTTGTCTGTTTATTTTAGGTTGTTTATTTTTTTATATTTGTTTTTTTGTTTATTTGATTTCAACATTGTTGCCTCAACTTGGTCTATATGTATTCATTGGATGATTATTTGCACACATTATTCTTGAGTCTATCCATATTCATATGTCAACATTATCATCATTGTTTCATCATTAGTGCATTATTTTCAAGTGTTTATTAGATCAAGAGTTAGTCCTTATGCATATTTTGGCCAAGTCTTCATGGTTTTCTATCATGAAGCCTACCATCATATGCTACAACAAAAATTATCTTCACAAAGGTCTAAAATCAAGGGAGCTATAGAAGTTTCTCCTTGGCACCTTGGCAAATCCTTCCATCCCACCCTTGATCAATATAGCTCATTTGACCATTTTAGTCGTATCATTAATAATAAGGATGAGCATCTCCTCATTGGTAGGTATAACTAAATCATTTCTAATGATCAATCTCAATCCTCTATCCATCTCTTTCATCATTTTATGCCTGCTCATCTTTAATTTTTATTCCAAGTTATATCCTTGAGTTATGCTTATTAATCAGCCATAACTGGGGCACAATCATCTTTAGCTAATCTAGGTCCACTTGATGATTATAACTACCTATTGGCAAATCATTTTTTTGAATTTTATTTCTGATTATAACCACCTTTGGGCAAATCAACAACCTTTATACATTAATGCATACAAGCATTTTTTTATTTGGATTAATCTCAACCATGGATTAATTCCACCTTTCTTCTTGTTTATTTTTGAGGGACTATCCATCAACAAATGTGATGGCCACTCCCTCGAGGGGGCATCATCATAGGCTTCCCAAAAACCATTTAGTGATTTGTTATTTAACCATCATCTTCTTTTTGGCATACATGCCATTTCTCATTATTTGAGAAGACATTGCTTTGCCTATGGTTTGCAACATCTTCCCAAATAGAGGCAAACTATTGACACCTAAATCTGGCCACCAATGACCTCCAATCAAACTTTTGGCCAATTTCCACTTAAAATGCATAATTTGGCCTAAAAACACTAAAACATGCTAATGAGTTGAAATTAACATATTCAAGTACCAATTTTGGCTATGGTATCCCTAAATGGGGCAATGTAATTTGTGGGCTAGCTAACTTTGATCAGATCATTTTGAGTCAAAATGCCAATTTTGTACCTAAGTGCTCTTGATTGCTCTTTCCTATCAAATCCCTTGCACAAGATGCATGCCTTTGTTATTTGGTGTTGGTAACATTATAAATGGGATAATGGATCCAACACATCTAACATTACCTTCCAATTCTAATCCAATCAAATTTTGGAGCAATAACAAGGCATCTGATCAATTTGAGTAATTTGTGCACAAAGTGCTTAATCATGCTTAAGAGATAATTAATCCAAATTAAGGCCTATTTAATAATTCTATGGAAATTTATTGAATAATTTGTTTTGGAAATGAATATTGAATATCTGCATGATCAAGTGACCTCATTTCATGGGAAGACATCCCTAGGCCATAAATGCCATAAGGATTCATGCCCTCCATGCCTCATCATGCCTTCCATGATGCCATCCATGCCTCTTAATTTCCCTTCTTCTAATATCATTATAAGGATATTTATAAACTTAATTCCAAAAATTGAATTAATCCTCAACCACACATCTCAATCTCAAGATGGATGGTTTAGGTTGATTCTAGACATTTGCAAAAATTTATAAATAGAAGGCCTTACCACATCATTTCTAAGCTATTTTGGTGCAAAGTTATTATGCTCAAATATCTTCAAAGTCTTGATAATTAGTGTTATCATGCCAAATTGATTCCAAGCCAAGCTAAGCCAAGCCACAAGCCAAAGGTGCCAATGAGAGATAGAGGTAGCCAAGTTTCCATTACCAAAGACTTCATGATCAATAACTAAATAATCCACCACTATAAAGACATTTGGAGCATCCAAGGAAGGTGAAGGAATTCTTGTGTTTTATTCCTTACTTTTTAGTTGTGTTTGTCATTTATTTTTGTTAACTAAGCTCTCCCTAATGTCTAGGCCTAAATATGTTATGCTATTTAGTGTGTTCCTTTCATTTTGTTTTCATTTTTTAACTAACCCTATATTAACCATCCTCTCTTGAGTCAATTTCCTAGATCACAATCGTTACCATTTCAGGACTTCATCCTTTGGATCATGTGAGCAATCATGATCCAAAATGCCCTACCAATATCCAACCATAAGTCATTCCTCATCCAGTACCAATCCCATCTAAACCTCAACTGATCTAATCATTTGAAGACCAAGCTATGTTCAATACTGGTATCTTCCACTTCATTAGAAACCAAGGCCAAAATAACAAACCATTTGTGATAAGTCAACTTATGATGAATCACCTATTGATCCTATACTAGTTGTCAAGGAGTCTCACTCTGATGAGACAATCTTTGCTGAGTCACTTCTTAATGATTATAACTGTATTTAGGAAAATCATTACCTTGACCATATGCCTAATTTTCAAGAGCCACCTATTGACAAACCAATCTTTTTGGAGTTGTCTCTTGACCTTTTTCCCATCCTAGAGAAGTCTCACTTTGATAAACCAATATTAGTGGAACCCATCATGCCATTACCATTTATTACTTATCTAATACTAAACATTCAAAAATACATCATTGTAATAGAGTACCCATCATATAAAGAATTAGAGTAAGAGTCAGGTTCTATTTTTAAATTAGCATCAGATTTAACACCAAAAGTAAAATCAACATCAATCTTGACCTCAAATTTAGAGTCCCTTGAGTTAGATTCAGATTCAGATAAATAATATGTTCACGACTATTACAATAGTGGTTATGCATGCCTAATAGATCAATTTGAATACATTTGTGATCCTATTACAATTTTTGAGAATGATTACTTCATCTTTGACACAAGTTCTCTTAGTATCTTCTACAAAGATTATGATGCCAACACCCATTCCATTACCATTCCACATACCATTACCATCAACCAAAATAGCCACATTATTGACATTCCATCTCCCACAAGTGTTGATTGGGATCAATATAATCACACTTTATTGAACTACATCCATGGTGACATAGCGGTTGAAGATGAAAAAGGAGGCCAAGACCACATTCATATAGTAGAATAACACTCTCCTACTGAAACCTTTTCAGAGGCACTAGGGGATAATCAAAGTCAAAACTTATCATCTTATAGTGAAACTTTTTTAGAAGTGCCAGAAGAAAATAAAAGTAAAAATTCAATGTTCATTAGTGAAACCTTCTCAGAGTACAGGACAATTAAGACATCTTCATTGGTGAAAAACTCATTGAGGCACCAATAGCTGAGCACAAAAGTTATTCACTACTTGATGAAGACAAAATCAAAGATCAAATCAAAATAGATTCTAATATATAGCCTAATTAGATGGTAGCTACTCTCAAGATCAAACAATAGAAAAATCTAGTGGTCTGATTTAAAGAAAAAGTCTTTGGCCCTACCACATCCAAAGTTATGTCAAATCCAACATCAACAACATTATGTATGATTGATAGTCCCAATCTTCATTTGTTTTCGTACCATTCCACATTCTATTATCATCTACCATTCCATTTCTCAAACAAACATATCATCTAACTTTTATCCCTATTTACCATAAATGGCCACACTTTCCTTTGTAGAGGATACAAAGATACCTTGTCTCAACGCTTGAAAGAATCAAAATCAATGACCAATGAAGATCACAAAATAATTCTTGACAACTAAATATACAACTAGTTTTTGATAGAGAAACTATTCAAATGAGGTGTGGGATAATAATTAACATGATCAATTATTCTATTTATATCATTTATTGATTAGGATGTGCATCTCCCCATCAGTAGAAACAATAGAATCAAAAATGACACCTAGGCCAAAAACACGTACCATACCATTTCATGTACCATACCATTTCATTGCCATGCCATTGCCATTGTTACATATCCATTTTCCATTGTTGCATATTCCTGCTATTCACCCTATCACTTGGGGACAAACCCTCTTACAATTTTATCCATCCTATTATTCCATTCCTATCTAGACCAAAGCCTATTTTTACTCATCCTACCCAATCCTATTTTGATTTTGGTCACTTTGGTTCTTCTTGCACTTTTTGTGTGTGAGAGGATTCCAATAAAGTTTCAACAATCAATTTGATTTATGTTTATAATGATAGTTTATGAAATTAGTGTGACAGTTGATCTGGTAAGATATCTTTCATCCTATCAAGTTTGTTTATGTGAGCTTGATTATAATCGCCTATGGGCAAGTCAGTGTCTCACTAGTCTTGATACTAATTATAACTACCTATGGGAAAATTAATATCATTGACCAATGCCATTGTATCCTAGTTATAACCACTTATGGGTAAATTAGGGTCAACACTTGTTTACCATGCATTACCGCATCACCTTGACATTACTATTTTCATTTGTCTAGTCATTTTCCAGATTTGAGAACTTATTGGGACCTAGTTGGGTTTTCCCTACCTTTTATGTGGATATAATTACTATGACTTTAGGTCATTTAAAGACTATGTGGGTCATGGTCATTTCATATTGAGGTCATCTCACTCCCCCTTTCCATATGCTCTTGCCATTTCATGAGCAACCTAAGCCATATGCTCTCATCATTTTATCAGCAACCTAAGCCAAATGCTCTCACTATTTTGTGAGTAGGTATCTTGTCATTCTCTAACAAGTTAAGATACCTTAAAAAACCAAAAACATTCATAAAATTTCAAAAATCCAAAAACATTTGTCCTGTCTAAGCCTAGTTAGTTATCCTCGATTCACCTTACTGAGGCATGGTCCTTATTAGGATGCTTTATTTTGCTTTTGATTTTAGGATTTCTATTTATTTTTTAATTTGATTTTTGTTTATTTTTTTATTTGTTTGCTTGCTTGTTTGCTTGCTTTTTACACTATTGCTTTAACTCAGTTTATATGTATGCATTGGGTGATTCTTTACACACATTATTCATGAGTCTATCCATCTTCATATGTTAACATTGTCATCATGGTTTTTGCATTAGTGCATTATTTTCACTTGAATATTGGATATTAGGAGTCAATCCTTATGCATATTTTGGCCAAGTCTTCATGGTGTTCTATCGTGATGCCTACCATCATATGCTATAGCAAAAATTAGATTCAAGAAGGTCTACAATCAATGGAGCCATAGAATTTTCTCCTTGGTACCTTGAAAAATAATCCCAACCACCTTGATCAATATAAATCATTTGACCATTCTAGTTGCATAATTGTTAATCAAGAGGAACATCTCCTCATTGACAAGTATAATTGAATCATTGTATTGATCAATCTCATTCCTCTATCCATCTCTTTCATCACTTTGTGCCCACTCATCTTTAATCTATATTCTAGGTTATATCTTTGAGTTATGCTTGCTAAACATACCTAACTAAGGCACCATCATCTTTAGCTAATTCAAATCCTTGTAATGATTATAACCTCCTATGGGAAAATTATTATTTTGACTTTTATTCCTGATTATAACCACCTTTGGGAAAATTAGCATCTATTATAAATCAATGCATGCAAGAATTTTCTCATTTAGATTAATATCAACCATAGGTTAATTCCACCTTTCTTCTTATTTATTTTTGAGGGACCATCCATTAACATATGTGATAGCCACTCCCTCAAGGGGGAATCATCATAGACTTCCCAAAATCATTTGAAGCTTTGTTATTTAATCATCATCTTCTTGTTGGCATATAGGCCATCTATCATTATTTGAGAACACATTACTTTTCCTATAGTTTGAAACATCTTCCCAAATAGGTGCAAATTGTAGACACTTAAAACTAGCCACTGATAACCTCCAACTAGGATTTTGACCAATTTCTAACCAAAATGCATAATTTGGCATAAAAACACTAAAACACATTAAAAATATTTAAAACTAATATTTTTAAGTACTAATTTTGGCTAGGTTATCCCTAAATGGGACAAAATAATTTATGGGCTAGCTAACTTTGATCAGATCATTCCAAGTCAAAATGCCAATTTTGCACCTAGGTGCTCTGGATTGCTCTTTCCTATCAATTCTCTTACACAAGACACGTGCCTTTATTATTTGATATTGATAATATCCTAAATGGGATAATGAATCCAATGCATTTGACATCACCTTTCAATTCTAATCTAGTCAAATTTTGGACCAATAATAAGGCATTCTAATCAATTTGAGTAATTCGTGCACAAAGTGCTTAAACATACTTAAGAGCTAACTAAACCAAACTAGAGACTAATCCAAAATTCCATGGAAATTTGTTGAATAATTTGTTTTGGAAATGAATATTGAATATATACATCATCAGGTGACCTCATTTCTTGGGAAGACACCCTTAGGCCATAAATGCCACAAATATCAAGATTCATGCCTCCCATGCCTCATCAAAGCCCTCCACACCTCTTAATTGATTTTCCATCCCAAATATTGATGATCCTATTTATCAATTTTAATTTTAAAATTAGATTAATCCTTAGCCACACATATGAATCCTGAGATGGATAGTTTAGATTGGTTTTACTCATTTGTAAAAATCTATAAATAAGAGGCCCTACCACATCATTAAAAAAAGCTTAATTTGTGCAAAGTTGTAATGCAGGATTGGTTCCAAGAGCTTCATGAAAACTATTGTTACCATGCAAAATTGATCCCAAGACAAGCCAAGCCACAAAGCCAAAGGTGTTTCTATGCAATTTAGCTTTCACATTCAAAGAGAGAAAATGAGAAACTTAAAGAAATGGTCAAGGCTTGTATGTACTTAGATGTAGTCATGCACACCGTTATCCAGACGTTGTGAGAACTCCTCTTTGGTTGTGGAGGATGACACCTGAAAGAGACAGACACTAAAACATAAAAAATGTTAGCTGATAAGAGGGTGGATTGCCAAGCAAAAGTTTGGTCTTAGAAGTGCTAAGGCTTCTTGGAGGATGACAATCCACTATTAAAATAGAATATGACAGAGACAGAAGAGAGAAATGATAAAAGACTAAAAAGAAAGAACTGAAAGCAAATGCGTACCTGATAAGTTGTAATCTGTTTAGCATAGTCCTCGATGTCGGTGATATTGCCAGCGTCGGTCAGGAAGGTCACCGACGTCGGTTATACTACCGACGTCGGTAGGGGAAGTGGACGAGGTCGGTCGAGGTAATGGCTAGGGACGGGTTACAGGTCTAGTTTTTGGTCTGCAAGATGGATTGTGGTCTTGTCTGTGAGTCAAGAAGTTTGTTTGGGATGGTAAAACAGTAGATAGAATCTTTAATAAGAACTAAGGTAGAGGGTATGTTATCAGGAAAAGGGGTAAGGGGTAGGAAAAAGGCCTTTCAGCCTTTCGATGAAGCAATTCAGTCAGGTTGATTGGATTGGTCTTAAGATGGTCTGTAGGTCTCTGATAGCTTATGCTGAGTTGATTAGACAGAGGGTGTTGTCTAAAGAGAGACTAAAGGGGTGTCAGAGGCAAAGAAAAGGGAATAAGGGGTGAGAGAAGGCTTTTCAGCCTCTTCGAGAAGAACAGGGAAGGTTGGGTCAAGGATGCTTGGAATACACAGTAGACAGAATGCTAATATATTTGAAATGACACTGAAATAAAAATGGTACAAATACTTAGCTGTGACACGAGTTGGCAAAGGTGCAGAAGCTGTGTTTTAGTTGTCACTAGTGATGGAGATATCATGCAATCCCTGTGCAGAATGTCTGATGCAAGACCTCAGTGCCTAGAAAATGCTGTCAAGAATGCTGATCCCTGCAAGAAAACCAGGAAGCCAGAACACTAGAAATCAAAAGCACGAGAACTTTTTTTCGTCGGAAGAGGTCTCGAGATTCATGATTAGCTCTAGAGATTAACGATTTTTGATTCGATCCCGTCAAAGGTTTGAATTTTTGGTTTAAGTAAAAATTGACGTCGGTAATCCCGCCGGCATCGACTGACATTTGACCAACGTTAGTGGGTGGAGAATGGGTAAAAGAGCCAGCAAGCCCGTTCTCCATCCGCCAAGTGCACTATCCGTTGGAGAATTATCAAAGGTTGGGCTAAATACAGACGAGAATTGGTTAGGCGGTTAGAAAGAAGTAAGAATAGGTCTTGGGTGAGTCATAGGGTGGGAAATAGTCCAAGGCGAGGTGTCAGGCGAGGTGTCAAAAGGGAGGATATTAATAATAAATTATTATTTTTAAATTAGTAAGTGCATGTTTTAGGAATGGGTTAGGAATGGACCAAGGGGGAGGATGACCAAGGGTTAGACACGATTTCGGTGTCTACATTTGCCCCTTTTTGTCTTGTTGGTTTCTCTAGATGAACTGCAAGACAAAAATAGGAGTTTGTTGCCTTAGGTATGGGATAAGGTTGATTTTGTCTTATTGGTTGTTCAAGTGAACTACAAGACAAAAATAGAAAGGTTGGTTGCCCTGATTATGGCTGAGGTATTCCCCCTCAAAGCAGGAGTCGAGGGAAAGGAACCTGAAATTAGATGCTGATTTGACAAAGAGTGGATGAAGATAGAGTGAGAACACTGCAAAAGTCTTAATTGCATGTACACCACTTCTTGAGATGGTCAGGTTAAATTGTCGCAGGTTGAGGGTCAAGGAGTGCCAAAATTGAAATAACCAGGCCCCAGCATTTAGTCATCTGCTAATTGGGTTATTCAATCTAAGCTGAAGCTCTAATTGTCATCGTGTTCCAGGTATCTCAGGCTCAGGAAGTGCTCCTGGAAACACGAAAATGTCACAAGTAGTGGGGATCAACCGGCTTGCAATCCTATACTTGTGAAGGTAAAAAATATGTGCACAATTTTGCTAACCAATCATGAGGTAGCATACATGAAAAAACAACCAAGGAAAAATTGCTTTGGAAGTGGTCATGGTTAAAGGAGATGGTCATGATCTCCAAGGTCTAGTGGTCGAGGGATGGAGGCAAAAGTGATCTCAAGTGTGCCCCAAGGGGCTAAAATGACGTGTAATGGAGGGCTGACTGATTGGGGGCATGATTTTGGGGCAACGTGATGAAAAAAGGAGGTTTGAAGGTTGCCGACGTCGGTGATAAAACTGACGTCAGAGACATAAAGGGACTGACATCGACAGGATATCGACCGATGTCGACGAACTAGGGCACGCTGATGCAGATGTCAGCGGCTTGCCAAATCTGACAAAACCAAATTGGCGGCCCACCAAAAGTCATTTGTGCTATTTATTTAAGAGAAACAAAAGAGCTCTATAGGTCTTTGAGGGAAAGTGACATTAAGTTGATCGAGGAGCAGTGTGAGGTGTCAGAGAAACATTGGTGGAGAGAGAGAGGTGCGTGGAGAGAGATTGGAGGCTGCAGAGATGTTTGTGGGCCAGGAGGAGCTTGAGGGCATAGTGACGTAGAAGTGATGGCAGAGGGTAGTAGAGGACCCACAGGAGGTCCACCACCAGCGGCACCCATCATGCCACCATGTCGGCGATGTTGAGACGAGGTAAGAGGGTCTCTAAGCCCTATTGGGTAGATTTTTGTTGTGATTTGATTTTTGAAAAATGTTTAATTTAGGCAAAAATTGAGGGGGGAGGGTAGCTAGGAGGGTGGGGAAGGGATCTAGGATAGGTTAGGAGGCATTGAGAGGGTTTTGGGGGGTAGAAATGGGGAAGCCATAAATTTAGGGCTCGACCCGTTTAGCCCTAAGGCCAAACCAGTCACCGACGTCAGCGTGTTCACCAGCATCGACTGACCAGCGATTGACATTGGTCACTAACCTGCCGACATCAATCACTAAGTGACCAATGTTGGTTAGGTGAGTGCCGTCACCAGCACGCTAACCAATGTCGATGGCTGCTTGATCAAAAGAGGGATGAAAAATGGTCAAGTCGAGGGGTCAAAGTTATGCCAAGGGCTTCCCAGGGGTCGGGTCAGGTATAGATGGTCACATAGGTTGGCCAAAATAGAAAGAGGAGGGAAATTTTTAACATGAGATTGACTTGGTTGGATGCAGGCGAGGCAGACTCTGATGCTACGTGATCGATTGCTGACATTGCTAACGCAAATGCATCGAGACATCACAGGAGAGGAGTGGGCATAGATGAGCACAGTGGGACTAGGTGGGCTACGACGCTACTACAGAGTGGCGCGGGATGTGAGCTTGATGGTGGCACTGATCGAGCGGTGGGATCCTTCCACCAACACTTTCCACCTACCCACTGGAGAGATGATGGTCATAGTGGAGGATGTATACCAGATTTTATGGCTGCCAGTACATGAAGCAAACCTATATGCATGCTCGAGAGAGGCGCATGATATTCATATGGTTATGCTATTTGGGGAGCACGTTGTTGAGACTAGTTACCATTCAGCGAGCTTTGTGTATGAGCCCCTTTACGCTGTGGACGAGGATGCACATCAGCTCTCAATCCTGATGATGATAGGCATCATGGTTTACGTGCTGCCAAATGTAGAGGGAGGCAGGTTTCTGGTTGCTATGACCAAAGTTTTGACAGATATGATTGAGCGATAGACAGTGTTTGCCTGGGCACCAATCTTTTTGGCCCAAGTATACAGAGAGCTGTGGGGCATTAACCAGCGGTGGTGGTATAGCTTATGCGTTGGCCACCTTCTGCATTGTTGGGATTATGAGCACATCGTGGTCACACAACCTCTCAGCCTCTTAGTGGTGATTCAGGCCAACTTCAGGGTCAGATTCAGGCAGTGGTGTGAGGTGATGGCGTAGATGTGGGTGGACGGAGTGGTCAGAGATATTGACCACTATAGAGGGGTACTAGAGGCCTTGATCCATGCAGATATCATTTGGAGACCGTACTTAGTGTATCTAGCATTCATAGATCAGGGAGAGTAGATGGTCAGGACTCAGAGTATGCGATGGGTTAGGGGCAGATGAGCCGATGAGCTCGAGAGGGTGCCAGTGGAGAGAGTGCGATGCCAATATGGACTGCATCAGGATGTGCTACCTGCCTTTCCACTGTATAGACGGGATGACATTAAGGCACCGCTCCCATTGCCAGAGGAGATAGAGGGCCCTAGATTTGAGGAAATACCAACAGGCCTCGAGATAGTAGACCCAAGATGTAAAAAGGCCTACTCGACATGGTGGGCAGGTCAGTATACAGGGGTGCAGGTGGGACTTCAGCTTGATCTACAGGCAGTGATCAAGGATAGAGATTTGGTGAGGCAGGAGAGGGACACTGCTAGATAAGAGAGAGATGCTGCCATCCAAGAGAGGGATGTAGCATGAGGACAAGTAACCATTTTGGAGAGACAAGTCACAGGTTTATAGGAGGAGATGGTAGGGTTGACAGGTCAAGTGGCTGCTTTGACAGGGCAGGTCACTATTTTGTAGAGTTAGTTAGCCGCAGCCCAGGCACAGGCATTGGTAAGATAGGGCTTGAGAGGATAGGGCTCGATGCAACTCCCACTTTAGCAGCCAATTCAGTAGCCCACACAGTCAGTGTCAGTGTAGCCAGGGTTGTCACAACTATAGGGTTTAGTGTAGGGCACGACAGCAGGTCTGATGGGTCCACCGTAGATTGTATCTATAGTTAGATATAGTGATGCGCTGGATGAGATCGCATATTATGAGAGGGCCATCAGGGGGTTCCCTCAGATACAGTGATACTCTGAGATGAGGGTAGAGCTGAGTCGATAGCAGTCTGTCTCGAGCGATGGCTTCTGGGTCTCACAGATGATGTAAATCAGAGGGGGGAGAGGATACAGCATCTTCCCAGTCACTGCCACCACCACCACAGCCACAACCTTGAGGGTAGATTTTGATATTATGTATATACTAGCCTGTGAGCTGTTGATGCGAGATGTATTTGATTTTTTTGAGAGAGAGACAGAGACATAACTTATGCTATTGTAAAACATTGATATATATATGATGTGATTTTGATCATTGATGTGCTATGAAAAATGTTATGGATGTGTTTGTATGTTATTTTGATTTGATAAATGTTTTGATATGATGTTTAGGATTATGATGTTGATATTGTTGTGTTGATATGATGATGAATGTATGATTAGGATCAATGATTACTGATATTTAATGTTAATGATTATAAAAATATGTGATTGTTTGAGATGTGATTGGCAGGTGATGAAAGAATGTGATGGAAGAAATGCGATGAAGGAATGGCCGAGCTAACCCCAGAAGACCCCATGTCAACTGAGTGCTGCCTACATAGCCCCTGTTGTTAGGGCCTCAGGCCAATGTATTTCTCCCAAGAGGGAGGAAAAAGATCGAAGTGGTTTATTTTGGTCATGATAATGATATAGCACATCCCACTTGTTTGAGGGTACATGCTTTGAAATGATGAGGAAAAGATGATGCTACAGCCTTTTCCAAATGGTGTATTCTGTAACATTAGTCGAGGTTCTTCATCCCTAGCAACTATCCATATTTGTGATGGATGAATGCTAAAAATGAATTGCAGGTCAATTTATGCTTCAGCAAGTAATGGTTTATGCTTGACATAAATTGTGTGGTTGATAGTTTCCATGTGTATTGATGTCTATGGAAACCAGAATGATTAGGATATTGAGTGGTTAAAAAAGAGTCAGGTTGAATGGTGTGGACAAATGATGTGGTTGAATGTGATCAAAGTGTAGGTAGAAAGTAAAAGGCATAAGCGCCCTTTTATTGACAAGGACCAAAATGACAGCATAGATAGGGGTTGTTAGAACCAAGAGCCCCATTCATGCGTTGCATCGTTGACCATGAGTTGTGTTAGAGCGATAATCGAATCACTTCGACATTAAAGTGAGCTCGAAGTCCCTTGAGTAGGTGATGGGATATGAGGAGAGGGTAACCCGTTTTAGAGTAGGGATAACTTTTCCCCTTTTTATAGGAGACCCTGAGACAACTACAAGTCAAGTCCATGACCCCTTTTTTTTGGTGCAGACTGATCGATGCAGAAAGTCTACATAGAGATGTCATCTTGTTTTGTGGTCATTTGTGAAGCTGATCAATGCGGGAAGCTTCTAAAAAAGTGTTGTTTCTAGCAAGATTTAGTCATAGCCATCCTTCGAGGGAGTGGTATATATTTTGCTTTATAAATTTAAGGGCTTTTGAATAGCTGTCCTTCGAGGGAGTAGTCTATTAGCTACAACAATGATATTACAGCTATCCTTCAAGGGTGCAGTCTGCTTTATGATTTGATTTTGTGACCTTGGATATTTTGACATCTTGATTTAGTTTTGACAGAATGTTGAGTCATGGACAAGACTTATAGAAGGTCAAGGGCTCCCTTTTATTAAGACGAAGCATCCATACGTCATAAAAAGGTTGTAGAGGATTTTGTTAAGGGAAAAAGGGTGGAAAGGATTGAGGATTAAAAAGACAAGGATTGCTCAAGGGATGAGCTCAAGTTAAATGTTAAGTGGATGAGTATTTGACTAATAGTAGAATGGTCGTAGATGCAAAGCATTAAGGGGCTCAAGTTCTGGTTAGCCTTCAAGAGAAGACAGACGATAAGTCCCTAATCCATACTTGTGCGTGATGATATAAGGTCCAAGCCAATTAAGAGCAAATTTGCCTTTTTTACTCCATTCCATATTGGTCACATGTTGGTTCTCTTTGAGGATGAGGTCTCCGATATTGAAATCTCGTTCTCTCAGAGTTTTGTTATAGGCTTATTTGATGTGATTTTGATAGACATGGAGATGGTTGAGGGCAGCAAGATGACGTTCATCGAGTAACTCAAGTTGAGCTAATCAATCTTGATGAAAGTCATTGTTAGAAAGAATGTCATGGAGTGAAATGCAAAGAGACAGGATCTGTACTTCGAGAGGTAAGACAGCCTCTCTTCTGTATACTAGAGAAAAAGGGGTAGCACCTGTAGAGGTGCAGATACTAGTGTGATAGGCCCACAAAGCGAAGGGTATGTGAACATGCCAATCCCTTCCAGTGTCGTTGACCACCTTCATGAGAATTTTAGTTAAGATTTTGTTAGAAGCCTCGGCATGCCCATTTGCTTATGGGTAGTAAGGCGAAGAAAAAATGAGCTTAATGCCAAAAGAGTCACAAAGTTTCTGGACAGTTTTGTTTTTAAATGACTTTCTGTTATTAGTGATGATTTTGTGAGGTACACCAAAACGGCAGATGATGTGGGTGTTGATGAAGTCGACAATCTTGTCGGCTTTTGTGGAGACAAGAGGAATAGCTTCCACCCATTTAGTGAAATACTCGGTGGCAGTGATGATGGACTGATGACGAAGAGATGAATGAGGGTTAATCTCATCGATGAGATCTAAGCCCCATTGTGAAAAAGGCCAAAAATCTTGAGTGACTTGTAAGGCGTGACTAGGGAGATGAAGCAAGTTAGCATGTTGCTGACACTTGATGCAACGCCGAACATAATCGATAAATCTTGATGAAGAGTGGGCTAATAATAACCCAGGCGAAGGATGCGCTTAGCAACCAAGTTACCACTGAAGTGTCTGCCACAAATCCCGTCATGGACTTGTTTAACAGCATGAGAGGCTTCAGTGGAGTTTAAACAGTGAAGAAGAAGGCCGTCAAAATCTCTTTTATAGAGAAGGTCCCCTAGCATAGTATAGCGAGCGGTGCGCTTGGTGAAAGCCCATCGTGCATTGCTAGAGAGGTTGGGAGGAATGATAAAATGAGCCAAGTAGTCCTCAAGTTGTTTATACCATACATCTTGTGAACTAGAGTTTAAGGTGTGGATGAGATTGATGTCAGTGGAAATGTATGAAGGCAATGGCACATGATGTACCATGATATAAATTTTTGATGAGGATGATGAAGAAGGAATATGCGAGGCGAGGGAAGCCATGGTGTCAGCAAACTTATTTGTAGATCGATAGACAGTCTATAATAAGTGATGGTCGAAAGATGCTAGAAGGGTGTCAACATGGTGCTTGTACCTTTGTAAAATTTTGTTTTTACAAAGATATGAACCATTGATTTGATTGACGACAAGTTGTGAGTCACCGAAGATGTTGATGGTCTTGATATTTAAAGAAAGGGCAGTTTGAAGTCCCAAAATTAAGGCTTCATATTCGGCCATATTATTGGTACATTCAAAGTCGAGTTTGAAAGACAAGGGCATGGGCTCACCCTCGTGTGGGATGAGGATGACCCCCGCACCCCCACCGAGTTGACATTTGGAGCTGTCGAAGAACATCGTCATTTGGTAGAATGTGTCATCAGTCGAGAGAGTGGCGATAGATTCATTGGGAAACTCGCACTGAGAAGGTTGATTGTCGGGAAGAGGGGCATTTGCTAGTTGGTCAGTGATTGTTTGCCCCTTTATAGATTTTTGTTGGACAAATTCTAAGTCAAATTCAGCAAGAAGCATGAGCCAACGAGCCATACGCTGGTTTTGATATGGCTTGGGATGCATGTATTTAAGAGGATCAATGTGAGTGATGACAAAGGTTTTGTGATTAAGAAGATAGTGATGGAGCTTGGTAGTGGCAAAGACTAATGCCAAATAGAGTTTCTCAGTATGAGTATACTGAGTTTTATAGTCGACAAGTGTTCGGCTTATGTAGTAGACCGCTTGCTCATGGTGTTGCTCGTCTTGATGCGTGATCATGGCACCTAATGAATGATTGGTTGCTGAGATTTAGAGGTAGAAGGGTTGATCGTCTTTTGGTGGAATAAGGACTAGTGGAGAGACCAAATAGCATTTGAGGGCTTTAAAAGCCTCTTGGCAATCTTTATCCCATTTAAAGGAGACGTCCTTCTTGAGGAGATGATGAAAGGGTTGGCAGCGGTCAGAAAGCTATGAAATGAAGCAGCAGATGGATTGGATCTTCCCTTATAGACTGCGAAGTTGCTTGAGATTGGTCAGAGGTGGCATCTCGAGAATAGCATGGATTTTGGCAGGATCTATCTCAATGCCATGAAGAGAGACAATGAATCCCAGGAGCTTTCTTGAGAGGACCCCAAAGACGCATTTCTTGGGGTTAAGACAAACATGGTACTAAAGAAGGCGAGAGAAGATGATCTTGAGGATAGTCAAATGGTCGCGACGAAGCTTAGACTTGCCAAGCAGGTCATCTACATAGTCCTCCATGATTTTATGGAGGAGATCATGAAAAATGTAAGTCATGGCACGCTGATATGTGGCACCTACATTTTTTAGACCCAAAGGCATGACCCGATAGCAGAAAGTTCCCCATGGTGTAATGAAGGTGGTTTTGTGCTAATCTTCCAGTGCAATCAGGATTTAGTCATATCCTAAAAAATTGTTCATGAGTGATAACATCTCATGACCAGCCATAAGATCAATAAGTTGGTCAATGTTTGGAAGAGGAAAGTCATCCTTGGGACAAGCTAGGTTAAGGTCGTGATAGTTTGTGCAGATTTGAATCCCCCCAGTTACTTTGGTAACAGGAACAATGTTAGAGACCCACTGCGGATAATCGATGGGTTGGATGAAGGAGACAGAAAGAAGGCACTAAAGCTCCTCTTTGACAAGGAGCACAACACGAGGATGCATTTTACGAAGCTTTTGCCTAACAGGCTTAGCCTCTGGGTTTGTGACAATGTTATGAGTGGCAATGTTAGGGTCAATACCAGGCATGTCAGCGTAGGTCCAGGTAAAGGCTTTGTGATTGTCTGAGAGAAATGTGGTATAGTCAATCTACTCTTGGGTGTCTAAAGATTGACCAATCTTTAAGACATGAGGAACACCAAAAGATGAAAGGTTAATGTCAATGGTTGATTCATTTAACATAACCTGCATTTCAGAAGGGAGGGAGTGCTAAATGAAAGAATCATCGGCACCCATATAGGTAAGAATAGCATCGTCATCTATGCAGTGGATGGTGTTGATGGTTGCTGATTCATCGTCTATCATGCTGGGATAAATGAGAGGGAGAGACCTGGGAACCCCATTGAGTTGATAGGTTAGGGGTTCCAAGTGGATGGTGTTTATGCAAAAAAAACTAGGAGGGATGGAAACCACCGACTCCGTAGGTGAGGATGGAAGAATAGGTGAGTCTGGAAGAGATTGGTCGATGGTTGGTTCGGGGCAAAGATTTGCAAAAGCCTCAGTGGGTTCTTGGAAACCCAGTCCATATCATTTTTTTCATTATCATCATTGGGTGGTTTGATAGGCTGATGGGAGCCTTGTTCATAGCGTCCAAAGCCAAAACCCTTCCATGCACACCTATAAAGGTAGGTATGTGCAAAGGTGGGGTTACCAAGAAAGGAGAAATTAGATGTGAATAGTTGAGGTGAGGAGAAAGGATTTGAGTCAGTAGGAACTTGATCCAGCCCCCCATAGACGAGATTGGTTTGAAGGCTAGGAGGACCATAAGGAATGACCATTCCGATCCGATGGTCATAGCTTGGATTTTGATGAAGCTGTCCATACTCTTGAGGAGTTTGGAACATGTCTAGAGTAAGTAAGCAATATTCCCCAAGTGAAAGTCTTTGGAATATATCGTCCATGGGGTCTTTGGTTGTTAATTGAGAAGGTGATGTGATGGCAACCACTGTTTGTGTACTAGTTGATGCTTCTGCGGATGGAGATGATGTTTGGGTTGGTGCCTTGAGAGGAATAAGAACATCATTTGGTTGATAGGTTGTGTTACAAGTCTTAAAAGGGGATGGGTCGGCAGGAATGACATGGACTTATTTGTCGTGTTCAAATTTGACACAAAGATGAAGTGTTGAAGGGATGCAAGCCATGGCGTGGATCCAGGGTCGTCCTAATAGCATGTTATATTGGAATTCTCCCTCAATGATGTAGAAGAGCTCTGGGATTGTGCGTGGACCAATGCGAATATGGAGGACAATAGTGCCAATAGTGTTAGCGGTGGTGTCATTAAAAGATCTAAGGATTGCGTCAGTTTTCGATACGTAATTCTTGGGAAGAGCCAATTGATCAAAGGCGTGGGTAGAAATGATATTAATGCTGGTGCCCCCATCAATCATAACTCGCTTAATGTGGGTTCAATCAACGTAGGTTGTGATGAAAAGAGCAGCATCCTGATCTTCCAAGGTAGAGGTAGGAATCTCAGAATCACTGAAAGTGATAGAGGTGACAAGGGATAAAGAATGGACTAGGGCAGCTAGTGGTTGAGGGTCTTTAGGTTGGACCTCTGTTGCTTGTAAGGCTTTGATTAGAGCTTGAAAATGCTAGGGGGAGCTTTGGATAAGGTCATATAAGGTCATCTTCACAGGCGTTTGGTGAAGTTGTTTTATCATAGAGTCTTTGATTGCCTCTGAAGAAGGGGGTTGGGATGCACCTAAGATGGAAATCTTGGGTTTTGGTGGTTGAGGTGACTAGACAAAAAGATAGGTCCAAGGAATAACAACTTTTTCTTTTGCCTTGTCCTTTTGTGACCTAGTGGTTATGTGAATAGCATTGATTTCAAAGATAGGAGGCGAAGAAGGGGTTATGGCCTGCTGGTGAGATGTTGATGTGGTTGAAGAGGTTGGATGGGAAGGTGTCGAGGGTTGGTCAAGAGTGTCCTCAAGGAGAAAAGTGTCTTTCTCCATATAGTGGCGAATGACTACCTTGAGGGCACAGCAAGTCTTGGTATCGTGTCCTGGCGTACGATGGTATAAGTAAATCTTCATATTGTCAAACCAGGAAGGTTTTGACCTGAGGGGTTGGAATGGCTTAATAGATGGAAGGGTTATGCTAGAAGTTTGCAAAAGTTGGCATAATATCAAAGCATATGAACCTACTAAGGGGTATGTGCTTGTTGATGTATGAAGTGCTGGTGACTTTTGCTTAGGACGTGTTGAAGAAGGCTTCCGTACCACCTTTTGGGTTGGTGGTGCGGCCACATGTGAAGATGACACTTTCTTTGTGAGAGGTGCTGAATTTTTGAGAGGGGGTAGACTTGTGGTTGGCAAAGGAAGTAATGGAGGTAATTTGTGTTGGTTAAGGGTCGGAGTAGGGAGCACTCCAATTAGGGTAGAAGGATGAGGGCCTAAAATGGAGGGTAATGTTGACGGTGGAGGAGGGGTTCACTTTTGTGGTCTGGCAGTCTTCTTCGACTTAGTTGGAAGACTACTATTGGTCAAGGTCTAGTCTAAGTCCACCTTCACTTGCGGGTGAGTGAGGGTAGAGACAGGGTGAACGTCGAGTGACTTGATCGATTTAGATGGGGTAGATGTAGGTTTAGAAGTGGGAGTCTGGTCTTTGTTGAGAGTCTTGAGAGATTCTGCCTTGGGAGGATTGGTAGCATGAGACGAGAGGGCACAGGGATGTTGAAGAGCTTTAAGATGCTCCCAAAATCCCTGATGCTCCACTTTCCTTGAAGGGAGAAGTTCAATTTTCTCCACTAGTCGAGAAAATGGTTGAGAAGATGTTGGATGAGGTTTGGGTCCTTGAGAAGATGTGTTAGGTGTGGTAGTAGTCTCGGACCCAAGGTGTGTGGGAGTTATAACTGGATTGTCGTTGATCGAAGAAGATGGAGAGTTAGGTTCTTCTCTTGGTGGAGAAGGAACTGGAGAATGTGGCTCCTCAAGCGAGTAAAGGGCAGGGATTATGGTGCCCTCCACTTGCGGTCGAGGAGTAGGTGAGGTCGGGTCCTCCATAGGCAGCAGGAAGGAGGATGGTGAGACCGGTGGTGCCGGTAAGGTTGAGGTGTCCTCCAAGATGAGAGAGGTTGATGGAGAACTAATCAGAGAAAGAGGTTCGTCCACACATGATGGACTGATAGATGGACTAATCTCTTGAGGTTGGTCAGGGATGAAAGGTGAGACTGTATTAACTATTTGAATGTTGTGTTCATGAGTGTTGTCAATCAAGGTCTGGACATTATTTTGGGTCGGTGGATGATTGGGGAATGGTTGCTTGAAGATGTCGATGCCCTAATTAGGAGGTGCGTTGGGATTATCTAGGATGAGGTCACCCTTTTCAAGCATGTCTTGGATTATGTTTTTAAAGGTTTTGCAGTCACCCGTGTCATGACCTTTGACACGGTGGTAATTACGAAAGTCGTTTTCCCTATACCACGCAGGGATGACACGTGAGGGATCAAATTATGGAGGTGGTCAGATCTGGGGGAGATTGAGAACCCCCTATCTAACAAGTTTTTATAGCACAGACGTGTATGATTCTCTGAGAGGAGTATACTGTCATTGTACGTATCTCTATTGGAATTGGCAGGTGGCGCTTTGAGATGTGGATGGCTCAGGCTGATTGGTTGAAGAGGATGAAGGTCTAACAACCACAGCGTTAGCTGAAGCTTTAGACTTAGGATTGGATGATGAAGGTTTAGAGGAGTCATTGATCTTAGAGTTGGGATTCTTGCTCTGAAACTTGACTTTTTTCTCCTCGATGGCACGTAATTCAAGTTTGCAGGCCATCGTGAAGGCTTTGTCAAAGGTGCGAAAGGTATGAACCTGTAAGGTGGAAGAAATATGTTTGGTGCAGGCTCAAGAGAAAATTTCAATAAGTTCGGGTTGGGGTAAGGAAAAGGAGAGTTGATTGATGAGGCCTCTCCAGCGAGCAATGAAGTTAGCTATGGATTCATCCTCAAATTAGCAGATAGAATAAAGGTCCGTAATCGAGACCTTCTTGGTGATGTTGATGGAGAAGTGATCAAGAAAGAGCTGGGCCAGCTGTGTAAATGTGAAGAGGGAATGGCTGGCAAGAGAGCTATACCAGTCAAGCGCAGCACTAGAGAGGGACATAGGAAATGTGCATAAGAGCAATGCATCATCATGGGCAATAAGGTAACAGGCATGTCTGAATGTCCATAAGTGCTGCTGTGGGTCTTCCTTGCTTTGAAAGTGAGAAAATTTGGGAAGCTCCCATTGGTTGGGGTATGGTCTAATCGAGACAGAAGGATGAATGGGCTCATTGTGAATTTGCTCGTATGAGAGAGCATTACGTGAGCTAGAAATGGAGGTCTCTAGGCTAGACATCTTGTCCATCAGCATTTTGATGATATCTGCTGACGGATTGGCAGGTTGAGTGCCCCCTAGACTATAAGGTGCTTGAAAGATATTGAGAGGGGCATATGACGTGGTTGGTTGCATAGATGCAACATATGGGTAGCTAGTTATCAGGGCAGAATTTGAAGCCAAGGGCACTTGTGTTATGGGGTTGGTAGGCACAAACTGGATAGGGGCCGTCAAAGATGGTTGAGGAGTAGCCACACTTGTTGAAGGGTAGATAGTTACTTTTGTGTTGATAGGTGCAAGAGTAGGGGGGATAGAGACCAGTAGGTTTTGGAAAGGTGTAGGATTTGGTTGAGTAGTTTGAGGTTGAGGGGGTACCGGAACCCCCATGGAGGTAGGTCTAGAAGGAGAGGTTAAATTTTGAAGGTAGGACACGGTTGGGTTATTAGTTGAGGTGTTGGCTTGATTGTCTATAGGTTGAATTGTAGATGCTATTGATGTGATCCTTGTCTCGACTAAGAAAGTCAGCATCCCATAGATTGGGTTGCCTAGGGAGTCTCATGTTTGGCTATGCACGAGATAGTGCTGCAAGGCTTTGACATTGAGGTCCAAGAATCATGCAAAATCTTGGTCCCCTTCTGGGACAATAGGAGTCTGGGGTGGTGTTGGGAGAGTAGGAGTTCTTTCAGTCTCCGAGTGGAACTCCATTATAGAACTGGTTATGGTTGGTGAAGGTGGAAGCGGTTGTTGCCTAGCATGGTCAAGAAGAGCCTTGGTTTGACTACGTGTCAAAACCATTCAAGGCAAGAAAGGGTTAGGTTTTAGAAAACTATGTTTTTCAGTCTCAGAAAACCAGAATGAATGTTTAGACAGCAAGAAAGTTGGATTTTAAACTTGCTATTTTTGGGAAAAAAGGACTGTGATAGTGACCGACGTCAGTTTAAAAACTGATGTCGGTGAGAAAGATGGCCAACGTCGGTCAGATAACTGATGCCGATGGAGGGAGGTTGCCGACGTCGGTGGTAAAGCCGATGCCGGTGACTGTGTTTTCCAGAAACTCAAAAAATTTAAAAGTTTTTGGAAATAAAGAAGACATCCTTACTAGCTCAAAAAAAATAGATAAAAATAGAAAATAGGATGGAGACAGGCAGATCTTAAGCATTAAATCCCTAGAAATAAATTATTAATCTCGTGTGGCTTATGCCTTAAAGTGATGTTTGAGGAGGTTGGCTGTTAGAAGGGTCCTAGAAGAGGTAGTCTAAAGATGGTTTTAGGTATGTTTAGGTGCTCAAAAGTCTGTGTTAGGTTCCGTACTTGGCCTGGTGCTAAGGAGCAAGCTCCCCTCACTTCACGATTCCAGTGGTAAGCTGGTCTTGCTTAGCCAAAATATACTTTCCCTATAGATTAGACTCTGCCAGAGAACAGAGTGGGCTTTCCCCTTGGTGGTGAAATCCAAGTAGGATCACCGGGACGGGTAAGGTATTCGTTGGGTGATGAAATCCCAGTCGGGCCTTGTCTCAGGTGAGTTTGATGTTTGATTTAGTGCACGTGGTTTGGTTGTGTAACATCAAGTGATCTACAATTAATTTAATATGCGGTTTATTAATTACTAAGTGTGGACTAAGAAATGCAAGCAAGCAGAAATGGAATGCAATATATTTTTAAGCCCCAAATCAAAATGTTAAGTTGGAATGAAAACAAGTTGAGAAAGGGTTGAAGAATATGATTTTTGACTAGTGTAGAAATGCAAGAAAAGAAAGAAAAGTTCTTTTTATTCCTGCTTATGATTAAAGAAAAGAAGAAAGAGATGAAGAGGGAGAAACCTAATGCACCTAAATGAAAAAAGAAGGAAAAGAACCCAAGGAAGGCCCTAAGGGTCCCACAGGGTGTGCCAGAATGTTTCTATGTAATTTTGCTTTCACATTCAATGAGAGAAAATGAGAAACTTAAAGAAATGGTCAAGGCTTGTATGTAACTGGATGTAGTCGTGTGCACCGTTATCCAGATGTTGTGAGAACTCCTCTTTGGTTGTGGAGGATGACACCTGAAAGAGACAGACACTAAAACATGAAAACATTAGCTGATAAGAGGGTGGATTTCCAAGCAAAAGCTTGGTCCTAGAAGTGCTAAGGCTTCTTGGAGGATGATAATCCACTGTTAAAACAAAATATGACAGAGACAGAAGAGAGAAATGATAAAAGACTGAAAAGAAAGAACTGAAAGCAAATGCGTCCCTGATAAGCTGCAATCTGCTTAGCACAGTTGCCAATGTCAGTGATATTACCGGTGTCAGTCAAGAAGGTCACCAACATCAGTTATACTACTGATGTCGGTAGGGGAAGTGGATGAGGTCGGTCGGGGTAATGGGCAGGGACGGGTTACAGGTCTAGTTTTTGGTCTGCAAGATGGACTGTGGTCTTGTTTGTGAGTCAGGGAGTTTGTTTGGGATGGTAAAACAGTAGATAAAATCTTTAATAAGAACTAAGGCAGAGGGTATGTTGTCAGGAAAAGGGGTAAGGGGCAGGAAAAAGGCCTTTCAGCCTTTCGGTGAAGCAATTTAGTCAGGTTGATTGGATTGGTCTTAAGATGGTCTGTAGGTCTCTGATAGCTTGTGCTGAGTTGATTGGACAGAGGGTGTTGTCTAAAGAGAGACTAAAGGGGTGTCAGAGGCAAAGAAAAGGGAATAAGGGGTGAGAGAAGGCTTTTTATCCTCTTCAAGAAGAACAGGGAAGGTTGGGTCAAGGATGCTTGGAATACACAGTAGACAGAATGCTAATATATTTGAAATGACACTGAAATAAAAATAGTACAAATACTTAGCTGTGACACGAGTTGGCAAAGGTGCAGAAGCTGTGTTTCGGTTGTTGCTAGTGATGGAGATATCGTGTAATCCCTGTGCAGAATGTCTGATGCAAGACCTCAGTGCCTAGAAAATGCTATCAAGAATGCTGATCCCTGCAAGAAAACCAAGAAGCCAGAACACTAGAAAGCAAAAGCATGAGAACTTTGTTTCATCGGAAGAGGTCTCGAGATTCGTGACTAGCTCCAGATATTAATGATTTTTGATTCGATCCCGTCAAAGGTTTGAATTTTTGGTTTAAGTAAAAACTGACGTCGGTGATCTCGCCGGCGTCGGCCGACATTTGACCAACGTCGACGGGTGGAGAACGGGTAAAAGAGCCACCAAGCCCGTTTTCGATCCGCCAAGTGCACTATCCATTGGAGAATTGTCGAAGGTTGGGCTAAATACGCATGAGAATTGGTTAGGCGGTTAGAAAGAAGTAAGAATAGGTCTTGGGTGAGTCATAGGGTGGGAAATAGTCCAAGGTGAGGTGTCAGGTGAGGTGTCAAAGGGGAGGATATTAATAATAAATTATTATTTTTAAATTAGTAAGTGCATGTTTTAAGAATGGGTTAGGAATGGACCAAGGGGGAGGATGACCAAGGGTTAGACATGATTTCAGTGTCTATAAAAGGTGCCAAGGAGAGATGGAGGTAGCCAAGCTTCCATTGATGAGGACTTCATGAGCACAAACCAAGCAAGCCAATCAAAGAATACTTTTGGAGCATCACAAAAGGTAAAGAATGTCTATTTTCTTGTATTTTAGTTGTGTTTTGTTCATTTGTATTTCTTCACCAAGCTCACCCTAGTAACTAGGCATGCATTTGTTAGTTTAGTGTGTTTTTTGTCAATTTATTTTGTTCATTTTATCACTAACACAACACTAATCTTCTCTTCTTAGTTAAATTCCTAGTTCACATCTATCAAATAGTTTCTAATGGGTGTGGTATAAATGGTGGATGAGATTACCCTGGATGCAATTAGATGATTGTGTTAACTATGCAAAAGGAATCTATAGCCATGGATAAGTAGGTTGAAACTTGAAAATTTTGACACCTTTTTAAAGAAAAGAAAAGGGAGAAATATGCTTTACCAGGCTTTAAAAAATTTAGAACTACTCAAATTACCATGGTGATCCGACAGGTTCTTTCATCACCATCCAAGTAAGTTGACATTGTGCACATGCCACAACAATGTCGTTAACAGGATATGAAAGTGTAGCATGCAAGAATTCAAGGAAGCAAAGTAGTAGAGTTGGTAAACAAGAAGTGGAAAATATTCAAACCCTTGAACCTTGAGTCAGTGGGGTCCCAAAATAAGTAAACATTGAGTTTTGAGGTAATTCAAAGAAATAATCTGAGGGGTCTTGGAATATGGAGTGAGGAAAATAATAATATTAATTAAATGAGGAAGCAAGTTATGGATTTTATGTATTAAATTAAGGACGTGTAGGACATGAGGAAGTAGACAAGGAGATGCATGTAGAAGTGGCACAATTGGTGACTGCACTCTAAAGAGGTGGAGGTTGAATTGGAGAAAATAAGGGAGATCTAACAAGGGATGAGGTGAAGGTGGACTAGGAGATGGATGAAGAGAAAACAATGAGGTCATAGATAAAGATAAAGGTGGAGAAGAATGAAGGAGCTAGGCATGGACACACACACACACACACACACACACAAAGGAAGGTTGGGAAGAATAAGGAATGTCATCAAGGGAGATGAAAAAATAAATAAAATAGAGAAAAGAGAGTAAAAATAAAAGGTAGAAGATGGGGGGTTGTAGGGTGCACTAAAGAATGATAGATTAGAGAATTGAAAAGGATGTGGAGAGAAGTGTAATAATCATGAAGGGTAAGGGGAGGATGAGGGATATGGGAGGCCATGAAAGGTTTGAAAACAAGTCTAAAAATAAACCAAGAAAAAAATAGTTTGGTGATGAAAATGAAAAATAAGGCAATAAATGGAAGAAAAGAAAATAGGAGAAAAAAGGATTGAAATGAGGACACAAAAAAGATGATATAAGAGTCAAGCAACATGTGGTATCATGACCAAGTAAGCATGGATGATGATAGGTATGAATTAAAGAAGATGGTCGTTTTGGAGATGAGAATGAGATGGAAAATGGGAAAGAGGTTAATAAAAATAAGGGGAAATGAAGGATGGATGAATAAGAAGATGAAGAGATAAGGTATGCATCAATCAATTTATTAGAAGAGGTTGATAAACCCAAAATGGGTGAGGTGGTGAAGAAATAGGGGAACATAAGGAAATGACATGAGATGAAAATAAGGGATGAAGATTAGAGATGATAAGAATAAAAAGGAAAAATTGAAGTAGGGATATAATGCACAGATACTCACACAGATGTAAAATACAAGTGAGTACCAAGAGGAATGCAAAAGGCAAAAACTGATAAGTAGAAATATGGGCAATCATGGAAGGCTTCCTAAAGGATAAAGACCCAGTTAGAAGCTAGTTGTGGAGAAAAAATAGAAGATAAAAGGGATGAAGTATGAAAATAAAATAAACAAGAAGAATGGAAAATGGGAAAGGTGGGAAGAGTGGAGAAATGACAGAGAATGGTGGTACACGTAAAGAAAAAGGGTAGTAACAAAAGAAATAGAAAGCTTATAAGATGCATAATATGATGTAAAATGAGTGAGGAAAAGAGAGTGATAAAGAGGGTGTGATAGGTTACCAAGGGTAAGGGGAAATGATGAGGATGGTGGAAGATGAATAATGGGATAAAGGGCATGGTTGGTAAGAAGTCGAGAGAGGGAAAAAAACATGAAAAGTGGGTGGAGGAGTGAGCCATGAAGCATGCACAAGGAAAGGTGATAAGGAGTCCAACGAAATAGAATAGGTGGTGGCTTTATGGGAGATAAAAGGGTTCAATGAGGAAGGCTATCAACCCTTATGTTAAAAGAGATTGACAAGATATAAAAGTGGTTAAAAGAGATTGACAAGTTGGAGGGAGGTAGGTGGTGAGGAGATAGGTAGAGAAGTGGAGGAAAAAATATTAGGTGAGAAGAGCAAATAAAGTAAAGGACGTGGCTGAACTAACCTCAATAACTGAACACTGCTTACATAGTCTAAAAAGATATCAAGCCAATGTAGTTCTCCCAAAAATAGGGGAAAAGCTTAAGAGGAAGTATTATATGGTGTTAAAATATAAGTATGCTTAAGAAAGAATTCAAAGCTTTCTTGATGTAGGATAACCTAAGAAAGAAGGCATGGTTAGTGATAGAAATGAGTGAGAATAAAAAGGGGATGGGAATTAATTGTTAGTGGCCAAGCTATCTATAGAAGTGAAGCAATGCCTACATAGTCTTGGACATTAGACCAATGTAGTTCAACAAGGTGTAGGTGAGTGGTGTTCAAATTGGCTACCCCAATTTGATGGACCACATGGGTTGGTTTGGGCTAAAGGAGAAAGTTTTGTAAAATAATAGTTTTGGGTTTTGGTGAAGGTATCAATGAAAGTGAATGGTATAGATTGGTAAATAGTTACCATAATGATCCCACATTTAGTAGGATAAGAGATATGAATGGGTGAGGTAGGATAAATTAGAAGGGAACATAATGATAAGTGCCACAAACAATCTTCAATAGAGCTAATCCAAAGAAGAGGTGCCTTTTATAAGAGGTTACACCTAAAATTATGTGAGGTTAGGAGTTTGAAGATAGTGTCTACCACTACGAGCTAATTTTTAGGAGGTGGGGGTCTATTCGGATATGTAGAGTCACTTTGGCCAAGGTTCATCACTATTATGAGCTGATTTTTAAGGACAGTAGTGAAGTGATGACTTAAAAAGAATTTATTTGATGGTCAAGTAGATTCTACAAGTAAGGAAATTAGTAGCTTGGTTAACAACAGAGAAAGGGCCTTGCCTGACCCAAGGGAGGCATGGGTAGTTTAGATAAATGGTGGCCATGTCTACATCTTGTGCCCTAGTTGCTTGGAACTGTGGATGTGGGGTATTTTAGGTTGGGCCTAACCAAAAAGAAGATGTGTGGCCTAGGATATTGGTTATAGAGCTAGAAAAGGTGGTCATTTCCCTGATATAGATGAACTTTCAACTAGCATAAAAGAAAAGACTGCCATGTTTGAATAAGCACTGCTAACGGTTGGGGTTTAACATTTAGACCCTATAGCAATGGGATGGTATTAATAAGAGGGTAGAGGGTATATGATGGTGAATGTATCACTATGAAATCATGGAAACCTACCTTGGATGGAAGAGTTTCTATAGTGGCACATATTTAAAATATACCATTATGAGTAAAAGTGGTAGTTTTAGAGGCATGACCGTTGTAATGACACATGGCTAGAAGCTAATTTACATCAACTGAGGTAATGGTGATAATGATACTAATGAACACTAGGCCCATAATTATCACAAGATGATAAAGTAGAAAAATACATTAGATGCAGATCAAATGATAAGTTCAATAAAAAGATATCATGATGATGCATAATGGATTTATCAAGGCAAACAATTAGATCGAGGGTGATGTGTTCACATGAAAAGGTAAGTAGACATGACCATTTCAAGTGGGAGGACTATTCAAGGGAATCAATGACACCATATGACCTTCCCCATTGGTGGGATGGAGAATCATGTTGGCAAGGAAGAATGATTAGGTATTCTATTTAAAGAATCATGATAAGGATGAATGTCTATTATTGACTTATTTGGTTTTGTAGGTTGTAGAGAGTGCAGATAACACACAAGGTTGATGATGGTGAACAATGGTGGAGATAATAAACAACCTCTATGACCTAAAATAATCAATATGGTGAATGTGTGGATCTAATGGATACTACAACATATAATGGTGATAATGGAAGTACTATTAGATCAACAACAAGAGGAAAAACACCCATGACCCAAGCTTGAGTCTAAACTCTTACCTCCTTAGCAATGAAGAAGGTGAGACTTTCATTACATGAGGTGTAGGGATGGAGAACATGATGATCAACTTGCCTATGGAGGGAACAATTTCTATCCAAGAGGATGCATATAGAGGCAACAATAGGTAGTACATATGTGAGCAGAACAACCAAAGTGAGGTGATGTAATGGCTGTGATGATCGAGCAGGGTGAAAGACCTAGAGTAGAGTATGATTCTTGCTCTATGGGGATGAATGTGGGAGAGGAGAATAAACTACACCCTTTGGTGATCATTGAGATAAGGAATGGTACAGATGTTAGTTTAGGGAGTAATCAAGTAGAAGGATGGTTGAACACAAATCCAAAGTCACTAGATAATTGGTCTAATGCTTAGGTAGAAAAATAATGTATGTAGGGGCCTTAAGTGAAGTGTGGATAGTCTGATAACTTTGTATGTGCCATGAGACTCCTCACATCCTAAATAAAATACTACATAGTTTGATGTAAACATATACAAAATGTGTTGGATGTTGTTGGTTGAATGTTATGGTTATGGTTATGATTGGTATGGTTATTGTTGTAATCTTGATTAATGTAAAATGAATGACTATTATTATTGTATTATTAGATGATAAAATTCATGGTGAAAACATCAACCAGGCACATTAAGATAAGAATAGGGTCTGATGCTTTATTTTTATAAGGATTAAAAATAGACCCAGAGTGAGATCAACTTAGTGAATATAAGCCCTTCAAATGTTGCGCATGAATAGTTGTTAGTTGATAAAGAAGGTTTATTGATCATAGGGTGTTAAGTAAGCTTTAAATCCCTTGATGTATAAATAGTCTAAAAGGAATATAGGTGATAGGTTGTGTGAAGGGTAATGGGTGATATGTATGATGACCTTATGTGAATTAATTTGTCCCTTCTATAGGTGACCTAAGAATGGTAATAAATAAGTTCATGTCATATGCTAGATGTAGACTAATCAATGCAGGAAGTCTACATGTGAAATTCAATTGTGGTTTCTAACTTATTATACTTCTTGAGAGCTAATTTTGGTTTTAGAATTTGTTATGATAGTAGGTCCTTTACTTTATTGTTGTATATGGGAAGTTGATCGATACGAGAAGCTTCTAATAATTTTTTTTGCTTTTGAAAAATTTAACTTAGCCATCCTTCAACGGAGTGGTCTAATTTTATTGCCTTTTTTTAAAGTTACTGATAGTTGTCCTTCAAGCGAGTAGTCTACCTTACATTTGGCAATTTTTATTTTACTTTTGGGTAGCTATCCTTCAAGGAAGTAGTCTGTAATGCTTAAGATATTGACCCAAGTAATTGTTGTAAGATGAAATGTGTTTAGACAAGACCATTCTAATTAGGTTTAAAGGTTTACCTTTATGAGGGAAAAACTTTAACATAGGAAGGCCAATGATATGTGAAAGGGTGTGGTTTTGAGAGACAATGACCATGGGATTCTATCTTATTAAAGATGAAAAGTATCCATGAGAACCATGCTATGGGTAGAGCTATGGTACCCATATTTAGGATTAAGCTATGACTGTGATGGTTAATCACATGGTTCTATGTTTTCATCAATTATCCTAAAGAGGAGAGGAGAGAGAGATGGGTGAAGGTTAAAATCTCGTAATCAAGGGATGAGCTTAAGTTAGACAAAAAGATTGAGCTTGATCCTTCTTTAACAAAAAAATAGATGTAGATGCAAAGCATTAAGGGGCTTAGGTTCTAGTTTGCCTTCAAGAGAGGACTCATGATAAGCTATTGATTCATACTTATGGGTAATGATGTAGGGTCTAAGCCAATTGAAATCAAACTTGCCTCGTTTACTCTTCTCCATATTGGTCACGTGTTGGTTTTCCTTTAGGACAAGGTCGTTGATATTGAATTCTCAAGGTTTGAGGTAAGGTTGGTTAGGTTTGATGGAGAAGGGTAATCTCTAATGGTTCAATGAGAGAATTTGAATCCTAAATAGGTTAAGTGGCATCCAAATGAGTTTCCCTAATTTGATAATCCACTTGGTTCAACTTTGGTTGATGGATAGGTTTGGTTGATATGGTTAGGCAAAAAAGCCAAGGGTTAGTTCAGTTAATAGTTAAGCTATGGTTGAAGTTAATAAATGGTTAGATATTTATGGAAGGAAAGTTCCCCTAGTTTACTCTCTACATGGGTGGGAAAAAGATCCCAAAGTGAAGGTGTTTGTGGTTGGATTCAGTTAGAATGTTGAGGGTTTGAAGGGTATGTCCATGGAATGGACATTTTAGCCTTTCCATTATCCTTTTTTAAGACCTGAGAGTGGGTAACCCTATAGATGGTGTGGATAAAATGAAGTATTAGTTTAGCTTACTGCTTCGGTTCCTCCTTACTCTTAGGTGAGAATGGGGGAATAGGCAAGTGTTGGGTAGGTTTGGTTGATGGTTGGGTTGGTAATGGGCTTAAAGGAAGTTCATTTGATAACACATTATCCTTGTCATAAATCTAGTGGATAATAATTTTAAAATCCTTGCATTGTTCTATATCATGGCCAAGTATCCTATGGTAATAACACACATCATGGTCATTATACCATGATGGTTTTGGGCATGAAGGGTCAAAAGTTTTGATAGGGTCAAAAGGTTTGATAGGTGGTAAAGTTAAGGAAGAGGTTTGTAATAACCTTTGTAAAATGGTTGAATAGGATTCATGCAAAGGTGTTGGAGGTGATAGGTTTTTAGTTTTAGGAGCCTTCATAAAATTAGTTTTTATTATGGAAGTTATGGGTGGTGGGGTAGTTTTCATTTGTCAGTTAGGTTAGTGTTAGGTAAGGTGGAGGTAAATCCAAGAACAAACACACCTGTTCTAATTCCACCTGTTAGGATCTTGCTCCTCAGAAAGAGCACAGTATGATTACCAAATATAAGCAATTGAATATGCGGAAATAACCAGAAACACAAGTAACTAGAATTCACCAATAGCACATAATATGAGAGACAATACACTATCTTGTAACACTATACAGAAAAGAATACAACAAAGAGCCGCCACACTCTTTCACCTTACAGAGATTCGCCACACCTCAAGTGCACAATAATTCTTCTCACACACACTCTCCTACACAAAAAAATGGTCCCAACAACCAACTCACACACAGAATTGGTGTTCACCTCACCAACCAGTCAGTAATAACCCTGTCGGTACACCAAGCACTCTATAGCACTTCAAGCTGATCTCTCATGAACCTGCAACCTGCAATTCAAAGACCAAACTTACATGTAGATCCCCAATGAGCTTGCAACAACCTACAACTCATAGATCTTACAACTAGAAGGAACTCTTCCTTTCTATCTCATACCTTAACAATACATGCCAATGGGTCTATAAATAGATCCCTAACTCAAACACTAACTTAGACTCTTAATTTAGATAATTGTCCTCACAGCCCAAGACTCTAATTGGTCTCAACATGCAAACTCTTCATTCACTTAACTAACTGTCCGTGAAACGAGCAGTTCTGGAACACACAGGCGACCGACATCGGTCCCTGCTTGTCTAGTTTTGCCGACGTCGGCCGACTTCCTGCCGTCGTCGGTGGCCTTCTGCACTGGTCTCTACCGACGTCGGTCCTGCTGCCGACGCCGGTTCTCCTGGATCTTAGCAACCATTGTTCCTTCAGTTTGCAAAGGGTTGAAGCTTTTAGCTCCACAACCTAACAATCTCCCACTTAGAGATAAACAGCTGTAACCTGTACCTGTACCTATACACCATCTAGTTTGTTCCCTTGGCTATGTATCCATCTTCAAAATCACCCTTGAAGACCAACCACCACAAAATCCGTGGTGCAAAACCTGTCATCCAAATTACCTGCCACATCCACATCTACAACCATGTAGAAAATCCCCTGAACCTGCATAGCATGTGCACCTGCTACTAGTCCCTGTAAGAATCCACTGAACTGCCCTCTAATGGTTCTCTCCTAGATTGGGCTCCTAACTTGTGACAACTCCCACTGCTTGGGAAAACTCAGGTTTAGTACATACCATGCACTCAACCTCATTATGTGAATCAAGACACCTACTCTGTGAACTGTCTAACCATCGGCGTGCTAACCTGTTTCACACAATCATCCTGAAACAAAGTCAACATATGACCTACCATGTCTCTAGAACACACTCATGCCAAAGAATCTTGCTGTTCCTAGATTCTCCATGACAAACACCTGAACTAGCTTTACCTTTAGTTCAGCAATACCTGTATATGTAACTCTACAACAAGCACATCATACAAAAATAGAATAGTGTAGCTAATACTATCCAACTTGGTAAAGTGAAACACAATGATCAAACCTCCATTGCCCTGCAGCTCACACAAGATCAAATACCCTGATCTTCCATCTCATGTATCCATTTCTGCTCTTCTCTATCCTAAACATCCATTCGTCTCTCAGTGCTTACTTCCAGCTGGCCACTCTACCCAAAACACCTGTTTGGTTCTTCTCCAAGGAATCACATCCTCATTCATGCCTAGCTCCCACTGTTTCCTAGATATACCTATTTTGCTTCTTCAATAACTTCCTGGTCCTATGCCATAAGTGAGCAAAAAGTAGTGTAAAGAAGGGAAATGATGAATTTAAGAACTTACTTACACCTTTAGTCCTCCATATGGGCACTTGAGACTCCATGACAGCTTGCTGTCCACCCAAAATTCATCTCAGTAACCGATACCGGTCACATCTCAGTCTACAGCCGATCGATGTCAGTTCCCTGCGACTGCCTCCTTGCCGACGTCAGTTTCCCCTGGCCGACGCCGGTCTCTGTCTGCCCCAAGCCACCGACGTCGGGCTGCACATAGCTGACATCGGTCCCTGTATGGACACCGACGCCAGTTTTCCTGCCGACATCGGTCTCTGTGTTTTTCTTGTGAGACCTGACTTTTTCTCGTGAGCTCCTTTTGGATCAAACCCTTGTCCAAATCACCCTTGCTCTGCTCAGAATTCCTCTGCACCTTGTGCTGAACTCTATCCGTCACTTTCTCCTTGAAAACCAAGGCTTTCCTGTTCTTGTCACTAACATCGGATTCCTCAAGAAACCTCACTTTCTTCTTCTACATACAGAAACCACGATCCATGCCTTCCAAATCTGAAAGCATACTCTTTGACTCAAGAACCAACATCTCCTTCTTATCTATGTGACCAAGCCTATTAAGCCACATCTCCGAATCTACAGCTGAAGTAGATAACCCAGAAAGAGAATCAGTAAAACAAGTAGATAGATAAAGCGTACCTACTTTCTTACCTCTAGCTACAATAAGTGTACCCTTGGTAACCTTCCAAGAGTCCACTGTGAGAGTTACTGTGCAACCCTCTTCACCCAAACTTCTAATAGAAATCAGATTCCACTTCAGAACTGGGACATGCATGACCTCCTTTAACACCCATGTGTCACCTGTCTGCAATTTCAGCTTCACTTTGCCTTTGCCAACAATCTGACAAGGCTTACCATCCCCTACACAAATTTATCCAAAGTCTCCCTGGACATACTCATGAAAAAATTCCCTATGTGGGGATGCATGAAAAGAGGCACCAGAATCTAATACCCAAGATTCTACTTTATCCAAAGAACATACCAGAGCATCCTGTGCAACGTAACCTGCAACATCTGCTTCTTCTCCATGTCCTTCATGCTGATCTTCACCCGATCTACAATCTCTCTTTAAGTGCCCTTGCTTTCCACATTTCTAGCAGGTTATTCTGCCATACTTGGACTTGGATCTCTTGCCCATCTTCGACCTTGATCTCCCACGCTCTATCTTCTCTCTTGGCCTTCCTCTTCCTTCAACACTCAAAGCATCTCCAGATGATTCACCTGTGCTTTTCCTATGTATCTCTTCGTTCAAGATCACACTCACAACATCATCCACTTTTAAGACTTTTGAAGGAGACACAGTATTAGAAACTGCCATTACCAAACCTTCCCAACTTTCAGGTAATGAACACAAGATTAAGAGAGCTCTAATTTCATCATCAAATACAATATTGACGAAACTTAACTGGTTTACCAAACCATGGAAATCACTAAGATGGCTATGAATAGATCCACCTTCCAACATTTGCAAATTAAATAAACGCCTCATAAGAAATACCTTATTAGAAGCCGAGGGTTTTTCATACAAATTTGCCAAAGATTTCATCAACTCCACTGTTGTCTTACACTGTGATAAGCTAGAAATCACAGATGATTCAAGACTCAATCTAACAGATCCCAGAGCCTTCCGATCAAGAACCTCCCATTCTTCATCTTTCATATCCAAGGGTTTGCTAGCAACCCCATCCAATGGTAAGTACAAATCTTTCTGATACAGATAGTCCTCAATCTGCATCCTCCATAATTGGTAGTTCTTGCCATTAAACTTTTCCATTCATAGTTGACTATTTTCTGCCATTGCTCAACTCCCACTCAAACAGAAACCCTGTGAGTAACCTGTAATCAAAACACACTACCCAGATCTACACCAATCTGTTAGTATCCCAACCTAAAGCTCTGATACCACTTGTTAGGTAAGGTGGAGGTAAATCCAAGAACAAACACACCTGTTCTAATTCCACCTGTTAGGATCTTGCTCCTCAAAAAGAGCACAGTATGATTACCAAATATAAGCAATTGAATATGCGAAAATAACCAGAAACACAAGTAACTAGAATTCACCAATAGCACAAAATATGAGAGATAATACACTATCTTGTATTAACACTATACAGAAAAGAATACAACAAAGAGCCGCCACACTCTTTCACCTTACAGAGATTCGCCACACCTCAAGTGTACAGTAATTCTTCTCACACACACTCTCCTACACAAAAAAAGGGTCCCAACAACCAACTCACACACAAAATTGGTGTTCACCTCACCAACCAGTCAGTAATAACCTTGCCGGTACACCAAGCACTCTATAGCACTTCAAGCTGATCTCTCATGAACCTGCAACCTGCAATTCAAAGACCAAACTTACATGTAGATCCCCAATGAGCTTGCAACAACCTGCAACTCACAGATCTTACAACTAGAAGGAACTCTTCCTTTCTATCTCATACCTTAACAATACATGCCAATGGGTCTATAAATAGATCCCTAACTCAAACACTAACTTAGACTCTTAATTTAGACAATTGTCCTCGCAGCCCAAGACTCTAACTGGTCTCAACATGCAAACTCTTCGTTCACTTAACTAACTATCCGTGAAACGAGTAGTTCTGGAACACACAGGCGACCGACATCAGTCCCTACTTGTCTAGTTCTGTCGACGTCGGCCGACTTCCTGCCATCGCCGGTGGCCTTCTGCACTGGTCTCTGCCGACGTCGGTCCTACTACCGACGCCGATTCTCTTGGATCTCAGCAACCATTGTTCCTTCAGTTTGCAAAGGGTTGAAGCTTTTAGCTCCACAACCTAACAGTTAGGCTAGATTAGTTAAGGGAGGTTCATCTAATAACATATTATCCTCATATAAGTTGTGTATGAGTGCTTGGAAATATTTTCAATGCTCTATGTCATGTCTAAGTGTCCTATGGTATGCATAGACTAAGCTGGCATTAAGCCATTTTGGTTGAGGACGTGAAGGGTAAAAAGTTTTTGTTATGTTGTGGAGCTAAAAGCTTCACCAAGATGCAAACATGAAAAGTTAAGGAGGATCTAGAGTTGCGGGGAGTTGTTGATTTAGTTGTAGGAAAAATGGCGTCGGTCTGATCAGCCAACGTCAGTTAGATTGCAAGAGGAAGCAACTGGCGTCGGTTACCAGTCGGCTGACATCAGTCATGGATGCGCCAACGTCGGCAGCCTGTGTGAGAACAGGCAGTTTGCATGACGAATCCAGGAGAGTCTATTTTTGGACTGCTAGTTTGCATGTTGAAGGCTAGTCATAGTCTTGAGTTGCGAGTCTAATTATTGTAATTAGGTTAGTCTAATTATTGTAAGCATGAGATCTATATATGGACTCATGGGCTGTATTGTAAGGGTGTGCTAGAAAGCCATAGAGCTTTCAGAGAGAGCTAGTGTAGCTCCTCATAGTTCCAAAGGGGTGCTGAGAGTGTTTGATCAGGGAGAGTTGCAAGGTCTGCAAGGTCAAGGAGCTGATCCATCGGGGTACTGGTTGAAGAAGGGTTCTTCAGGGGCATAGAGAGATCTACAATTATGAGTATGGTTTATTGAATTGCAGGTTGAAGGTTCATGGGAGATCTACTTGGAGTACGATTGTGTGCTTGGTGAACTGGCAGCGTTGTTACTGACTGGTTGGAGAGGTGAACATCAATTCTATATTGGAGTTGATTGTTGGGACCGAGAGAGAGAGGGAAGAATGTCTTGAGGTGTGGCGAGCCTTTGAGGTGGAGGAAGAAGTGGCATCTTCCTTATTGTATTTTCTTCTGTGTATATAATACAATTGTGTATTGTCTCTTATATCCGGTGTTGTTTCATATTTCTAGCTACTTATTGATTCTGGTTAAATTTCGTGTTTAGTTGCTAATACAAGAAGTAATCATATGTGCTCTTATTGTGGTGGAGCAAGATCCTAACAGTTTTGATAGGTTGGAAACATTTGAGAGGTGGTAAGGTTAAAGAGAAGGTTTGCAACAACCTTTGTAAATTTTTTGAATAGGATTTACGTAAAGGCATTGGGAGAGATGTATTTTTGGGCTTTGGAGTGGGAGCCTTCTTAGGAGTAGGCTTCACCCTAGAAGTTGTTATTTGTGTAATGGTTTTAGTAGATTGGTTAGGTTGGGCTTTCTTGGTTAGGTTGGAAGTAGAATATTTAAGATAGGGGGCATGGGTCTATTTATAGATGGTTTAAGATATTCCACCCCTATAATAGGTTTAGTTAAAGTTTTATTTTATGGAATTGATAGATTTAGGTCCAATTTCAAAGATTGGTGAGCTATGATAGGAATAGGAAGTATTCCTAGATTCTTGATGGGGTTGGTCAAATAGGTGTAGGCGTATTTAACAATTTCAGATGAAAGTGGGTTGGATGGTTCCCTTATGGTTTTAGAGGATGGAGTATTTAAGGATGGGGTTGAGGTAGTGATAGGTTTGAGGGTGGATTTAAGTGAAGCTAAGGGTTCTTGTTTTTTTTGGTAAGGGAGGCCAAGATGATGCCAGAAAGTGGCTCTACCATGATTGGGTTGACAAGTGAACTCTATGCTTTGTACTAGCCTAGAAAAGGGCTTGTAGATAGGTTTTGTTCCTTGATCATTGATTTGAAATTTTAAACCCTTGGTTGGAAAAGAGGGAATGGTTTCCCCATCTATATTTTTGGTGGAAGGTTCAAAATTTAGAGAAGATGTTTCTTCCATAGATGTAGTGGATAAGGTGACCTCTTCTAAAGGAATGATTTCCAAAGGAAGAGTAGGTGAGTTTGTGGTTAGGGAGGAAGGTGTAATGGTGTCAAGTGAAAGGAAGGAAGTAGTTACTTCCTTTGTTTGGTCATTTAAAGGAATGGGAAGTGATTCCCCCACATCATTGAGTGGGGTGGAAGAAGTTCTTCCATAGATGTAGTGGATAAGGTGACCTCTTCTAAAAGAATGATTTACAAAGGAAGATTAGGTGAGTTTGTGGTTAGGGAGGAAGGTGTAATGGTGTCAAGTGAAAGGAAGGAAGTAGTTTCTTCCTTTGTTTGGTCGTTTAAAGGAATGGGGAGTGATTCCCCCACTTCAATGAGTGGGGTGGAAGAAGAAGTAGTAATAGGTTCATTAATAACAACATTGATCATGTGCACCTCATAAATGTGAGATGTTTCTAGTTGGATTTGATTTAAATAAAGGGGAAGTGGAAAATATTATTTGGTTTCCTTAATTGTGGTTTGTAAGTGAATTTTTAAAGGTTCTACTTGGTCAACAAGTGGTTTGGTTAAGGTTGGTGTTATCATAGTTTCTTCAGTTGTAGGTTTATTAAGGGCCAGAAGAGGGTGTACTATTATCTCAATTATCACATTTGGGTGTGAAACTATTTTTAAGTTATTTGGTTGGCTTGATGAGGCTATCATGCCCTAAGCTTTGAATCTAATCTAGCTATCTAGTCTGTTATCACTGCAACAAACTCAAGTGGTAGTTTAGGTGAAGGTTGGTAGTTTGTGGGTTGGTTGAAGTTGGAGTTGGATGAGTTATATGTAAGGTTAGGTTGATTTTAGATAGGGTTGGGTTGGTTATAGACAATGTTGGGTTGGTTGTAGATAGGATTGGGTTGGTTGTAGATAAGGTTAGGTTGATTATTGGTAAGGAAGGGAGCATAAGTGTCTTGCGATGCAAGGTACCACTTTAAGGTGAATGGATTGTTTTCCAAGATCCTAGAAAAGTTAGGATCTCTAGGAGAGAAAATAAGAAATCTATCCATTGAAAAAGGTAGTGGAGATGAGGTATTGGAAAATAGGTTCTTGGTTAGTTTGATTCTTCAATTCGTAGTCTGGTAAAGACTATGTGAAGAATAGAGAGAAATAAAGTTCACACCTCAAACAAGAAGTAAGAAAAAGAAAACATTCAACACAATCAAAGAATACAATAAGATACGTTAAATCTTATATTTTTAATTATCTCTCTTTTGGCTTAAGCCTTAGAAAGGTGTGAAGAGGAAATTGGCTTGAAATAGGTCCTAAACAAGGTAGCCTATGTTTGGTTTTGGTTTGTGTTTAAGAACTCAAGAAGAAGTCTATATTGGATAGAGTACATGGCTTGGTTATTAGGTATTTCTCCCCTCACTTCATGATCCCATAGCCAGTTTAGGTGTTTAGCCAATATATACCAATTACCAGAGTTGATACTCAACTAGAGAGCTGAGTTGGTTATCCTCTTGGTGATTAAATCTAAGTACGATAATCAAGAAAGGATAGGGTGATCTGATAGGTGATGAAATCTTAGTTGGGCCTTGTCTCAAGTGATTTTTATATTTGTTTTGTGCAGATGGTTTTGTTATGTAACATTTGTGAACTATGGTTAATTTGTTTTGTTTAATTAATCTAGGTGAACTAAAAATAAGCAAGCAAACAATGGATGCAAGGTTTATTTTAAAGCCAAAATAACATTTTAGATTTCTTTAAATGCATATAAAATATCTAAATTTAATATAAATTCAAGATGAAAATTAAATTCCTAATTCTATAATGATTTCTCTTTTTATTTCTTTTAAAGATGCAAGGAAAATAAACTTTAACTTTTCTAAAAATTCAACTAAAACTTGTGTTTTTGTTTTTTATTAAGAAATAAGGCATGATTTTCATATAATGAAACTAAATGGCTTTCAATAATGCAATTATAAATTTACTAAAACATCTATGAACCTTGGAAAACTCAAGGGTCCCACCAGGCGTGCCAAAATGTTTCTATCTAATTTTTACTTTTTCCTAAGTGTGAAAAGTAGAAACTAATTATGAAGGGTATGGAAGAATTCCTGTTAAAGTGCATGAGTTTGATCCAAGTGATTATGTATAGATCCTATTTGGCTTGGGAAGATGACCTGAAAATAAAAAAAAACAATAAAATAAACTTGTTTTTTAGACAAGTAGATGGGTGGATTGCCTAGCATGAGCTAGATCTTAGAAGCGAAAGCTTTTTAGGAGGCTATCAATCCACCTGATTTAAAAACTTAGTTGATATGATAAAATAAATGTATTAGTACATTAAATTCAAAAAAACTAAAATTAAAATAAAAAAGTAACTAAATTTAATACAAGACAATTAAATGCTTTGCTAAGTTAACCCAAATAAAGTAACTAGTTCGGTTATCCTAATGCTTAAAATTGGTTAAGGCAAAATGATGGTTTTAGTTTGGTTTATGACAAGTGTCAAAAGGAAATGATAAGGTTTTTATCGAGTTGGTAAATGTTTAAATGGGTAAATTATAGTCAAGTAAGGGAAGATAAATGATAAAAGGGGATTATGAGGTCAAGAGATCAAGATGGCAAAGAGGAAAAAGGTGTAAATAGTCAAGGGGTAAGAAGGAGATAAAGGGTGAATGAAAAAAGAAGTAAATGAATAAGAGGGTATGGAGTTAAAGGAATTAAAAAGAGAAGAGGAAAATGGGATAAATGTGTGAGGTCAAGGAAATAATAAGGCCAAAAAATGAAAGAAATGGAATACAAGAAAGTAAATAAATGTTACCTTAATGCTTGATGAAGATGGTTGATGAAGAGGTTGTTGATGGAGCTTGAGGAAATTTTGGTAGAGATTCATTATATTTTCTCCTCCAAGATGATGATGACCTCCAAAATGAATACCTTCTTCAACAACCTACAATAAAATGTTAATAACCAAAGACTAACTTCCAACTTTACCTTTGGTGAAGGAAAGGTGGGGTATTTATAGCATTTGAAGTGAAGAAACATGCCAAAATAGAGGAATAGTGAATCAATTTGAATTTCTCCAAGTGGGACTGATAAATAAGTCAAGGATGAGGTTGTTGGGATTCTCACCTTGATTGTAAGTCTCCCATTTGGGTTGGTATGTTTGCCACCTTGCATATGAATCCAATTTTGAATGGGAATCATGCACATGGGTTTAAATGAGACCAAAGAATTTTCACCACCCATTTTTGTCTTCATCTAGGCATTAAAGATATGGCTCACCAAATATGGCACCATTTTCGATGTGGTGCCTAAATTAGTCAAGAATGAGGTTGGTTGGGATTCCCATTTGGGTTGGTGAGTCTACCATTTGGGTTAAAAAGTTAAAAATGGGTGCCCTTTGTCTTTAAAGAGGTAGGTATCTCATTTTCAAGACTAATTTCATGTGTGAAGGAAAAATATATGTTTAATGATGTCCCCTTAAGGTTAAACTCACCATATTTCAAGGGGGGACCCTTGTGATGCTTAAATGAGGTCAATAAGCACATTGGGAAAGGGTTCTAGGTGGGGTATGATGTCCCACATCAAGCCACATCACTTCTAAGCCATGTCACTTGACATATCTCCTTCCATGTCACATGCCATGTCACTCACCATGTCTTTTGCCATGTCATCATGAATAGTGATAGTGGGCCCCATAGTGAATAGTGATAGTGAATAGTAATTTTGAATAGTACTTTTAAATAGTATTTTTGAATAGGAGAATAGTGATTTGGTTAGGTTAAGAGGGGTTGGTTAAGGATTAAGAAGGTTTAGGGGGTCTTTAGGGGGTTATGAGGTATTAAGTCATTGAAAACTTTTAGTGTGCAATTTTTTAGTGTCTATAGGTTCACAGTGTTGAGATAACATGAGGAACCCCTCTATCAATGGGTACTACCTACATAACCACTAATATAAAGAGGGTCTTAGAATGATGTAGTTATCCCTTAATATTTTGTCTTGTGTATGTAAAAGGGTACAATATGTGGAAATCAAGTACAATAATGACCTAGGTTGTAACTTGAAAAATTAAGATTTTGGACTGCTCTACTAAAAATTTAGACCTTTAGGTGTGTTGTTCCCATGACTAAGCTGAGAATAAGAAAAAATAAGAAATCTTTTGATAAATTGACTACTTTTTGGTATGAATATTAAGTGTGTTTAGAATGAGGAGTGATTATGCATATATACAACTTCTATTAGGAGAATATCTCACATCACTTAAGATAACCGATAAAATATGTTTCATTTGAAAATTAGATGAATTTAGGGTATTAGACACACACCTACATCGATATAGGTGTCTATTCGGGAGATAAGTGTCTAGGGAGCAAGAAAAAATGTACATGATCAAAACTTGTAAAGGCATAAGATAAGTAGCTTTTAAGTACTCCAAGTAAGATAGAGGGCTTGGATCATCAACATAGTATTGGTTGAACTAAGAGATAGGATAAGGGGCATAAGATAAAGTGTATGTGAGACTTATGGAAGCAATAAAATTATAGAAATGAGAGTTACAACCAAGGTCTATGTTTTCCAAGTGTTTAAGACTGAGGTGATATAAAATTCATAAATATTATCTATAATGCATTAAATGCTTTGGACAAACCTTAGGGATGCAAGGTTAAAGATAAAAAATAAATATTCATAGGAAAAATCAAAGGAAATGAAAAATTTCATAATTGAATGAGTCACTTGGAAAATTGGTAAGGTGGGATGACAAAGGCTAAGTTAAGACCAAAAGACTAAGGAAAATGAATAAAAGAGGCAAAATTAGGTAATGGAAAAGCCAAATTTACTAAATGATAGAAAGACCCAACAAATGAATCCTAAGTAAGAAAAATAATAACTTAGATTAAACCAAGAACACATGAAACTAAAATAATGAAACCAACATCAATGTAAGAGAAGTAAAAATTCATACTAAAACAAATATGGAAAAAGAACATAAATGTAAACAACATTGATGAAAGATAAGTAAAAATCCATACTCAATCAACAATGGAAAAACTAAAAGTAATTAAAATAAATGGAACAAAATGTCCTACAAAAAAAAGTGAAAAATAAAACTCAAGATCCCAAAAATAAATAAGGGAACCCAAGAAGGTTAAGATAGTGATTAAGAAATCATCTTGGAACCATTCAAAGATGCAACTTCAATTGTAATGAAAGATGTACTAAAACAATCATATTCTGAACATGTCTAAAAGAGATGAGGAATAGGGAATAGAGAAAATGAGAAAATATTTAGAAACCAAAATTGCTTATCAAGGGGGGATATGAAATGGGTGGTATGTGAAATTAAGGTAGCACCAATGTGAACATATAATATTTACTGAAAATAAGACATTCAAATTAAGTGGATAGGATAAAGAGATTTTCAACATTAAGGACTCTAGATAACTCACCCTATCCATGCAAATTTGTGTTAATGAGCAAATTATAAATATGATCCCATGAAAGTGATATATGAAAAGAAGGTAAAATGGACTTGCCCTACTATAATGTGTTCCCCATTCCTTAGGACACATTATAGAGTTGTTGGTCTACTACAAAGATTGGGTAATTGCATGTGAAAGTAGGTAGAATTATATGTATATTTTTGAAAGTATGAGACCTCTTACCCTAGTATATTGGCCTAACACACCCTAATGGACCTCATCTCTATCATGAGGCCAACTAGGATATGAGATGTGCTTGACAATAATCATGTATTTTGGTGTGATTTTGAATTTTGAATATTTGTTATTGCCATTTGATCATTGCCTTTTCTTTTAATTACTTAGCTTTTAATTTTTATGAATTTGTGTAATTTATCCTCCATATAGATTCAAAAATCCAAACATGGGTGCTAAAAATGAGTATCACTAGAAACTTACACTTGGTGGATAAAAAAAGAATTTAGAGAACATGGTGTCTAAGAATCCTATACTTTCACATTAGAGAATATTACTATCTCAAAACCTACCTTGGTTTCCCATGGTGAAATATAATATGGGAGAGTATGGAAATGAACATGGAATGATTGAGCTACCTCAAATCATAAATAAATAAATAAATGTGTAATTTTAACATGGTATAATGATAGGTAAGTATGGATCAACATCATAAGGAATAGTGTATGTGAGTGAAGACATGATAATAGATTGTTACATTTGCTACAATAAAATAATATGAATAAATTTAAGAGTATGAAGACACAACACTTACCTATTACCTTATTTTTTAGGGAAGACACTTAGCTAAGCTTGCAAACAAAATCAATTTAAGAGAGGATGATTTGTGAGGAAGGACTCATCCTATCATAGGTCTTATAATGAAACTCACAAAAGACAAACCATATAGGTGTTAAAATTAAGGGTGTTTATAGTAAAACAGGGGTATTATATGAGAAAGGCCTAGTCCTATCCAAGTTCTTACAGTGTAACTCACAAAAGGAAAATCAAAGAGGTGTAAAAAATAATGAAGTTTGTAAATAAAGAAACTAGAGAATTGAAAGAGACTTGACGGTGGACTATCAAAATGAAAAAGAAACAAAAAAATACTTATGAGGATGTCCAAGTCCTATCCATGATATTATGATTAAAAATCCTAAACTAAAGAATATATTGAAAGGAATCTAGATAGACCATAAGGACCAATGATAGGAACTAAGGCTACTCAAATTGAATTAATGATGTACTTTAGGAAGCTTTGAAAAACCTATAAGAAGTGTTAGCACCATAGTATCTAGAGATATATGAAATTCATATAAGATAACAATAGTATTATAAATGGAAATAATAATTTAATCCAAATATTTATTTAAAAATTAATCATTAGTTGGTTATTTGAAAATATGTCTTTAATTAGTTTGTACACGGTATATGTTAGGACCAAAAATGTCTTTAACTAGATAAGGACCCCACCATTTTTTGGTGTAATTTCCCTCTTTGTCATGGGTATAATATAATTTAAGGACTAAATCACAAATATTAAAGGTAAAAATTTTGACCTTTTTGTTATGTTTTTTATAAATTCAAGCTTTATATTGGTGGTTATGTTATAAAGCACTCATACAATGCTCGTCAAGGAAGTCTAAAGCATGAAGATAGGCCTCATGAAATTATTAATTTGGAATTATGCCATGAAGATAAATGTGTAAGGATGGTATCTAAAATTATAAAGGTAAGATAAATTCAAATTTATATACTAATGAAAAAGGGTTTGCCCCAATAGTAGTACAAATGCTAGTGTGAGAAGCCCAAACTATAGGATAAAGCTTGAGATGCTAGTCAAAATGAGAATCTTGAATTATTTTTTTCAAGATTTTATTAGTGTATTTTATTTTTCCATTACATTGATGATGATAAGGTTTGGATAATTTCTACATTCTTTTGAATTTAGCACATAATTGTTTCATATCCTTATTTCTAAAATTCCCACCGTTATAAAAAATAATGATTCAAGTAATTACAAAGCGATAAATTATTTAATTAAGTATGAATTTGGATATAGTGATACCCATAATATTAACAAGGGGCATAAATTCAATCCACTTGGTGAAATATTTAATGGCTATAATAATGAATACGTGACCGTCTTAAGAGCGAGTTGATTTGTCCATGAGATGTAATCCCCACATGGAAAAAGGCCAAGGAGATTATAATGTTTATATCTCAGAAGAAGTAAAGTGAATAAGAACATCATGTAGGTAACAAGGATTACACTTTTAGAGAATGTGATAATATATTTTTTAGATTAGGCCAAAAATATTCTATGTTGAAGCAGTTACGGGTGATAGTGTGTTTGCTATGGTTATCACTAGAAATGCCCCATGTGCTTGTTCTAAAAGAGCAAGATACTCATATTGAGTAACATAATAGAACAAGGTAGATTTATCATTAGGATTATAAAATATATCATAGTAAAGGACATATTTACAATCTTGTTTGTGAATTTTTGGGTTTTCATGATAGTCAGTGTTGGGAGGATAAGTATGATGCTTAATAAATTGAATGATATTCTTATACCACATGCTATATCGAATAGTGGTAACCTTGATATGACATATATGAGAATTTTTTGTGGTTAGTAATGAAGATGGTGATTTGTGTATATTAATGAGAAATTATGAATCATTAAGGGCTTGATGAGGGTGAAAAGAGAAGTAGATGAAGCAAGCGAATTGGCTATAGCATTCTTCTCTTATGGAATTGGTTCTATGGTGAAATATTTGAATTCTTTAGTAAGAGTGGTGGCAATTTGGTGGTAAGCAATAAGATTTTCACTTTTGCATTTATAGTCACCATTGACTTGATTAAAAATGAGCCGTGAGTCACTTAAAGCATGTAGATAAGGGATACATAAATATATGGTGGCTTTCATGCCTAAAATGAGAGATTCATACTTAGCCATGTTATTGGTAATGTTGAAGGTTAATAAAAAAAGTGAGAAGTATGATATTTCCATGTGGATAAATTAAGACACATCTTGACCGAGCTCCTTGAATACATATAACTCCATAAAAATGAAGTGCCTAAGTATCTTTGTGTAAATAAATTATAACTCCAACTAATTCTTTGATGATGAATTTAGATTTTGGTTTAGAAATTGAAGTGTCTAGTTCATCAAGATTATTTATTTTGAGGTCAATTATAAACTAGTGAAAATAATTTGTAAGTGAAATAACTTGATTAAGACTTTAAATTTACACAAGTGCTTCATCAATAAGAGTGCCTTGAAGGTGATCAATGGCTAGTATAAGAGCAGTAGCAAGTTAGTTGGCAATTACTTGACATTTAACTAATTTTTGCATAAAAATTAAAAAATTAAATTCCATCAAGAAAACCATCCATTTGTCAATTTTGTCACTAGGTAAAAACTATTTGGATAAAAAATGATGAAGAGTGTTGGAATGGATGATGACACAAGTGGTTTGATAAAACATGTTGTAGACACCTAGATCTGGCCACTGATAACCTCCAATCAGGGTTTTGACTAGTTCTTACTAAAATGCATAATTTGGCCTAAAAACACTAAAACACATTGAAATATTTTAACTTAATATATTTAAGTGCTGATTTTGGCTAGGGTATCCTTAAATGGGGCAATACAATTTATAGGCTAGCTAAATTTGATCAGAACATTATAAGTCAAAATGCCAATTTTGCCCTTGGGTGCTCTGGATTGGTCTTTTCTATCAAATATATTGAATAAGACATGTGCCTTTGTTATTTGGTGTTGGTAACATCCTAAATGGGATAATGGATCTAATGCATCTGACATTGAATTCCAATTCCAATCCAGTCAAAATTTGGACTAATAACAAGGCATTTTGATCAATTTGAGTAATTTGTAAACAAAGTGCTTAATCATGATTAAGAGATAATTAAACCAAATTAGAGCCTAATTAATAATTCCATGGAAACTTTTTGAATACTTATTTTTATAAATGAATATTGAATATCTACATCATCAGGTGACATCATTTCTTGGGAAGACATTCCTAGGCCATAAATGCATAAAATATCTGAATCAAGCCACCCCATACCTCATCCATGCCTCCCATGCCTCTTAAATACCCCTCTATCCAAAATATTAATGGGGATATTTGTATAATGGTTTTAATATTTGGATTTATCTATGGACACAAATCTCAATCTTGAGATGGACAGTCATGGTTGATCCTCAAACCATTCCAAAAATCTATAAATAGGAGGACTTGCCACATGAATTTTAAGCTCGGATAATGCAGAGTTATAATGCTGAATTGGTTCCAAAGCCTCATGCAAATTAGTGTTATTATGCCAAAATCTTGAATCAATCCAAGCCAAGCCAAAGACATAAGGTGCCAAAGAGAAGAGGAGATAACCAAACCTCCATTGATGAAGACTTCATGATCACAAGCCAATAAAGCCACCACTACAAGCTAATTTGGAGAATTCAAGGGAGATGAAAGATTTGTTCTCTTTGATGTTTTAGTTGTGTTTCCATTATAGTATTGTTAACTAAGCTCAACCAAGTAACTAGGCCTAGAGATGTATGTTAGCTAGTGTGATGTTTTTTCAATTTGATTTCATTTTGTCACTAACAAGATACTAACAACTCTCTTGAGTCAAATTCCTAGTTCACACATCTAATGGTGAAGTTTTACAGCTACAAAATATATAGCGAGACAATCATGTTTGACTTTGGTATATTGTGTTTCATAGTCTATTAAAGCATGACTGATATAATATATTGCATATTTATGAACTATTTAATCTCTTTTGGAAAACATTACCCTAATTGATATGGGGGTAGCAGAAGTGTATAAGATGAGGGGTTGAATATTAGAAGGGGGCATAGAGTAGGATGATGTTATAATGATTATTTCATGTTGTCAAATTATTTTTGAAATGAATCAACCCATTATAAATCTATACCTTTATTGAGAAGGGAATTAATTGAATAAATATGGTAATACATCTTGGGCACAAATCATCAGATTGACCCAAGACTACCAAAGTATGTTTGCATGTATGGAATGAAATGGTGAATAAGCATGTTAAGAATGACTTTGATTTTAGCAGGGTTTACACCAATCTTGCATAAAGGGACTAAGAATCCTAATTTTTTTTGAAGGTGACACGAAAATAACATTTTAAAGGATTGAGTCTAACTTTTTATTTGATGAGATGCTCAAATATGATAGAAAGATTATGAATATAATTTTCATGATGCTTGGATTTAGTGATAAGATCATCTACATAAGTTTTGAATATTTTATGACTGAGATAATGAAATATATGGGTCATTACACATTGATAAGTGGCATAAACATTTTAAATATCAAATGGAATTTTAATGTAATAATAAGTGTCCCATTTGGTGGTAACAGTGGTCTTATGTTGATCCTCAGGAGTGATATGAATTTGATTATATCCCAAGAACTTGTCCATGAGAGAGAAAATTTAATAGCCAGTGGTCGAATCAATAATGGAATCAATTGATGGTAAGGGAAAATTATATTTGGGACATGTTAAGTTAAGATTACAAAATTCTATACAAATTTGAATAACCATGGTAACTTTCTTGCACATGGGAACAATGTTGAAAACCCATTCAAAGTAATCTATAGGTTTGATGAATTTAAAATCTAAAATCTTGATGATCTCTTTATGATATAATGTAGAAATCTTAGAAGGTAATTTATGTTAATTTTAATGCAAGGGTTTTTCATCAAGATAAGTAATGATATTATGGACCATAATAATAGGAGCAATGTTGAGCATGTCTTCATATGACCATGCAAAACCTTTATGATATTTGTAAAAAAATAGAATGACCTTATTATATTTAGTATGATGAAGTTATTTGGAGATAGGAATATGTCAAGGAATAATAGTGGTTTCATAATTACTTACAATAATTTCCTTAAGAATCAGAACATTTCTATCTTGGAAATTATATGAAATAGGAGGAAGCGAGGAAATAGTATGTGTTTTAGGATCGATACTAGCAAAAAAATTATTGAAACAAGGATTTTTTTCTCAAAGTGACCAAGCATATGATGTTGGTGTGGAAGTTTAGGTTCATGAGTGTGGAGTATTTATTGAATAACTTAGTCAACAGGAACTGGAGGTAAAGGTCCATAATACTTGGCATCCACTTCAATATCCAAAAGTTAATTTCAATGATTATCAAACATAGAATGTATTTTTTGAATAGCTATAATTTTTGCATCTAAGGTAATTTTAGGAGTAGAGGTAGAAGATTATTTAATAACATTTGGTATCGATATAGTAGGAGAAGAACTATCATTGGTGGTGATATAATTAGGGGTAATAGGTAGAGAATTGGTTTCATCAATATGATTTATTGGAGGTGATAAATCTTGATGCACTACATTGATCTTATTATTAAAATCAAGAATTTTAGGTTGGATTATATCAAATTGGGTGATTTATTAGATAATCCATGGAGTATCTAGCAAAGGTACATTGATAAGTAGTACATAACAATCAATGTTTAATTCTATATCCAAGGATATGTGAATTATATGAACATCATGATTGAAGGCATGATTTTTTTAATGTATTTTGATAATGTAGTATGTCTAAATTTCATGACTTAGCTTACACCATAATGTAAGTATCATGATAAGATGGTGATATAAGACATGTATCTATTTTAATAGGAACATTTATAGCACAGATGCCCATATTAGTTAAAATGTGAATAGACATGGTTAAAGGATTTTGAAATAGTGTGGTCACCCCATATTTATTGTAAGCAAAATCATCCTATATGCAAGAGGTGCTATGTGCATTGCATAAGGGAGGACTATCAATGGTATCACCTATTAAGGGAATGGTTCTATCTTGTGAAATAAGAGGAGGGAGCAATTATACTATATAGTGAGGTTATCGAGTGGTATTTAAAATTTTATAACTCATTAGGTTCATCATCAGCTACATCTAAAAGATTTACATGTAGATCTAAATGCATATTAGTAAATTTATGAAGAGGAAGACTATTAATCTAGGTAATGGGAATATGATATTGAGATTTAGCATTTGGAAGTTGGATGCTCCAAGGATGAGGATCGGCATCATGCTTGTTACATTTCTCATTATGTATGAATTTAATACATTGGCTTCTAAAAGATGTAATAACTCACATATGATGAGTCCATAGACAACCTAAGATCATGATGTATAATAAGGGAAGAATAAACCACAAGCTTGGTATAGATTGTCTTGGGTCTAATGGTAAGAGGGAACCAAATGAATCCAAAAAGTTTTGGTTAGTTTTATCAAATCCATGACACATAAGTAGGATTTTTTTGACATCTTATTTAGAATATCCGATTTGTTGAATTAACCAAAGAGAAGTAACATTGATGCCACATCCTTCATCAACTAAGACTTTTATAATTAGAGTATTATTGATGCCAATTTTTATAAAAAGAGGTGGATCATTAGCTTGAAAGAGAATTTCATAATTTATCATATCATATTCAAGAAATTTTATAGAGGGTTTGGTATAAGAAATTGTTTTAATAACATATACCTCATTAGGTCAAAGAGCATCAAAAGGTATTTTACATTAATTAGATGAAGGTTATTCTATGTATTGTAGTTATTTCATAAGGAATTTGTGATGATAAGGAGAATTTTTTACTCATTCGATAAGTGAAATTTTACAAGGCATATAATTAAGTTCATCTAAGAAATTCTAGTGAGGTTTAAAATAAGAATGAGTATGAGGGTTGTGTTGATTAGGTGGGTTATTTTTTAGGAGTATCTCAGGTTCTACTAGTGGAGATGGATCATCATTAATGGTTAGTTATAAATATGAGGGATAATAAGTTGTAGTGTATTTAAGAAGTTGATCTTTAGTAGATGGTTTCTTAGGTTTGGTAACAGGGACTTTGTGATTAGGTTTGTGATGATAATTGACTTTGGTTACATTCACATATTCAGAATTAGAATAAGATTTATCATAATTAACATTGATACAACAAACATTTTCATTGGAATGTGTGCATTGGGATATGAACAAGGTTTATAATATTTTTGGGTAGTAGATTTGGCAAAGTTTATTTTTTAAGAAGCTTTGAGATAATCAGGATGACACAATGTGATATAACATCATGATCAAAGGCATCTCCTAACATGAAAAATAATTCAAATTTTACAAGTGCATGACATGTGTCTTGATAATTACTAATATCAACATGGAACCAACAAAATTTATTAAGATCATACCATGATGGGGGAAAAATATTTTTATAGATAAAAGCTTTAGATAGAGATAGTAATTTATTCATTTTTGATAATGTCGAGGGTGGGTGTGAGGGAGTTTGAATATTTGATTTGATTGCATTAATTGAAGTTTGAAAATATTCCTTGATTGAAAATTAAGATAGTTCAAATGGATTCATAAGGAAATCTTATCTTTTAGCCTGATCAAATGCCTCTTCTAAGTCCCGAGGAGAAACAAATTGTATCTTATATTGAAGAGAGGCTTTAAGAGAAATAAGAGAAATTTTTTGTACCTTATATTGAAGAGAGGCTTTAAGAGAAATAATGAAAATTATATTATGGTTAGCCTTATCAACTAATGATTTCCATATTTTGATAAAAGTATAAGCAAATTTAGTAGGTAATTGTTTACAATTGATGAAATGACTAAGACACTTTTCAATTAGATCATTTTATTAAAATTATTTAACTAGATCATTTACGAGATATTCTAGTTTTCATATAGAATGTTTGGGGAGTTGATTATTCCATTCTAAAACATCTCCCATAAAAACTTTGACAAGAAGTTTAGTGGTAACTAATTCATTGGTTTGGACCCATTCCTTTTATAGATTACCATATAATTTAAATAAGATATTAGGGTCTTTAGTTCCATCATAATTAATGGTTGGAGATATTTTCAATATCTATGGATATGATGAATGGAGCTAAAGGTTCATTTTGAAGATATTGAAGCATTTTTTTATGCATGACAACTTGAGGGATGATATTTACATTGGCATCTCTAAGAGGATGGGGAAATTTTTTTGAGTATTTTGAGGCATGACAATAGGATTTTACTTTCCATTTGTAAGATGTGATTTTATATTTGGAGCATTTGATACTTATTAGTTGTTTTCATAACATTCATTTGTTGAATCATTTGAGTAAGTATTTGAGTTGAATATATGGGCAGATTTTGATTTTTAGTGGTAGGAGGTGGAAAGTTAGTGTGGTATGAGGAGTATTCCCAATATTAGGGATAAGAATGTTCCCTATAGGATGATTCCCTATGTTATTATTTGTATGCACATAAATATGTTCACTCTAATAATCCTATTAAACTTGCTAATTTAACCCATTAAGCCATATTCATAACCAATTAACCAATATCATAATTCCTACATAGAATTCCTTACATCCCATAAACCTTACCATACCCTCAAAATCAATTAATCACTCCATTAACTTACTAACCATCCTAATTAACTACTAATATACTCACTAGCCTATTTGATAATTTAAAATCCCTTTTGTTCACCTACCACCTAGCCACCCTAATATCCTAGCCTTTCCTACACCCCTAGTTCCTCGCTAATCCTAATTAATACCTATGGAGATTCTAGAATTCTCCAATTATAGAACTTCCTCTAACTTGGACCCTCCTCTTTAAAAGCCTCTATTCTAGAGGCATCCAAGGAATTTTCAATTCTTTAGAAATTCCTCCACCCTTGATCCTCATGGCTCAAGTTTGAATATGAGCCATTAATTTCCCCCCCTTGGATTATATATATAAGCCATTCCTTCATGGCCAAATTAACTTAGAAATCCATAATCCTCTATTATAATTTCATTATCAAAGCATTTACATACTCTTGTCAAGCTATTAAACAAATCCAAGAAGCCATTGAAGCCATTTGGAAGCTCAAATCAAGCAATCCACAATCTAATCATTTTTCATTCAAATCAGATTAGAGATATTATAGAGGAGATCTAAGGGACAAAAGGGTGGTAAAAATGCCATTTTAATTGTCTGATTGTTCCTTTATCCCCTCCTTTGATGTTGTTTGTTCCTTGGGTTTTTATTCCTAAATATAGAAATTTTCTAAATAATCCAAAATAAGATCACACATTGGTAACTATAGTGGGACATACCCCTTTAATCTAACCTCTTTTGCTTGTTATAAGTGATTTGGTGACTTACAGGCATGATTAAACAAATAACAAGCTCTAGAATTGGTCAAAACATCACGTACAGGGAATTAATGATATTGACCTACAAATAGTGATATGGTAGTCACAATCTTGTCTTTATTTTCACAAATAGTTTGTTTGTTTGGTAGTTTGTTACTCTTCAGAAATATCTCTAATTCAAAAATTATGATATTGTATTAAAAATAATGATATTATCCTTTAGTTGTAGTTTTGCAAATTTTTTGTGTTAACATAAAATAACTAGTTTTAGCTTGTTCTTTTAGCATATATGCATCTATATCACATATTTCTATATTTCAAGAGTGGGTTCTTGTTCTTTGTGTGTAAGAAAGTAGGATTGATTGAGATTTTATCGCCTAGTTACCAAGATGCAATACTACCACTTTGATAATCATGATTTTGACCTAATACTCATGATATTATCATTGCCAATAATGATATTATGTTTTATTTAAAACATGTTATACTAACCTACTAATTTTTGACATACAAATTATCTATTTGATTATTCTCTGCCTGTAGGAAAATCACTAATTTTATAAAATCCCATTAGATGAAATTACAACTTTTGTAAATAGTTTAAATCTAAGGGTATTTTATGCTAAACCAAACTTTTACTAGTTTCTATGTGAGATTTTGTCTAATAATAATTAAAGGAGGATAGACACTCCCTAAAGGAAAAATACAAAACATTCATCCCCATCCTTTTTTTAATTTTTTGTAATATCACTAATCTTGAATCTATGGTTTTATAGTAAAAAATGTGATCTTGCATTAAAATAGGTGATATTATATTTATTAGTATTTTTGATATTGTCTATTCCTAGTAACTATCTTAAGTGGGTAAGCACTAGTATGAGCCTCATTTTTGGTAGATAGGAATCCTTCTAGATTTGTATCAATTTTTGTTCACCTTGCCCTAATTTGTAAAAGTCAATTCTTGTATTTATCTCTTTAAAATAAAAGTTTGATAAAAATAGTTGTAAATAGGTCCACAATAGAAGTCTGTGGATATTTCATCTGTGCTAAAAGTTAGAATTATAATTTTTTTTTATTTTCTAGAATATCACCACTCTCAAAATTACATTATTGTATATTACTTAACCATTTATAGTTTTATAGGAGATATATAGTTAACCATCATGATTAGATAATTATCCATAATATCACAACTCGCAAGTAGTGGTTTTACATAAAAGTTATAGTATTATAGTCTCTAGAAGTGATATTGTATTGAACTAATTGTGTATTTAAAATTTTATAGGGAATTAGTGTTCTTTCTTGAGATTAGACTACTAACCCTCTTCTTGCAAGACCTTTCAAGGTAAGGGTACTAAATTCAATTTTCTATCCTGTTACATCCTGATTCCTCACTAGGCAAACTTACTAGAATATTTATGGATATTTATAGTGGACACATATGATATTAGTTTATATTTTTGACTAAGCTTGAGATTTATGCTATTATGGGATAATAGAATGTTGCTTAGTTAGATGATGATACCTGATTGCTTAGTATGAGTTGGTTAATGCATGCAAGTATATTTTAAGCATATTAATGTATTATTTTAGTTACATTATTACTTCATGTTTATCATATGATATGATCTAATTACCTTCATGTTATGAGGTGAATGAATGAGAATTCATTCCTTGAGTATGCCAAAGGGAGAACATCATCAGAGAGGGTGATGTAGATATAGACATCGAAGGTCTATAGAGACCTGGCAAAACCCTACACACAATAGTTAGTACATGGTAGAAACTCATTAAAAATAATTAATTATCATGTGTTTACTTCTTGCTCAGGATATTACTTTATGTGGTTTGCCAGTATAGGAAGATGTAATGATTTTTTTTGTGAGTGTGACATGTCTTATCATTAATGATAATAGAAACAAATTTTGGGAAAAGGTAAATTTATATACGGGTTATTTGAACATTTCAAAAATTTCCATTTAAATTGCTTAGATATATTTAGATGCTAATTTGATTTGATTAAAAAAATATGAAATTGAGAATTTCATATTAAAATATATATAAAAAAGAATTATCATGAAAAAAAGAAAAAATAATGAAATTAGAGAAAATAAATAATTAAAAATTTAGAAAAACAAAAAAATAATAAAAGGTTTTAAATTTAGCAAAAACAAAAAAATAAAACAAAGAAAAAAAAGAAAACAAAAACAAAAATATTGGAAAAGAAAGCTATGCCTACCTTTACTTAAAGAAAGGGATTGAAGTAGGATTTAAAGATATGCATTAGAGGCAAATTTTTAGAGGGGATTCAGAAAGGAGGAATTGAAGGAGATTTTAGGAAGTAGCTAAACTAAGAGGATCTCAACCATAGTCTGCTAGGTAGACAAAGCATTAAAATTCTATTTGTAGATTGTATTGTGTACTTCCCAATATGTAGATATTCATGAAAACCTATAAGTAATTAATAATGATAATGAACGTATCCAACATATTATTCTCTCTTTCTATTTTATAGGTCTTATTTTGATTTTGATATTTATTTCCATTGATTAATAATTACCAACAATGACATAACATCTCTCAGTCAGTTGCAAACATTTGTTGGGTTGTGATTGAAAACAAAATGTTTGAATGAGTTGGGATTGAAATCAAAAGGTTTAAATGGAATTTGAATTTTGGTAATGCACTAGAGATTAATTTCATAGACATCAATGGATCAAGGTTTGCAATTAGAATAACAATGAAATATAAGTAATCAGGGTTCACAATAAGAAAGATAATGAAGCTGTATAATTAGAACATAACATAACATAAAATTGACTATAGATTTGTCAGCCAGATGGCTATGATTATCCTTAAAAAGAATTGTGAGGTCAATATTTATTTGAACTGATAGGAATTAGTGTGGACCAACCTTTATGAAGATATTCGTAAAGGATATGGCTCAGATGATGCATGAGTAATTTGATCATATATATTTCATCATAATAGAAATATGATTGCAACTCTCTGAAATAGTAGTTACACATATGAGTAATCTATTTGTAGGGTTGTTACATGGATAATTAGTCAATTTTTACATATGTAAGGACCTAATTTCATATAATTCCAAAAAATAATGAGAGTTATGACAACCTATATGAAGGGGTCTTTTGAAAGTTCCCAAGGTAGCTCCTATATTGAGTAATGGGGAGGAGAGTGGAGTCCATCTCCTTTACAATCTCCCAAAGGTGTGACAACTTACAATGGATAGAAAGAAAGTGACTAGTACCCAGTTTAGAGAGAATATTCAATCCTAACTTATCTTCTCATGTATTTGAAAGTAAAGGTTCTTTAAGAGCATAATAAGAGATTGATACTTACTGGGATAATATATTTCTCATCATCTTATGCTTCTGGGAATTTACAGACATGCTATTGATAATTTTCACACTTCTCATGCATGAAAGTTATTTTTCCTCATAAATGAGGTGGCAAATTTAGAGTCCCAAAATATCAAAGTTTATGATTGATGCTTTTGAAATTTAAATACTCAACTTATACCACTAAGCTTATGATGCTTTTGTGACATTTTTTAATTACTCTACAAAGAATGATAGTTACTCTTTTGACATTTACTCTATATTATTTAAAAAGAGTAAATTAATAATAATTATGAAAGTTTATATAGTTAATCTATGATAATTACTCTACAGACACTTTTATACCATGATGTTCTAAATTAGTTAAGATTTTTAAAGCTTTTGATAGGTAAATTTTCTTACCACTGCATAAATGCTCAGGTAAAATCACATGTTTTGGGTAATGAACCTAATTCATTAGGTGTTCCCAGGTGATTTTTACCTTCGTCAAATTTACAAGTCATTATTGTTTTTCTACCTTTGTTTTTAATAGGACATTTTTTGATACCTAACATCTCACAACATTTTGTTGGGCCTTGACTACACCTATTGTAAATAAGATATATATATATATATATATATATATATATAATATCTTATGAATAGTTTATAATATGAATGTATTCTATTTTGATAAAATATATTGATACAAGTATACTTTGAATTGTCGATAATATGTTTAAAAATTAAGTAATTGGAAGCCATGCCAAGTTCATTTATATATATTTAGTTAAGGAATTTTTTTGATATCATGTGTGGTTACACTCCAACCTAACTAAAAATACATAGGTTGAGGTCATTCATGACATGGGATACAAATATTAAATACCATTTTGGTTTTTCCTCTCAGTGTAGTATGCTATATACAATACTCTTCTTTCATTTATAAATGTTGACCTAGTGGTTGGTATACATTAAGATCGTTCCATCGATGGTTAGTACTTTTATGGATTATATGTACTATAAATGACTGGTATATTGTAGTACAGACCATGAATGTTTGTTGAGAATTAATGAGTTGTGTTTTGTATGTTATCCCAGTCTTAACTTGTGTATTAATATGTATGGGGTTTATATGTGTAACACAATTACTTAGATGTTCACATAGAATGATTTTATATCACATATAATAAGCAAATATGAGAAATCACACATCAATAATTAATAATAGAGTAAAATATTAGATAATATAGCAAAGCCACTTCAAGGGGGCAACCTCTAAAATAATGCACTAATAGCTGAATACTTAACATGATCCTCAAAGACTAACCAATACCTCCTATATATAGTCTACTTAGCCATGGTTATTCCATAGGTTAACCTAACTAAGAACATAGAGAAATGTAACAAGAATATAAAATAGGTATGTAAGCCATAAGTCGACCACACATATCCAAAGACACACTAAAGGTTAAGGGTGTAGCATGTTCCTCCCCTTAAAAAAAAAATTATTTTCAATATTGGGTAAACTCTAGATGTTTCTGCATAAAGGATTTATCCTCCTAAGTAGCATCTTTAAAGGGCATATTCTTCCATTTGATAAGGTACTCCTTAATCACTTGAGATCACAACTGATTAGTACATATTTGAAGCATCACCTCAGGATCAAGAATAACTCTTCCTTCCTCATCCAATTTTGGTAACTTAGTTTGGGTAGCAACTTTATGTCCAATGACTTTCTTTAGGCATGATACATGAAATACTGGATGTATGTGAGTGGAAGAAGTAAACTCTAACTTTTAGGGCACACTACCAATTTTTTTCAAGGTTTGATAAGGCCCATAATACTTAGGGGATAACTTGTTATCAATTTTATGTTGCTTCAAGGATATCTACTTATATGGTTGTAAGTGAACAAAGACCCGATCATCAATGTCAAAGTGCCTCTCAATCCTGTGTTGATCTGCATATTGTTTCATGCAATTCTGGGCCATGGCTAAATTTTCACACAAATTGGCAAGGACCTCCTGTTGATGGTGAATATGTTCTTAAACTATATGAACCTTGGGATGGACCTTCAAGGTTGAAGTGATGGATGGTGGGTGGTATCCATATAGTGTTAGAAAAGGAGAAATTTTGAAAGAACTATGAATAGAAGTATTATACCACCATTTAATAAGTGGAAACTAATGAACCCATTTATCTTGTTTATCAAAAACAAAACAATGAGATATCCTTCTAGACATTTGTTGACTACCTTAGTTTGTCCATCTAATTGAGGATGATAGGATGAACTATGAGATAATTAGGTGCCTAAACATGTAAATAACTCAGTCCAAAAATTACTAGTGAAGATGGGATCTCTATCACTGACAATGAACTTAGGGGTACCATGTAATTTTTGAATTGTATTAAAAAAAGCAAAAGCTAATGTAGTAGTAATAAATGGCTATGATAAATAACATAAATGAAGATATTTAATGAGATGATCTACCATGACCATGATAACATTTTAACCATCAAATCTCGGTAACCCTGTAATGAAATCCATAGACACCTCTTCCCAACATTGGATAGGGATGGATAAAGGCTACAAAAGACTTGGGGTTTTGATGGTTTCTCCTTTATTTTGTTAATAAATCATATATTCAGCAACATATTTTTTAGACATCCCCCTTGTGTCCTTCCAAAAAAAATCCTTCTTGATTCTATGATAGGTTTTCAAAAATCTTGAATGACCCCCAATTTGAGTTGCATGAAGTTCTTAAAGGATTTTTTATTTAAGAAGAGAATTTTTACATAGGTATAATCTATCTTTATACCATAATGCATCACCCTTCCATGTGAATTTTTCAAATCCACCCAAGCCTTGCTGAAGATTTTGAATCAAATCATGGGTAGCACTGTCCTTGTCCCATTTTGATTGTGCTTCCTCTAACTAATCTTCCTACAGAATGGTCATAGCATATAGTAATGCCTCAACTAATTCATCCTTCCTAGATAGTGCATTTACCACTAAATTGTCCTTGACTTTCTTGTAAATTATTTCAAAATCATAGCCTAACATCTTAGTTACTTATTTATATTATTTTTTAGATAAATTTTGTTCCAAAAAATATTTGAGACTATCATGATCAGTCTTTACCTGAAAGTGATGACCCATCAAATAAGGCTTCCATTGTTTGACTACATGTAAAATGACCATCATTTCCTTCTCATAAATGGGCTTGTGCTGATTATTTACCCTTTAGTTGATGAATTTTAAATGCAAGTGATCTATCTTCTTGCATGAGTACACCACCCATACCATACTCATATGCATCACATTCAACCACAAAAGTCTTGGAAAATTTAGGAGTACCCAATATTGGAGTGGTGTACATCACCAATTCCAATTTTTTAAATGCCTTAGTAGTATCAATCCACTGAAAGGATTATTTATTCAATAAAGATGTGAGTGGGGATACAATGTTACCATAATTTTTGACAAACTTGTGATAGTAATCAGTTAACCCTAGAAATCCCCTTAGTTACTTGAGTGTCTTAGGAATCAACCAATCCACCATTGCTTGGATTTTTTTAAGATCCACTTTTACTCCTGTATGTGAAACCAGATGACCCAAATACTCAAACTCACAAGCTCCAAAAGCACATTTGGAAGGTTTGGCATACAACTGATGTTGTTTCAAAATTGAGAGTGCCTATTTCACATGGTATAAATGGTCTTCCAAAATTTTACTATAAATGAGGATATCATCAATAAATACCAGAATAATTTCCTAAAAATGGTCTAAAAATAGTATTCATCAAACTTTGAAAGGTAGATGGTGCATTTATTAGCCCAAAAGGCATAACCAAAAATTCATAATGGCCCTCATGAGTCTTGAAAATAGTTTTGGGTATGTCTTCATCACGGATCCAAATTTGATGATACCTAGAACATAGATCTAACTTGGTAAAATAAAGAGCACCATTTAATTTATCTATCAAATCATGAATGATAAGAATAGGAAACTTATCTTTGATAGTGTACTTATTGAGTTCTTTGTAGTCAAGGCACATCCTCCAAGTGTCATGTTTCTTTCACACCATGACAACTGGTGAAGAATATTCACTTTGGCTATGGTGAATGATTCCTGCATCTAACATATCAAGTACCATATTTTTAATTTCACTTTTTTGGGCATATGGACACCTATATGGCTTAGTGTTGGGTGGTGTACTACTAGGAATAAGTTTGATATCATAATCATGCTTGCAACTAAGTGGAAGTCCTTTTGACATGTCACCAAAAACAATTGAATGGGAATTAATCACTTTTTGTATATCAAGATGTATAAATGGTTGAGTTGGATGAAATTCCATGGAAAGCAAGTGAGATTTAAATATTTCAACACTTTTTCATAGAATTTTTGTCATTTGATGGGAGCTAACAAGATGTGGAGATTTAGCCCTTAATCCCCTTAGCTCAATTGTCCTTCCCTCAGAATGAAAATGCATGAATAATTCTTGAAAATTCATCTCAATAGTGCCCAAAATGGTGAGCCACTATACTCCCAAAATAATGTCAGCTCCCCCCATGGGAATAAAAAACATAGGAGAATCCAACAAGTAGTCTCCCATGGCTAACTTAATACTATGGCATTTACTTGAGCAACTGATAGTACCACCATCTATAATCATGACCTAAAATTTTGGAGTGGGATAAATGAAATAGTTTAAGTGAGCAACCAACTTATTTTTGATGAAGTTGTGTGTGCTCCCATAATTAATCAAAATAGTGATCTTCTATTTTTTTAGGAAACCCACCACCTTAAGATTTTAGGGAGTACTAATACCTAAAAGGGCATGACAGGAAATGGTAGGTTGAGAGTCTTTAGATTCCTCCTTAGGACCTTCTCCATCCTCACCAAGTGCCTCCTCATCATTGTTATCCTCATTGGCACCTTCAATGTAAAATAACTTCTTTTCAGCATAATTTTGGTCTTTGCTCCATTTGCTATCACAACCATAACACAACCCTTTGGCTCACTTCTCCTCAATTTATCAAGGTGTCAGTCTGGTGGGTTGAGGATATGATGGTGCTAGAAAGGTGTGATCATGAGTAGTAGTGAAGGTTTTCCATTTAACCATCTCTTTTTCCTCTACCATGTGTGCCCATGGGATAAATTTTGATATAGATGTTTGGTTAAACATCTGAACCTATAATTGGATGCTATATTTGAGACCACCAAAAAAAATCAATCAAATTTTCCTTAGTGATGTTTTCCACCTGTAAGGATAATTTTGAAATTGATGAATATAAGCCTTCACAGTTCCCATTTTTTGTAGTTTGGATAATTATCTAAATTAGTTCTTAGAGACATTATTTTGATAATGATCCAACAACTCATTATTGAAAATAGACCATGTAATAGAAACACCATTCTTTTTCTTTTGAGAACATAACCAACAATACCAAATGAACTGCTCAGGTTCTAGATATAGAGATGCCACTATCACCTTTTGAGAACTAGGAGTTTTATGCAGATCAAATAAATTTTCAGTTTGGGTAATCCAAGTGAGAGGATCCTTACCATAAAAATTATGCATGTCCACTTTGGCCAACATTAGTTTCACACTAGAATTAGAGTTGTTAGTGTTGAGAGGAGGACCTAAATCATGAAGTAAAGGGTTGTTTGACTGTAACTGAGATGAAAAAAAATTCAATGAAGTAATGATTTGATTTAATTGATTGTGAACCCCATTAATCTCTCTACGCATCCCTAAAACATTAGTTTTGATTACAACAAATTCATCATGCCATACCAAACCCTTTATGTCATCTTGAAGTTGAGAAATCAATGGATCTAAAGTTTTAGATTCCATGCCACTGATAGAAGGAGTCTTAGGAATTTATTTCCCCCCTTTTCATTCCCGTGTAAAAGGACTAGCCATATACAAACCCTAAGAGGTTTTTGACCCCAAAAAATATGTACTAAGAGATGAAATCATTACAATCATCTCATCAAGATGAATCCAATGACTAATTTTATACACTAGGGTAAAAATTTTAGCACAAAAAAGTGTACCAATAGAATATACCATTGTGATCATCTCATCGAGATGAATCCAACAACTACAATTATGCAAAGCAATTTTTTTTCTAGATTTTTTTTTAATTATTTAAAAAAAAAAGCATTTAGAACAATATTGCACTAATAAAAAAGTTTAATTATTCCCAGATTACAAGTTATGTTTTTTCACTCCTTCCCCTCATAGAAGTCATGCCTCACCAGATCTAAAAAAACAATGTCATAGAAAACTTGCCCAAATCAAAGATCTAATACCACTTGTAATAAAGTTACTTAGATATTCATACATAATGATTTTATATTTCATAAAATAAGAAAATATGAGAGATCAAACAATAATAATTAACATCAGAGTAGAATACTGGATAATATAGAAAATCTACTTCGAGGGGGCAACCTCTGAAACAATGCACTAAGCGTTGAATACTTAACATGATACTCAAAGACTAACCAATACCTCTTATATATAGTCTAATTAGCCATGGTTTTTCCATAGGCTGACCTAAATAAGAACATAGAGGAATGTAACAAGAATATAAAAGAGGCATGTAAGCCACAAGTCAACCACACATATCCCAAGACATGACAAGGTTAAGGGCATAACAATATGTATATATATGGTTTATGTACATGTATACATTGAGAAAACATGACAACACAAAAATAAAATTTTAATTGAGGGAAAGGTCATGTTATATAAATGTAGTTAAGTATATAAGAGCTCTTGATTAAGGCATATAAGTAAATATTAATATAGTATTTACATATCATTGGAGAACTTACATGTGGTGCATGTTCGAGTACTCGTACATATGTGTTACACCTATAACTAAGTGATTGAAAAAGTCATAAGGTGTCATGGGAATATAAATATAACTATGAGGAAATGATTGTCTAAGAAAGAAATTAAGTTAAATAAATAAATGAATATAAGATAACCTAGTTAATGAGTTATCTAACTCTTGAGAATAACATAACTGAGCTATTGAGATATATGTACATTTAGTAGTGGATACTTGTGTGTAGTATATATTATGAGTATATTTTGTATAGGTGTTTATATATATATTTAACATATATTGGTACATCATGATGAATGCTTATAAGTTATATTTTTCAAATGCTAGTATGCAGTTTATACTTTGGGTATACCCAGGTGGTATAATCTCATAATTGCTAGATTGTCATTATATATGTGGGTTGTTTGATTCTTAAATTTTTAAGTTTGGTTATGTGGATTTTTGTAATTTTAAACTAAGATAGTATGGGATATCATAAAGTACTATAGTGTAAATGTATATTGTACCCAAATGGTACATACTATAAATGTTATGCCTAGACTTACATCTATATTTGACCAATTTATGGAATACATGCTAGTTATTATTGTGAATAGTGTGTTTTATAATAGTTGGTAAGACTTTTTGCATGTGTGCATACAATATTTGAGTGTTTAACAAATGTTTTGATGATATGTTATTATGTCTTATGGGAACTAAGACTTGTTTTATTAAATCTAGTTACTGGTATAGTGCTTATGTTTCTATGTTTTTAAGCCTATTTTATATGACTATTTTTGAGAAACTAGTAGTATGTCTTAGAATACTAGACTATGGTAATATGGGTTATCATGGGGTGTAGTATGTCATAAAAATAACTACGGTAGTGAAAATCTATAGTTGAATATGTAAATACCTAGATGGTATAAGCTGTAGTCATTATTTTTGTATGGGATAGAAAATAATGTCAAATTCATTCGTACATTTGATGGAATAAATATATGCTTAGTTACTCCTATGTTTAACATGTTGTATGATTGTGTTGATAGAAGGATGTAAATTAAATGAATCTTGTGGTTGATTTGTATTTGACCAATCTATGCTAATGATATGGAGTAAGGAGTGAGATGAACTTCATTAGCTTACTAGTATCATAATGACAGATGGAGGTAGTCTGATCAAGTGGTGTATATGAATTTTGATTGATCTAGATCATTATTATTTATTATTTGTAAAAATTTGGGTTAAAGTATGTTTAGTGAGATATTATCATTTCATAAGTGTGATTCACATGTTTGTGCAACATCTTGTAATAAAATAGATTTATATAATATTTTACATGTTTAGTTTAGAATCATACAACACACAGGTACTTACTTGTCTCTCTGGATTCCTAGGTCATTACTATCTACTCATCAATGAAGGGAGGGCCATTTCCTGATGAGATTAGTGTAGGGGATCATTGGTCTATGGTTGGTGTAGAAAAGTGCTCTAATGATGTTATCCCTCCCTATAGTAGTACTACTTATCAAGATGACACTTAAGATTACCACAAATAATTGAGTTCAAAAACTATGCTCTGAGGAAGCCATGCATCTATATGTACATTATATTATATTCTACTTATCATTGAATATTATCATAAAGAGTTGTAAATACTTATTATTGTACTTGGAAAATGATGGATATAGACTTGTTATAGCTATAGTAGAGTTAATTTAATTACTTTCTATATTTGTATTATGACATGTACTCTCATGATATTAGAGATCAATATTATGTGATGTATTGTTATTATTTCTATTATCACACCTTGCGTATTTCATATGGTCTCTATGTATTCTCGTGGTGTTACCTATATTTGGTATGTGTTTAATTAAAAAAATTTCACATATTTTTATGTCTAACCCAATGGGGTTGTTACATGTGGTAACAGAGTTATGGCTCAAACTATTTGACCTAATGAGTCCATTAGCATTTTTTAATCTTTCTATTCACTAGTGTGAATCTAATGACATGAAGTATTACACTGATATTTAGGATTAGTAGTGCTTTAATGCAAAACCATGTTATACCATCATTAGAATTTTGAGACTTGATATATCCTCTTATATGTCTTGATGACTTTTGGTAAGTAGGAGACACTCATGAAATGGGTGTGGTACATTGAGTGAGTACCTTAGAAGCATTCATACCCTCTTAGAGTTATTATAGGATTGGTTTAGTGAGTGCTTCAATGAAGTTGATTGTAATCAAGGTTTGGGTAGGTGAGTGCATAACTTAGTTCATAAGTTGTGAATAATATTATCCTACCCTATTTATGATAATTTGGATTGACACCTCATGGATGATTATAGCCTTATTTATTTATCAAGTTACTTTTATCATTATGTTTTGTGTTGTGAGTTTTTAATAAGCACTAGATGCTTCTCAATTAATATATATATTTGTGCTTTAATTTTTGTGCCTTATTTTCACTAATCCTAGGAATGGAAAATATTATAAGACCAATTTAGTTTTGGTACCACCTAGTGCGATGGGAATTTTATTTCAGTAGAGTGTTGTTGTTTTGGTTGAAAGTTCCTATGTGTTAGAAGCTTGTTTATAGTTAGCACCCTTTAAGTTATGTGGTTTAGATAGAAGTGTCATCTCTCTTAGTTAGCTTAGAGATGAGTTTTTATTATCTCATTCTCCTTTGATGTCATTATAAGCTACTGATAGGATCCATATTTCCATGATGAGGATATAGTGTTCTCTTAAATAGGAACTCATTTTTGAATTGTTGTTTGACCATTTTCCCCTTGAAGTTTGTGGAGAAATGCCTTATAATTCTTATTGAGAGAGAAGTTGTAAGATTTGATGAATTAATGCATCTTTATGGATAGTATTTTACTTCTCTCAATTGTGGAAATGGTTTGAGATATCATACTTATAAATCTAGTAAGTAGAAAGAGTTTTTTGAAATATTGAGTTGTGTTGTTTCCTTTTACCTGGTGAAGGTATGTAGGAGTTTTCTTTTGAGATGACAGTTCTCTACTTTTCACTTATGACTCTTTAGAGTCACTATTTTATCTTAGTTATGATTTAAGACCATGTGGGGTGACAAACCTTGAATTATATACTAAATTTTATATCAAGGATTATAAGTTGATTATAATTAATATGATACTATTTACCCTTAATTTGATTGATATTGTTTTCTTTTGATTAAAACATATTATTTTTGAAAGAGTTATCTTATACATATCAATAGAAGTAAGTAGGGTATAGGATGTGTAGGACATCTTGTCAATATATTGGTTGAGATAAACTTTTAATTGGTAGCACTCTAGCCGAGCAAGTAGGGATATTTTGCCTTGCTTGTACCCTTATGAGGTTGTAAAGATGATGTGATCCTTAAAATTTGTATGTTATGTTAATTTTAACATTATTTACTCTTAAATCATGAATATAAAACTATAGGTGAAGCTGTGAAATATGATAATAGCTATGTGTGGCTAGTGGAAATTTAATACAACTACAAGTTGATTGTATGATGTCTCTTGTATGTATGTTGATACATCTAGAATTATTTAGCATATATCTTTGCTTTCAATGATTTATAGCATATAATTATGATTTTTTGAACATTGTGCACATTTTGGATATCATTAGGTCATGAAGACCTAAGGGCAGAGTGGTGAATTAGGAATGTCATTTTTAAGCAATAGGATAGTATCCTACTTAGCCTCACATTGACTTAGTTATTACTGAGTTGGATCCAATAGACAGTCTTGTCAAATTTAGGATTTGATAGGTAGAACTTGTCAAATTTAGTCGTATGGCCATACACATGTATACTATGGATGGGTATTCCATGATTTTATGTACATTAAAAAATTTAATATTTATAGTTCTTATTCATCATCATACTTGTCAGGGGCTCCATAGAGTAGTGATAATATTGACATGTTATACTTATCAAAAGCTACATGGAGTAGTAATAGTATTAACTTATATACATTATTCTTGCTAGGTTCCATAATTAGTTTATTTTAAATGAGAAAAACACTCTCTAGGATAGAGAGATGTGTTGAGGGATAAAAGATTTTGTGAAACTCTTCCTGGTCATTTATTTTGGATTTTATGATGACCTTTGTGCTCTTAGAAAGTTAGTGGAATTTTCATTGAGATATTTGTGGGACCCTTAAAGGAAATATAAGTGGTTATTCCTTTAGTATATAGGCTTGTCTTCATGGTTCGGAACCCTAGGGTGGTCAGGATGAGAACAAACCTTGTTTGTATAGTAGTGAGATGTCATATAGCACAATATTGTGAGACTAATAAATTGAGAATAGTATAACTTGAAAGAACTATGGTGAGTTATACAAGTAATTTTCCACTTATTTTAATAAATTGATATTGTATACCATGTTATTAATTTACTAAATAATGATTTAATTCAAAAATTATGTTTGAATAAGAGTTATCGAAGGTGATGACTAGCTTTAGCGGGGAAGGATGTTACATCATAATTACTTGCCAAGCAAACTTGCTAAATTATTCATGGATATTTACAATGGACACATATGATATTGGTTTATATTTCTACATAAGCTTAAGATTTATGCTATTATGGGATAATAGAATGTTGCATAGTTAGATGATGATACATGATTTCTTACTATGAGTTGGTTAATGTATGTGGGTATATTTTAAGCATATTAATGTATTATTTTAGTTATATTATTATTTTATGTTTATCATGTGATATGATCTAATTACCTATGTGTTGTGAGGTGGACATAGGATAATTCATCCCTAAAGTGTGTCGGAGGGAGAGCATCATCAGATAGGGTGATGTAGATGTAGTCATTGAAGGTCTATAGAGAGATGATGAAACCTTAAACACACAATAATTAATACATGGTAGAAATGCATTAAAAATAATTAATTATTGTGTGTTTACTTCTTGATTAGGATATTACTTTATGTGGTTTGCTAGTATAGGAAGATGTCATAATGAATTATTTTGTGAATGTGACACGTCTTGCCATTAATGATAGTAATTTTTTTTTTGGCAAAGGTAAATTTAAATACGAGTCATTTAAACATTTTAAAATTTTCCATTTAATTGATTAGATATATTTAGATGATAATTTTATTTAATAAAAAAAATATGAAATTCGGCATTTCATATTAAAATATATATAAAAAGGAATTATCTTGAAAAAAGGAAAAAAATAATGAAATTAGAGAAAAGAAATAATTAAAAATTTAGAAAAACAAAAAAAGAATAAAATGTTTTAAACTTAGAAAAAACAAAAAATAAAACAAATAAAAAAAGAAAACAAAAACAAAATTCTTGGAAAAGAAATCTACACCTACCTTTACTTAAAGAAAGGGATTGAAGTAGTATTTAAGGATATGCATTAGAGGAAAATTTTTAGTGGGGATTCAGAGAGGAGGCATTGAAGGAGATTTTGGGAAGAAGATAAACCAAGATGATCTAAACTGCAGTCTACTGGGTAGACAAAGCATTAAAATTTTATTTGTAGATTAGAGTGTGTACTTCCCAATATGCAGATATTCATGAAAACCTATAAGTAATTAATAATGATAATGAACATATTCAAAATATTATTCTCTCTTGATGTTCTCTAGTTGTTATTTTGATTTTGATATATATTTCCATTAATTAATAATTACCAACAATGATATAATGGCTCTCAGTTAGTTGCAAACATTTATTGGATTGTAATTGAAAACAAAATGTTTAACTGAGTTGAGATTGAAAACAAAAGGTTTGAATGTCATTTGAATTATAGTAATGTGTTAGAGATTAATTCCATAGCATTAAGGGATCAAGGTTTGAAATTAGAATAAAAATGAAAGACAAGTAATCAGGGTTCACAATAAGAAAGATAATGAAGATTTATAATTAGAACATAACATAACATAAAATTGTCTACAAATTTTTTAGCCAAATGGATTTGATTATCCTTAAAGAGAGATACAATAGTCAATACTTTATTTGAATTGGAAGGAATTGGCCCACATCAACCCTTGTGAAGATATTTTTAAAGGATATGGTTTAGATGATGCATGAGTAATTTGATCATATATATTTCATCATAATAACAATATGATCACAACTCTTTGAAATATCTATTACACATATGAGTAATCTATTTGCAGGGTTGTTATATGGATTGTTGGTTAATTTTTACATATGCAAGGACCTATTTTCATAAAATTTTGAAAAATAATGAGAGTTATAACAACCTATATGAAGGGGTCTTTTGAAAGTTCTTGGGGTGGCTCCTATACTAAGTAATGGGGAGCAAAGTGGAGTTCGTGCCCTTAACAATATCTGAAAGGTGTGCCAACTTGAAATGGATAGAAGGAAAGTGACTAGTACCCAGTTTAGAGAGTAGATTTAATCCTAACTTATCTTCTCATGAATTTGAAAGTAAAGGTTCTTCAAGAGCCCAATAGGAGACTCAATACTTTTGGGATAGAAAAATACCCATCATCTCATGCTTCTGGGAATTTATAGTATGTTATTGATAATTACCACACTTCCCATGCATTAAAGTTATTTTTTATCCTAAATGAGGTGGAAAATTGAGTCTTGAATATCAAAGCTTATGATAGATGCTTTTGACATTTAAATACTCAACTTATACCACGAAGCTTATGATGCTTTTAAGAAACTTTTATACTTATTATACAGAGAATGATAATTACTCTTTTGACATTTATTATATATTATTTAAAAAAGAGTAAATTAATAATAATTATGATAGATAATATAATTACTCTATAAATGATTTTATACCATGATGTTCTGAATTAATTAATATTTTTGAATCTTTTAATAGGGAGCTTATCTTACCACTGCATAAATTCTCAAGTAAAATCACATGTTTTGGGTAATGAACCTGACTCATTAAGTGTTCCCAGGTGATTTTTATCTTGGTCAGATTTCTAAGTCATTATTGCTTTCTCTACCTTTGTTTTTAATAGGAAACTTTTTGATACCTAATATCACACAACATTTTGTTGGGCCTTGACTACACTCATTATAAATAATATATATATAATAATATCTTATGATTAGTTTATAAAATGAAAATATTCTATTTTTATTAAATATATTGATACAAGTATCATTTGAATTATCGGTAATATGTTTAAAAATTAAGTAATTGAAAGCTATGCCAAGTCCTTTTATATATATTTAGTGACATTTTTTTGATACCGTGTGTGGTTACACTCTAAGCTAATCAAAAATACATAGGTTGAGGTCATTTGGGACATGGGATATAAATATTAAATACCATTATGGTTTTTCCTTTTAATGTAATATATTGTATACGATACTCTTCTTTTATTTCTAAATGCTGACCTAGTGGTTGGTATACATTAAGATCATTCCTTCAATGGTTAGTAATTTTATGGATTATATGTATTTTAAATGATTGTTATACTATAGTATAGACCATGAATGTTTGTTGATAATTAATGGGTTGTGTTTTGTATGTTATCCCATTCTTAACATGTGTACTAATATGTATGGGGTTTATACATATAAATATGGTTTTTATACATGTATACATTAAAAAACTGTGAAAACACAAAAATAAACTTCTAAGAGAAAGTTCATGTTGTATAAATGTAGTTAAGTATATGAGAGCTCTTTATTAAGGCATATAAGTAAATATTAATATAGTATTTACATATCATTGGAGAACTTACATGTGGTGCATGTTTGATTACTCATACATATGGGTTATACCTATAACTAAGTGATTGAACAAGTCGTAAGGTGCCATGGGACTAGAAATATAACTATAAGGAAATAGTTACTAAAGAAAGGAATCAAGTTAATTAAATAAATTAATATGGGATAACTTAGTTAATAAGTTATCTGACTCTTGAGAATAACATAATTGAGCTGTTGAGATATATTTACATTTAGTAGTGGATACTTGTGTGTAGTATATATTATGAGTATATTTTATATAAGTGTTTAGATAGATATTTAACATATATTAGTTCATCATGATGCATGTTTATAAGTTATATTTCTTGAATGATAGTATGCATTTTATACTTAGGGTATATAAAGGTGGTATAATCTTGTAATTTCTAGATTGCCATTATATATGTGGGTCATTTGATTCTTAAATTCATACATTTGATTATATGAATTTTGTAGTTGTGAACTATGATAGTATGGGATATCATAGAGTAATATGGTGTAAATATATATTATACCCAGATGGTACATACTATAAATGTTATGCCTAGACTCACATCTACGTTTGACTGATTTGTAAACTACATCCTGGTTATTGCTATGAATAGTGTGTTTTATAATAGTGGTAAGACTTTGTGTATGCATGCATATAATATTTGAGAGTTTAATTAATGCTATGATGGTATTTTATTATGTCCCATGGGATCTAATACTTGATTCATTAAATCTGTTTACTTGTATAATGCTTATGTTTTCATGTTTTTAAGACTATTTTATATGACTATTTTTGGGAATCTAGTAGTATGTATTAGAATACTAGACTATGGTAATATGGGTTATCATGGGGTATAGTATGTTAAAAAACTAAGTATGATAGTGAAAATTTGAATTTGAATGTGTAAATACTCAAATGGTATAAACTGTAGGCATTATTTCTAGTATGGGATATAAAATAATGTCAGATTCATTCATACATTTGATGGAATAAATGTATGCTTAGATACTGCTATGTTTAGCATGTTGTATGATTATGTTTCGAGAAGGATGTAAATTAAATGAATCTTGTGGTTGAATTATATTTGACCAATCTGCATTGCTGATATGGAGTGAGGAGTGAGATGGACTTCACTAGCTTATTAGTATCATAATGACAGCTGAAGGCAGTCTAATCAAGTGGTGTGTATGAATTTTATTGATCTAGATCATTATTATTTATTATTTATAAATATTTGGGCCAAATTATGTTTGGTGAGACATTATCATTTCATGAGTTTGATTCACATGTTGTGTGATATCTTACAATAGAATGAATTTCTATGATATACTGCATGTTTAGTTTAGAATCATACATCACATGGGTACTTGCTTGTCTCTCTAGATTCCCACGTTGTCACTATCTACTCATTCATGAAAGGAGGGACATTCCTTGATGGGATTAGTGTAGGGGATCATTGGTCCATGGTTAGTGTGGAAAAGTTCTCAGATAATTCTCTCCCTCCCCACAGAAGTACTACTTATCAAGATGACACTTAAGATTGCCATAGATACTTGAGTTTGAGAATTATGCTCTAGGGAAACCATGTATCTATATATAAATTGTATTATATTGTACTTATCATTGAATATTGTAATGAAGATTTATAAACTTATTATTATACTTTGACAATGGTGGCTATAGACTTGTTACAATTATAGTAGAGTTAATGTGATTACTTTATATATTCACATTGTGACATGTACTCTCATGATGTTAGAGATCAATATTATGTGATGTATTATGCTTGTTGTTATTATCACACATTATGTATTATATTCATATGGTATAATATATATTTGGTATATGTGTTTAATTAAAAATCATTCACATTTTTTTATGTCTAATCCAATGAGGTTATTACACAACCCTTATGTTTGTAGGAGGAGTGATTAAAGCATATGTTTTTATCTTTTTGTCTTGTATATATCTTGTTTTATATGGCTTGTTTATTTACTTTTAATTTTAATCACATAGGTAATTAGTCAAGTAATTTGATCTTTCTTACATGTGTGTTAACCATTGAGTCTAGGATAACATGTGACATGGAATTCATCCCCACGAATGGGCTTAGTAATTAGGGGTTAGTGTCATGGAGTTCATCATCGTGTATTCAGCCAAATTCCATGTTTCAATGGATTATAAATACCAGAGATAATTGTCTCTAGGCTAAGTAGTTGAACCCATATAGGTCATCCATGAAGGGGAAGAGTTAATTCTCTAAACTAGGCATTAGACATCACCCTATATGGATTTTGGTCCTATGTACCTTCATGTACATTGGGGACTCCTTTAGAAATCCCTCTTTAAACCTAGCATAAGACCTATTGATCATAATAGGCATTCTATTGATGGAGTTAAGATCAACTCCTAAGTGACCATTAAGTGAAAATAGGGTCGAGAGGGTTCAATCAATTTTGTAATGGGTCATCGACCTACAACCTCACCTAAAAATCCATTAGACGGTGAATACATCAAGCTACACATCCATTTAATTGATTAAATTAGGGATTTTGACTGAGCATGTTATTTGTGTGTTATGATAAATACTGTGTTATTTGTGAATGAGTCAACCTATCCTAAAACACCTAGAACCCCTAGGATAAATCCCATTTTAGAATCAAACAAACTACCCATTCCATATTCACTATTCACATCTTTGGATATAATATTAGTCTTAAAATCAACCATTAGTGGTCACCCATCACTTTCTATCTCGATCATCACTTCTTGATTAAATATTATCAATGTACATAACCTTGTCAAGTTTTTAGTAGATCACCCATCACTTCATCATCACTACCTATTCACAACTAGTACCCATCTAATCATCACTTTGCTAGTGTGAAAGGTATTTAGTCACTTCATATTTTTGGTCTCTTTTCTAGATTAAATCCCTATAGGGTTTTGGGTTTTGTTAGTATTTGGTCATTCTAGTCTTTCTATCCTCCTAAATCCAAGTCTAAGTCACATCTAAATCATCTTTCTTGACCAATTTTAGTTTTGGTTTTTAGATAAAAGTAGTATCCAAAGACACTTTCTCTCTCATCACCCTACTTTAAAAACACATCTAATCACTTTTTTTACATCACCCACATCATCCATAATGCCCATGTGAACCCATGCCCAAATTCCTAGAATGGGACAAGGATCCAACTAGGAGAATGAGTTCTTGGGGAACCTAGGTGATCAAAATCAAGATAATTATGATACACACAATGGCATTCATACTCATGGATAGGAAGACCATTTCAAAAATGACTTATTGCATAGCGATGAGGTTAGAGCATAATTTGATCAATATAATTATGAAAACCATGACCGAATCTTGATCCACATCATTGGAATGGGGGTTACATTACCCCTAATTTTTATAAAAACCCTTAACAACACCTAGTCCACCCATCCACTTGGCCTAACACTCCCCATCATCATACCAATACCAATCAAGAACATGAAGAGGATAACCTTATGGATCATGAACAAGAGATTGAAGAATAAGAACAATAATAACCACTCCAAAAAAATCACATTGAGACTAATATGAGATATACCACCTTGAAGGATCAGTTATATCAACTAACCCAACAAATCGACTCTTTAGCCTCACAATTTTGAGCACAAAATGAAAGACCCTCTTCTCTGAGGTAAAATATCTGCAACACTAATCTTGATCATTATAGACCTCCAACTAGTCACACTCAAAATTCCAATCCCATCATGTACACATCCTTTGCTCAAGAGTGGAAAATAATGAGGTAACCTCTTGAGCATATTGACAAGCATACACAAGCAATTAAGTATAACTATGAAGATTTTTTCTCCTCCCCTTTAGATATAAGCATTTTACAAGTACCTTTCCCACCACATTTTAAAGTTCCAAATTTTGAAAAATATAGAGGGAAAGGATATCCCCATGATCATGTTCAAGAATTCTATGTATCTTTCCATGAGGTTTCCTATTTATGCTTATCTCATAGGATTTTCCCAAAAAGTCTTAGGGGACCCATATTAGAGTGGTTAATGCATTTTACAAAAGGATCCATATCTAGCTTTAGAGAGTTGACTAAAAAATTTTATGAGACAATTATCATTTAATATCAAACATGATATATCCATCAAAGATCTATACAATACCAAAAAGATAAATTCAGAAAGTCTAGCCTTCTTCCTACAATGATGGAGAAGTTTGGCAAGTTGATTTTATTGTATAGTTTTGAAAAAGGAATTGGCTAAGATGTTCATCTAAAACCTTAACATCGAATTGAAATATCAATTGAAACTACAATAGACTAAATATTTTGATGAGATCATTGAAAAGGGGTTTAAAATTTAGAAGGACCTCATTGAAAAAGGAATGATCAAATTGTATACCCAAAATGAACAAAGACATAATCAATATAATACCTTTTTGGGTAAACCAAAAATCTATAATAAAAATAAAATGTTATGGGAGATGGAGTCATAGATTCAAAACAACATGTCCAAATAGTACAAAAAAGGATTCCCACTAATCAATAGACTATTTCCACCATCAAATTACCACAAGGAAAACCAAAACATCGAATAGGAAAGAGGCCTCTTACCAATATGGGGATACCTACAGAAGTTGTCCTTTAATAATTAATAGCTATAAACGTGATTACCCTCCCTAAAATTAGACCTTTGGATGAAATTAAACCTTGAATTTATTGGCACCATGATGATGAGTTTTTACAATATCATAGAGTAATAGGTCATGATACTAAAAAACTATGAAATTAAAGCATTATATTCAAGACCTAATTGAAAATGGGGACATTGAATTTGAAGGGGAGAGCCCTACTAATCAGTCTAAAAATTGAAAACTTGGAATCTATCAATAACATGTTATCAATCAATCTTTCACCCTAGATATGGTTGTTTAAGACTTATTTAGATTAATTGAAACATTGGAATACCTCTAGGCCTATGGTTGGAATATATCAAAGGTAAATCTCTAGGTTTAAGGGCTAGATCCCTAGATTAGTATTTTATATCTTATCACCTACACTAATTACTTAATTAAATGGAAAGGGATAAAATGAAACATGAAAATTAAGTTATGTGAAGGAGGTGATACACCAAAATGATCTCCACTAGACTACCATATACTTTCACTAAGAAACATGACTCACAACACTAGTCTCAACATCCTAGATTACTCTAATATTAGTATTTTGAACATGGAGGTGATATGAATTGCATTACTCAAGGTGAGTAAAAAAAAGGTTAGATTTTAGACACTAATGATAATCCTTAAACTTAGAGATAGATAAATGCACTTGATATACTTTATGTGACCTGTTAGAGTGAGATCTACTTATACCAAACATGAAAGAGTGAATAGAAATAATGATAGATACTTATCACTTATCATCCTCCTATAAACCACTTCACACACTTATACAAGAATATAATGAGATAAAAAATAAATTTAAACTATTTATTTCAAAGGCAAATACAATATTCAAAATAGTAGGGCTTCACCATCCCAAGTGTGGATTAGATTACAAAAGCCAAAGTGGTTTGTATTTATAGAGCATAAGAGAAGAGAGAGAAGAAGATAAGTGGAAGGGTCACAAATCCATGTGTCAAGACTTGGAAACTATTTAAATTTAAAGAGAATGAAGTATAAAATAGGTTAGGAAGATATCATAGACAAGTGTCTACCTAAAGTTCATCCTTCTCCTAAAATTGGTGTAGAAATCTCAACTAGCCTTATTGAAACTGTCTTCATGATGAAGCATCACTTGATCACTTGAAATTGAACTAATAAGTATTACCACATAGGAACTATCTTATGGAGGTTGGAAATAAGATGTGATAATCATCATATACCTCCCTAATTGATAGCCTTCATCTTGCTACTTGTATTCATTGTCTATAGTCACTTAGTAGCCTTCTAAGCCTAGACCTTCACATTTGTCATCAAGGTGATTGGAATTTTCTTAATTAAATACATGGAAGAGGTGTTAGGACACATGTTTATAACCCCTTTTCCTTCTAATCCATTAGGAAGACCTCAAAATGATCCACTATCAAACTTCTCATCTTCTCACTAGGCAGTCACTTCTCATTTTATCTATCCATTAAAGACTGCTTGTAGTAAGCTATGTATCAGAGAGGTTTCCACGCTTATCAAAGGTGATAAATGATTTTAGGGAGTTATAGTAAGTCCCTATAGACCTATTTAAATGGATTTCATCTTTTCATTCTCTTTTGTACTTGTAGAATACCCAAAAAATTGTATAAAACCTTGAAATAGGTATGTCTGTATAAGAGATAGTACAAGCCAAATGGATGCCAAAGAGCTTGAGAGAGTCTTCAACAAGTGAAAAAAATTTTCAAGGCCCAATTACCATTATAGATGGATCTCCATCTGTTTCTTCTCCATTAGGTTCTTGATAGGGTTTTAGGAGGGTTTACTTCTTAGTGATAGTTCATAAAGGTTAGATGTCTAACCTTTGAATTAATTCTACAAATTTGGATTTCATGACCCTCCTCAGCTACCTATAGCTCTTTGAGGTACCATAAAATGTATCCGTATAGATATGAGAATTTGAAAATGGCCTCTTGAAAATTTTCTTGCATTCTAGGTACCTTGAGATGGTTTTAGGTCAAATTGACCACTCTGTGTTGTTCCTCTGCAAACTAATATTTTTGATCAACCTTATACTTCCCCTTGAAGGCTCTTAATGGGATTGTAAAGGTCATATTGGGATGGAAGTGTAACTAGACACATTGAGGGTTTAGGCCTAACTGTGCCTAATTATATGTTTAACCCTTTTAATGGTTTTTAATGATTTTAAGGATTTTCCCATCTTTGTTCATCATAAATATAACTATATACAACATTCTAAATCCATATAATCTCTCTAATTTTCCCCCTTCTTCATTCACACACTCTACTTATAGTTTTGTCTCACTCCTAGAGTTCCCTCTGTTTGAGATAAAATACAGGGCATCTCCCCTATTTACTTGGCCAAACTGAGGCCATAAGAGTCTAGATTAGGTCTTGAATATGTTTTGTACCAAGTTACATAACTTGGTCATGATCTAAGACCCATCAAACCTTCTAATCCCTCATGATTGGCTTATAGGTTGACTATGTATAGGATTTATATGCAGAGTTTGGATTATTTATTCATCCTTCCTTTACCCTATTTCTTTACTTCATAAAGATCATATTATATTGACATTACCACTGAGAGTGGTATAAATCATTTTCATCCATATATACGTATGAAAATATTCCAAGCTCACATATCTCATTTTCTAAGGCTAGTCTACAATTATACTGTAGGTGTTCATCTCAAGAAAATGGGATTCCTGTAGGTGTTTATTCATGTTTAGACATTGTGTTGCATGCTTAGGTTATTATTTAAGTCACTTAGATAATTTCATAATTTTTTGAACTCATCTCATGCTTAGATACCTATGATCACATTAAAACTACCTCTCTCCATGAGTATGAGTTAGTTTGTCTACTCAATAAGACTGTAGATGCTTATCTCAATAGAAGTTGGAGGTTTCTTGTAGGTGAAGGTTTATGTTAGAACCCTGGGCTTCATCTTAATTGATCTTTATTGAGTTAACTAAGAACATTACATACCTATATGATCTCTTATAATGCTTATATACCATAGTTTCACTCACCACTATATGTCATTACAAATCAAGTTGCTATTAGTCATCTTACCACTGTGTTTTTTGAGTGTTTTAGGTTAAAACTTGTCTAAGTTAGAAACTACTCAAACATCATCCTTTATTAATCAAGAAACCACTTTTATTGTTAAGATATTACCCCTATGCTTGGTATAAAATAAATAAGACATTTAAATTAATATAGATATCAAATTATTCATCATAAGACGGCATTGAGTATGGGCAAAACCTTCATTTAGAGAAGTTAAAGTAAATTGTCTCAAATGCAAATTTCCTAACTTGTAAACATTAAACTCAAGTTTTATTGCACATAATGACCTCAAAATTATAAAAATGGTATTATCTATACTCTTAAACATGATTTAGGGTCTCAAATGAATTCAACCATCCTTATATCAACACTACTTTGCCTCTTTTAGATTGAACTCAGTCCATTAATGGATATTGCCTGTAGGTCTGTATGATATAAGACTGTGTATGTAGAATTGGTTCTCACAACCAATATCTAACCTTTTGAAAGGCTCAATATTATTATTTAAACCTTGAGAGTATCTTATCAACCTTGAAATATATTTTATTAATCAATCATGACTAATCAAGGTTTAGCTTCACTAAACTGTAGGTGACAATCATAAGGAAATATGATTATGCTTATGTGTTAGGACTTTCGTTTCATATGTAACACTCTTAAGACCAAAACATTAATGAATAATTATGATTATAAATTCTATTATGTTTTGAAATCAAACATTATATCCTTTGTTTGAATCCATAGACATGAAAATAACTCAACAACATGTGAAACACTATTCTACAGCTTCAATGGTGTCTTCTATTAGTAAAATGAGATAGTCTTGGCTATTAGTTCACCACACATGCAAACTAAAATTGAACCTTTTGATAAGGATTATAATAATCCTCAAGATAATATATACCACTTTATTTACATATAATAATGAAAATAGAGAAGAAACCTGAAGACATTGGGGATGTGCATGTAGTTTTGAAGACCAAATAATATTAGAGATTGTTCATAGAGCACAGATAACCAATCATCTGAATATTAAAATTAAATGGAAGTTAAAAGGGAGTAATACCAAACACTAGGTGTACTTGATCTAACTCAACTCCTCCTATCCATACTAAGTGGAAATAGGTTGACCTTTTTGGTTTGTCCAAGAGAGAAATGAGAGAGAGATGTCATTTTTTGACATTTTTAGGTCTATCAAAGCTATTTGAGATTGTATTTGAGTTGTGAGAATCTAAAGGGACACTAATGAAGTAACCACATATGCCAAAACTATTGTATAATATATATAACAACTAAAAATCCCACTTTTCTAACTGATCTTCTTGTTTTGAATGTTGAACCTATAGAATGTCAAAAATGGTTTCTTTAACTATTTATGACATGTGGGATGTTAGATATGATTTTGAAAGACTTTTTTTCTTATGGAAACCATACAATCTCTTTTAATGACTCAAAAAGTGACCTTATATGATATAAGACCAACTTGGACAAAGATAATAAAGCTAAATCACACTATATAACCTCATTTTATACCATGGGACACATTTTACACCCTAGAGGACCCTATGATAAGTTTGACCTACACAGGGTGTTGAATTAATTTTACTTTGGGTCAAATTAGTCAAATTTTGGTGGTTTCCTAGGGTGGCAATATTTTTATGCTAAAGATCAGTAGCCTTCTCTAATCCATTGGGATATGGAGCCACCTATACACTGTACTTGACACTGAATTGCCTTTCAAAGAACACCAAACTAAACCAAACAACAAGAAACAAACACAAAAAACCACACACCAAAGCAAACACACGTATCCTAGTATGTACAAGACCTCAAACACTTGAGGTGAAGAACAATTTACCATTGCTTCAACTAGGTTCAAGGATAGTGCCTCTTGCATCATTGCTGCTCCATGAAATCCATCCATCATGTGAACCATACTTATAAATAAACACTTGATTATATAGATATTCAAATGACTTACCATCTTTATATCTTCTGTTGACTACAAGTGTGCCACTTGGAGCTCTCAATAACACTTTATCTATCTCCCTTGAAGGTTTGATTAACTTTACATCTAGATTGACTTATATCATGTTCAATTGGCACTTCCCAAACTGAATCTTAGGATTCATTAATGTTGTCTCAACTTTTTCTTATTTTATGACCCCATGCATTTGATGTTTAGAAACATCAAGCTTGTCTTATTTTTTCTCCATCATGTATGAAAGTGATTTAACCTTATATTGAGGTTTAGACTACTCTTCAAACACACAATTTTATGCCTTGACTTCATTTGATTCCTTCATGACTGTAACCATCTTGACAATAACTAGACACTCATTCTAATGCTTGATAGGAAACTCTCCTTCATGATTGATAAGACACTCTCCCTCATGTTTAGGATATTCATCAATAATTTTACTATCAGATTCATGCTTCTTAGGAAATGGATTTGACCTACTTAGCTTTTCAAATTCTTGAACTATGGCATGGAAATGTTGACATAGATCATCTTCTTCATGGATACCATATTCATGGAATCCTTCATCTTGAGTAGGTATAATGGAATTGTATTCATGATTATTATGATCTACCATAGCTTGAATAACATCATCATCATGTATATGAATAAATAAATTACCCTCAACAACTTTTTGAAAAGAGTTATCAATGCTTACCTTAGATTATCCTTCACGTTCTTCATGGATGATGTATGTGCCAAGGTTAGTTTATTCAATGAAAGTGTATGGATCATGTCCATAAGTGTTAACACCATACTAATCTAAGAAAATATTAGAGATAAATTCAAGTTTTGAGGATTCCCCATCATACATAACATGCTCTTATTTATTATTTATGACATAATTCAGATTAGAGCTTGTTTCCACATATGGATCAATATGAAACTTAGACAATCATTGTGTCGTAATAGTCACATTTTCTCCATACCTTGTATTGAAGGCCAAGAAGGACCAATCAAAAAATATATATCCTCCTATATTTTTGGTAAAGTCCCTTGAGAGGTAGATAAAAAAGTTAGTAGGAAAATCAACAACCACTATATCTTAAAGGATAGGAAATCTTGGACAATCTTTAAGGAAAAATCTCAAACCTTTGATGAGTCTCATTGTCTTAGCTAATGTACCATAAATTTAAAACACTCCCTTGTTATATGGATCATATTTTAAGCCTAATTTATATACCACAAGCTTGGGCATCACTGAGGTACTTGCAATACTATCCATAATACAATTGTGAACAAGCTTGTCTCCCATAATGAGAGTGAGGTAAAAGGGTGGGGGATTTTTAGATTTAGAATAGGGTTAAACAATGTGAGTGGGATAATTAGTGAGTGAAACATCATTATGTCTTGATGGTTAAGGTGGACTTAGGATAGCTACTCTTAAAGAAGCTCCTTTTGACTAGGCATGTGAAACACTCCCCAAAGAGATATAGATGTTTTAACACTCTTCAAAGAATAAAAAACATTCAAAGTAGTAACACTCACCTTTTATTGCATTCTTGAAGGAAAATGAGTGACTTTATATTTAGGTAATGGATCAATTTGATCTACCCTTCCTAAATTTGATTTCAAATAGGTATAGAAGATATAAGGACTATCACACTTGCATTCACACGTTGATGCCTTGTAAAAGGGTTACTTGGAGTTGTGTCAACACCATTAAAATCTACCAAATCCTTCCTTTTTGATCTTTTATTATATTCCACTTAATTAATTTTATTGAGAATAAATTTATCCTCCACTTGAGAGTTTGCCAAGCTCATTCTTTGGTTGCCATACCCTTCATTGAATTTTGATTGCATAAAGTTCCCATCTTTTGCTATCAATTGAGGAGTAACTCCTAATTGGGATATAAAATATTGTTCCCCAACTTAATTTACATCCATATATTGTCATTTATACCATTATTCTCCTTGGACCAAGTTACTATGGATTATAACCATAGATCTTGTGTTGGAAATTGAGATTGGGTTATATACATTGGGTGGCCTATTGAAGTTAGGTTGGCCTTGCCCTCTCCCTTGACCATATTTATGAGGTGGGAACCTATTTAATTATTAGTGATAGGGATAGGGATCTTGGTTAAATCCATATTACATATTTAGTTTCCTAAATTGAGCCTCTAAGGCTTTAGACCTTGCCTCCCAATCAATGGTATCTTCTACCTTCTTTGGGGAAACTTTAGTCTTGGTGTTTGCATTTGAAATTGGATTAAAAATTGGAGTATAAATAAACACATTGGGAAAAATAAGCATGAATAATTTTTGAGGGAGTTTACCAGATTTTATTAGTCCATTCTCAGCTCTAATGACTAGGTCATATGCTTTAAGTAAAGAGTATCCACTTATGGACTACAACATGATGGCTATGTCAGTTCTAATATCCCTTAGGTATGTAGGGAAAACAAAGATTTAAGGGGTATCATGGGAGGGGGAAACCTATACCAAGTCCTTTTAAACCTCTCATTAAAGTCATACATAGTCTCCTTAGGACCTCTTTGAATCATATCTAGCTGATGAATGAGTAATGTGTGATCACTTTTGTCCTCAAACCTTTGGGTTAACAACTCCCAAAACTCATCCCATGTAATGATAAATCCTCTTAGAAATGTCCTATACTAGTCAAGGGATTTCCCCCTAAGATACATGGCAAGTAACCTAATTGAAATGTTGACTTTAGTGACATTATGAAAGCTACAAAATTTAGATAAGTCCCTAATATGCTCATTTGGGGTGACATGACCTTCCTCATTGAATGTGAGAACACTCTTAGTAGCATTATGAGGTATATCATCATATGCATTAAGGTGTATGGGATTTTTTGTGTTAAAGGTTGGGAAGGCATGTTGCATAGACATGTTTTCCTCAAGTTCTTTTTCACTCTTTTGATCTTCTTGGCTTACAAAGTCTTCTTACTCTTCAAATGTCAAGATAGGTTGAGGGTGTTAAACTTCAAGAGGAGGTTAGGTTAAAGGATTGTGTTTATAGGATTGTTACCTATATTAGTATTTGACATAGTAAGCGCCATAAAGTATGAACATAATAATTATAAAAATTATTCTACAACTAGATATTACCTTGAATTGAGTTTCTAAATTTTGAGTAAGACACCATATGTAACTGTGATGTTGTCAAGACCAAAATTCACCTTGACAAGATGTAATTGAAACAATAGTCCCATAGGGGATACTAGAACTATTGTCACTCAATCTTAAACCCTAGATATGGTTGTTCAATCATTTTATAGATTGAGTTAAACATGAGAATACCTCTAGGCATGTGGGTGGCCTATAAAAGAGGTAAACCTATAGGTTTAAGGGATAAATCCATAGATTAGTATTTGATATATTATCACCTACACTAATTTATTATTTTGATGGAAAGGGATAGAAGGAAACATGAAAATTAACCTATGATAAGGAGGTGATACACCAGAATGATCTCCACTAGACTACCATATACTTACATTAAGAAACATGACTCACAACACTAGTCTCAACATCCTAGATTAATCTAACATAAGTTTTTAAAACATGGACGTGCTAAGGATTTTATGGTAGGTGCTATCATTGATGTCTAAGAGGAATTAACAATGATAAAGTGGTCTAGCAGGTCAGTGAGATAGAGCATGGTGGTCTAGTGTACTTGGAGTAGTATGATGCTTGTATGGGTGTCCTAGGTGGTTGATGTATGGTTAAATGGAGCCTAGTATGAATATTTTTGACCTATTTATGATGTATTATATGTTCAAGGGTTGATCTCATATATCCCTCATGTGGTATGTAGGTTTGGTAGGTTTGACCATGCATAGTTACCTATAGGGTTTTAAGTCCTATGGCTTATATGCCATGGTATAGAACTTAGTGTTCTTGGAATATACATGTTAGCATGTTTAGGGATTAAATAGTCTAGGTAGATGATTTCCAAGTTGTTTTAAGTGGTCTGTAAGGTTATTTGGATCTTGGCCTAGTTGGCCTAGGTAGGCTTATGAGGTCTTGTGAAGGGTCAAAAGGTGTTTGTAGGTTGGTGAAGCTTGTATTTAAATAGGAGATGGTAAAGAAAGTTTTTAAAATAATTTTGACTAGGTCTGAGGTTAGATAAGGAAAGATAAAGTCAAGAAAAGTCTTCATGTGCTTCAAAGGTGCCTCAAATGGTGTATTTTGAGCTCGAGAGGAAAGTTTCAATGTTCATTAGATCATGTAGACTTTGCATGGGGACATAATAATTTTTGAGAAGGTGGATAGGGTTTATAAGAAGGATTTATAAGCATTAGTTCATTGATTAAGTTCCTATTCTTTATGAATGATTGCTAAGAAAGGAAATAGGTTTTTATGTGCAAAATTCCTAATCTTAGACCCGATGTTGAAGATCTTGCTTGTAGGTGATAAAAAAGATGGTGTATGGCTAGGATGATGATTTGAGGTTTTAGAGGACTACTATAGGATTCTGAGGATGTGCTTGGTTAGTCTTGAATATTTGTTGGTCTCACAAAAAAAAAAGCTTCTTAATAATGTTTTTGATATTGTGAGAGATTTATAAAAGTAACCAGAGGAAAAAATGGGTGTAAGATGAAGCTTATGAATTGATTCAAAAATTCATGGAAATTTTAATGAATATTTATTTCTATATGTAAAATTTATAGGTCCTCAAAGTTGCCTAGTTGATATGAAGGAAAGGGTCCTATGAGTGAGAAAAAACTAGTTAGAGTGAGAAGTGGAATTGGAAGGCCTAATCAATGAGTAGAGATGGGTATGATCTCTTAGAGGTGATGTATGACATATTTTCATGTAATTTTTATTGTTCCTAGTCACTTGGAGATGAGTTAATGGTTGACTCATAGTTGACCATGATGTTCTTGCTAGCAAAAAGAACCTGGTTTGGATGATTGAGTTTATTTGTAGGGCAGATGGTCAGATCAAGTATTATTGAGGATTGGATAGTGTTGAGGACTCATTTAATTAAATTTTTAGAGATTTTTAAGTTTTTAATAATATTTAATTATTCAAATATAGTCACATAAGTGGAGCTATGTTTTGTTTATGAAGTGTTTGTGACATGAGCTCATCGTATGGTATAGAAAGCTTGTGAAGAGGATCATGGCCAACCTTAGGAGACAAATAATTATTCCTAAAATGTTCTGAAGTGAATTGGATGACCATAATTAATAATGGTAAATATACAAGATGTTTTATGCCTTTTTATGTGTGTATCAAGTTATACAAGCAAGTGTGTGTGTTATTATTTGAAGATCTTGTGTGAAGGTTGTTGGGGGTCTTGGTGAATAATGTTTGTATGAGATTAAGAAGAGAAAAATGTCATTATAATCAACATAGTTTTCTAATTTTATTGATTATTTTTACCAAATTTATGAGTGCATATTTGTATATGAGTGAAATATTTGTGAAGGGGCTATTACTTTTGTTGAAGAGATAGCTTGGTGTTGGTGACATGTGTGTGGAGTTGTAGAATTGGATAAGAGTGTTATTGTAGGGTTTCTTTATAAGATTGAGAAGAAATTAGAGTTCAATAATTATTCATTTGATAGGTTTTGTGTTGGTTCTCAACATCTTAGGCAAGTTGGTGCTTGTCATCTTTAGGGGTTGGTGCTCCTTGTGAAGTGGGTGCTTCACTAAAGACTCATGTTTGTAATCATATAATAGGATTATATCCCATTTTTTGTAGACTTTAGAGTGGTTTTTATTCCCCATGAGGGTTTCCCACATAAATATTTATGTAATGGTTGCATTCATGTTTGTTCTTTGATTCATCTATCTTACATATTGATGTGATTGGTTAAGTAGCTTGAAGAGTTGGGAATTGGATTGCATTATTATAAACCATTGATTCACCCCTCCTCTTAGTGGTGTGTACCTTTATCAATTAGTATTAGAGAAGGTCCTTTTTGAGGCTTAATAGCTTAAAAGGTGATTTTAAGGTATAATGGTAAGTCAAGGAATGCAAGGTGGTTTCTCTTCCAAACAAGCTCCATTTTTTAATGGTTATAACTATGCCTTTTAGAGTTCAAGGATGCAGACATTTATCATGGATCTAGGATTTGATGTTTGGTATATTGTTGTTGATGGATATGTCATTCCTATTCTTACTAGTTTTCCTACTTTTCTGCTGATAAGTAATTATTTGAAAGCAATTCAAAGGCTATAAATGCTATTTTTAGTGGTCTATCAAAGAATGATTTCTCAAAGGTCATTCACTGTCAAATAAATAAGGAGATGTGGACTAATTTGAATAAAATCTATAGAGACTCAAAGGTTAATCTAGAAAAATTATAAACTTTTAGAAGATAGTTTGAGAGTCTTAAAATGAGGGAGGAAATCTCTATGGCATCCTTCTTAAATTGAGTGGATGATGTGGTTAATATGATTAGTGGTATTGGAGAAGATCTCAAAGAAGATGTTGTTATTTAGAAGGTCTTAAGATATCTATCTTACATATTTGACTCTAAGGTATTTGTAATTGAGGAAAGTCATGGTCTTACACTGATGAAGATGGATGAGCTTTATGGATCTCTCACTACTTATGAGATGAGGATAAATGAAGACAAGCCTCCTAAATAAGATGTTTCTTTCAAGGTAGAGAACAAGCCTAAAGAAAATAAGACATAAAGTAAGGGGTCTTAAGGAAAATATGCTATGTTAGATGATATATTTGATGATGACTTGACTACTTTATTTACAAGCAAGTTGAAGACTAGATCAGGTAAGTACAAAGGCAAGCTTCCTTTTAAATGCTTTAACTATGGTGAAGTGGGTCATTTTGCAAGAAAATGTACTCACAAACATAAGAGGGATGAATATGAGGATCAAAAAGATGATAAGAAAGGATTCAGGTCTGATAGAAATAAGAGATCATTCAAGAATTTTGATAATAAAAAGAAGTTCTATAAGGATAAAAGTAGCTTATACAAAAATAAGGATGATAGTGACTCAGAGGTAAGTTATGACAATCAATATAATGTTAGTCATGATGAAAGCAAAGATAAAGATGATGAAGTTATTTTCATGGCAATCAAATTAGATGATGAAAGTGAATGCTCATATCAAATTGAAGGAAATTGGAGTGAATCAGATGAGAAAGCTACTCAGGACTATGAGAGAACTAAAAATTACTCTTGAAGATTTAAAGATAGAAATAAAGGTATGTAAATGCTTGAAGGCCAAATTGAATGAATATTAAGTTTAATTCAATATTTTTGAAGCTAAGATAAATGAAGAATTCAAAGAACATGATGGAACAATCATGTTCTTAAATTATAAATTGGAGTCTATATATTCAAGAATAAAAGGTAAGGAAGAAGAATGTTCCAAGTTGATTTCAAAAAACAAGTTTTGAAAAATGAATTGGAGAAAACTTTGAGTAAGGCTAAGTTTTTTGCCAAATATGAGAAAAGCACAAATGATCTTGACAGTCTGTTGATGAATCAAAAGTCATCAAGTGATAGAACAAGTCTAGGTTTCATTGAGAAGCCATTAGTAGTATCTCAAGAAAAGGAGAAAATCATTGAATAAGAGAAGGATAAACCTAACAAGATCAATACTCAAACTATGGATGTTAGCTCTAACAAAGTAAGATAATGAAATGCCATAAAACATTTGAACTTTAATGGATACTATCATGTCTATCATGAGTTTGGTCATAGAGCCAGTGAATCTAAAATGAAGGTTAAAAATAATAAAGTTAGTCAGCCTAATGACATAAAATGCTTCAAGTGTTTGGATATGGGACATTTAGCTAATCAATTTCCAAAGAAGATAAAACAAGGTGAGTCTGCTCCTAAGAATATAACATGCTTCAATTGTCAAAGGATTGGTCACTTAGCTAAATTTTGTTAGTATCAAAGAAGGATTGTATGCTTAAATTGTAAAGGAATTAGTCATATTCTTAAATTTTGTAAGCAAAAAGAGACTCTTAATCAAGACAATGCTAATCAGACTTCAAGTTTTCAATAAAGGAAGAAGAAAGTCTTATACAGGCCAAAGGAAGAAAAAAAGTGATAGTTGATATGTCTGAAGATCAGAGTAGTGTGTTTACTAAGGTAGAGAGTATTTCTTTCTTTAAGGAATTTTCATTATTTTCTCATATTTTCAATGAAGAGATAAAAAATAATGAGAAATTGAAGAAAGAAGATAAAGATAGCCTCAAGATAAGTGTTGATCATTCTGTAGTTATAGATAATAATGTTTTCTATAGAGATCAATCATTTCTAGACCTTGAAAAGTTTAATTCAATTGATAATATAGATAAATATATGGTGGCATCCTCATTTGTTGCCTATTCAAGTTTGAAAGAGGAGGAAATAATTTCAAGGATAGAAAAAGTGGTCTCAATCAAGTAAAAGAAGAAGAAAAGAAAGAATAAGACTACGTTAACTAAGGAGGAAGAAGAATATGAGAAGATGTGGGCCACTCTAGGATTCACACTATTCTAGAGAAGTCTTGAGAGAAGCAAGAATGATGTTCAAAAGGTATGTTTAGGTTTCCTAGTCCTAAAATGCCTTTTTGATCAATTTTTGATGCTAGATTTGAGTGGTGATATGAATGAAATGGATGAGTTTGTTTATCTAAGGTCATGTGGAAGATAGTCATGAGTCATTCTCAGGTGGTCTAAGTCCTTGATGAACTCAGATGTGAGTTTTGTGGTCAAAAGTTAGAGTTGACCAATATTGGCAGTGATGACTACCTAAAAGGTGCCCAAGATGCTATTTTGGTGATTTATGATGGCTAGAAGATTTTAAATAGATGATTCAAGTTTATTTTGACATTTTAAAGTAGAATATGAGGTTTGATGTTGTCCATAAGGTGTTTAAATATGTTTTTGACCATTTGGTCAAGGTGCCTACTGTAGATAATGATCATGTATGCACAAATTTCTTGGTTTCAAGGGTCACTTAAAGAATGAAGATGTGTCATGCAGTGTTTTATGCTTAGGAAGGTATTTACATGTGATTGAGACATGTTCTAGGTGGTTTCATAGGTTTATGAATGATTTTGTCCCAAGTGGAACATTTTGAGTGGTCATTGGCTCTTATTCTCAAAAGCATGTGTTTGGAGGCTTAGAGGAAGTTACTATTACCAAAGATGTGGAGAATTTAAATTTAACATATAAGTGAGTTTTAATGGTCTCTAGGTGTGGTATCTAGATTAGGTGTCTCATTGACTAGAGGTTGACTTTTGACCAAGGTTTACTATGAAGGCCTAGTCATTTAGACATGATTAAAAAAGTGGTCATTATTTGAAGTTGAGTTATAAAAGATTAAAATAAATTAAATGGGCCAAATTAGTTTTTATAACAAGTCTTACAATGGTTTGAAGGTAATAATATTTCAAGTTATTAAAGTTTTGGTCTTCTAGGAGACCTAATTGGCTAAAAGGCTAAAGAAGGAAGTATGCTAAAGAGGATGAGTTAGAAGCTCATTCTTGGCATGTCTAAGGGGGTATAGTAGTGGAATTTAGATATGGAGTTTCATGGATCGAAGTGGTAAGGTTAGGAATTTATGAGCTCTATAGTGGCAAGATAGGGATACAAGGGGTCTAAATAGGCCTAGTGAAGAAAATGAAGATTATCGAATAAATTTTCCAAAGGTTGGAATTTTTGGTTCTAGTTGAGCATGTTGGTCTATTGTAAGAATGATTCAAGTATGGTGTTATGTTTGGAGTGACCTTGGTGTTCTATAGGGTACCTTGAGTGCAATGATAAGTGAGTTTGCATGATACTTTGATATTATTGTTGTTGTTTGAGTTGGTGGTTGCTATTTTTTGAGGTCTTGTAGGTATGAATTGGTTTTAAAGATTGAAGGGGAGCCTTCAAGATGGAGAAGGGTCCTAGGGGGAGCCATATTATCTTAAAATTGATGACAAGTCCAAGGATCTTAATGATTCAAGAGTAGTTTTTGAGTGAGATAATTTTACAAGAGGGAGTTATGCTTGTTTGAGGTCTAAATGGTCCATTTTCAAAATATTTTCTATAGGTGATCATGATTTCATAAGTTTCTTATAACTCATTTACTTGTTTTCTATGGTGACTATTGTTGAAGGGTGTCCACTTTGTCATTTTGACAAAGGAGGAGAGAGAAAAGGAGTGTTTCCATCAATGACAAAGGGGGATATTGTTGAGGATTTTATGGTAGGATTTGTCATTGATGTCTGAGAGGCATTAGCAATGACAAAGTGGTCTAGTAGGTCAGTGAGATAGAGCATGGTGGTCTAATGTACTTGGGGTAGTGTGATGCTTTCATGGGTATCCTGGGTGGTTGATGTATGGTTAAATGGAACTTAGTATGAAGATGTTTGAATTGTTCCTAATGTATTCTATGCTCAAGGGTTGATCTCATATAACCCTCATGAGGTATGCAGGTCTGGTAGGTTTGACCATGCATAGTTTCCTATAGGGTTTTAAGTCTTATGGATTATATTCCATGGTATGGATCTTATTTTTCTTGAAATATGCATGTTATAAATGTTTAGGGAATTAAGAGGCTAGGTAGATGACTTCCAAGTGGTTTCAAGTGGTCTACAAGGTTGTTTGGCTCTTGGCCTAGTTGGCCTAGGTAGGCTTGTGAGGTCTTGTGAAGGGTCAAAAGGTGTTTTCAGGTTAGTGAATTTTTTTTACATAGTATATTTTTAATCAAGTTTTTTCAAGCATGTTGATGAGGTCTGAGGTTAGATAAGGAAATAAAAATTCAAGAAAAGTCTTCATGTGCTTCAAAGGTGGCTCGAATGGTGCATTTTAAGCTTGAGAGGAAAGTTTCAACGTTCATTAGCTCAAGTAGAATTTGCATGGGGCCCTAATACTTTTTGATAAGGTGGAGAGGGTTACTAAAAAGGATTTACAAGCATTATTTCATTGAATAAGGTTCTATTATTTATAAATGATTGCTAAGAAGGTAAATAGGTTTTTATGTGCAAAATTCCTACTCTTAGACTTGATGTTAAGATCTTGCTTGCAGGTGATAAAAAATATGGTGGATGGCCATGATGATTATTTTATGTTTTAGAGGAATCCTCTAGGATTATGAGGATGTGGTTGGTTAGTCTTGAATATTGTGGGTCTCCCAAAAAAGTGCTTCTTAACAGTGTTTTTGATATTGTGAGAGATTTCTAAAAGTAACCAAAGGAAAAAATGGGTGTGAGATGAAGATTTTAAATTTATTAAAACATTCATGGAAATTTTCAAGAATATTAATTTCTCTATTTCAAAGATATATGTCCTCAAATTTTCCTAGTTGATATGAAGGAAAGGGTGTTATGAGTGAGAAAAACTAGTTAGAGTGAGAAGTGGAATTGGAAGGCCTAATCAGTGAGTAGGAATAGGTCTGATATCTTAGAGGTGATGTAGGGGATGTATTCCATTTTTTCATTCAATTGTAATTTTTCCTAGTTACTTGGAGATGAGTGAATGGTTGACTCATAGTTGACCATGATGTTTTTTCCAGCAAAAGGAACTTGGTTTAGATGATTGAGTTTGTTTGTAGGGAAAATGGTTAGATCAAGTATTATTGAGGATTAAAGAGTGTTAAGGAATCCTTGAAGTAATTATAAAAATATTTTTAAGGTTTTAACAATATTTAATTAGTTAAATATAGTCACACAAGTGGAGCTATGCTCTGTTTGTGACATGAACTCATGGTATGGTATAGAAAGCTTGTGTAGAAGATCACAGCTGACCTTGGGAGACAAATAATTATTCCTAAATTTTTATAAAGTGAAATGGATGAACATAATTAATAATGGTATATATACAAGGTGTTTTATGCCTTTTTATGTATGTATCAAGCTAGACAAGCAAGTGTGTGTGTTGTTATTTGAAGACCTTGTGCGAAGGTTGTTGGGGTCTTGGTGAACAATGTTTGTATGAGATTGAGCAGAGAAAAATGTCATTAAACTCAGCTTAATTTTATGATTCTATTGATTATTTTTACTATATTTATGAGTGCATATTTATATATGAGTGAAATATTTATGAAGGGGTTATTGCTTGTGTTGAAGATCTAACTTGGTGTTGGTGACTTGTGTAGATTTGTAGACTTGGAGAAGAGTGTTATTGAAGGGTTTCTCTATCAAATTTAGAAGCAATTAGAGGTCAATAATTGTTCATTTTATAGGTGTTGTGTTGGTGCTCAACTTCTTAGTAAAATTAGTGCTTATCATATTTAGGGGTTGGTGCTCCTTGTGAAGTGGGTGCTTCACTAAAGCCTCATATTTATAATCATCTTATAGGATTGTAGTCCATTTTTTTATAGAATTGAGAGTGGGTTTTCTTCCCCATGAGGGTTTCCCACATAAATATATATGTAATGGTTGAATTCATGTTTGTTCTTTGATTCATCTACCTTACATATTGATGTGATTGGTTAAGTAGATTGAAGAGTTGGGAATTGGATTGCATTATTGTAAACCACTGATTCACCCCCCACCCCCCCATCCCCCTGATCTTAGTGGTGTGTACCTATATTAGGAGGTGATATGCATTTAATTACTCAAGGTAAGTGAACAAAAGGTTAGATTACAAAAAATAATGCTACTCATTAAAATTTTAGATAGATAAATTCACTTGCTATACTTCATGTGACCTGTTAGAGTGAGATCTACTTACACTAGCATGAAAGAGTGAATATAACACAAGGATAGATAGTTATCACTTATTATCCTACTATGCACCAATTAAAACATAGACAAACATTTTATGAAATCAAAAATAGATTGGAAATACTTATTTCAAAGGCAAATAAAATATTCAAACTAGTAGGGACTTGCCATCCTAGGTGTGGATTAGATTACAAAAGCCAAAGTGGCTTACATTTATAGAGCATAAGAGAAGAGAGAGAAGAAGAGAAGTGGAAGGGTCATAAATCCAAGTGTTAATACTTGAAAAATAGTTACATTTCAATAAAAAGAATTAGAAAAGAGGTTAGGAAGCTATCATGGACAAGTTTCCACCTTAAGTTCATCTTTCCTCTAAAATTGGTGTAGAGAGCTCAATTAGCCTTCTTGAAACTACCTTCATGATGAAGCATCACTTGACCAATTTCAACTAAACAAGGTAGTATTGACACATATAAACTATCTTATAAGGGTTGGATACAAGATGTGACAACCATCAGATACCTCCCTAACTAATAACCTTCCTCTTGACACTTGTATTCACTATCTATAGTCACTTATTAGCATTCTAGGCCTAGACCTTCATATTTATCATCAAGGTGACTAGTAGTTTCTTAAGTAAATCCATGTAAGAGGTGTTAGGAAACATTTTTAGAACCCCTTTGCCTTACAGTACATCAGGTAAACCTCAAAAGGATCTAATATCAAACTTATCATCTTCTCACTAGGCAGTCACTTCTCATTTTTGCCATCTATCCAAGACTACATGTAGTGAACTATGTAACAGAGTGGTTTCCATGATTATCCAAAGTGAGAAATGTGTTTAGGGAGTTAGAATAAGTCCCTACAGACCTACTTCAATTTATTTCATCTGTTCATTCTCTTTTGTACATATAGAACACCCAAAAACTTGTAGAAAACCCTAAAATAGGTCTATTTGTATAAGATATAATACAAAACAAATGGATGCCTAGGATCTTGAGAGCATCTTCAATAAGTCCAAAACACTTTCAAGGAAAAATTATCCCTTCTATATGAATATCCATTTGTTTCTTCTCCATCAGGTTCTTGATAGGGTTTTAGGAGGGTTTTAAGAGGTTTTGCTTCTTAATGATAGTTTAAAAAGGTTAGATGTCCAATATTTGAAATAATTCCACAAATTTGGAGTTATTAACTCTCATAAACTACACCTATCTCCTTGAAGGATCATGAAATGTATATATATATATATATATATATATATATATATATATATGAGCATTTGAAAATGGCCTCTTGAGCTTTCTCTTGCATTTTGGGTACCCCTAAGATTATTTTAGGTCAAATTGACCACTCTATGTTGTTCCTCTTCAAAATGATGGTTTTGAACAACCTTATACTACCCATTTAAGGATCTAAATGGGATTGGAAAGGTCATATGGTCATGGAAGTATAACTAGACACCTTAAGGGTATAGGCCTAACTATGTCTAACTATATGTTTAACCCTTTTAAGGGTTTCCAATGATTATAAGGACTTTCCCATATTTTTTCATATTCAATGAAACTATAAACAACATATTATAGCCATAAAATTTATCTAATTTTCCCCCTTCTTCATTCACACACTCTGCTTGTAGTTTTGTCTCACTCCTAGAGTGCCCTCTATTTGAGATAAAATAGAGGGAATTTCCTTATTTTCTTGGCTAAGATGAGTCCATATGAGTCTATATTAAGTCTTTAAGATGTTATATACCAATTTACATAACTTGGTTATGATCTAAGACCCCTCAAACCTTATAATCCCTCAAGACTAGCTTATAGGTTGACTATGTATAGGATTTATATGTAGATTTGGGCTTGTTTAGTCATCCTTCCTTTACCTTATTTCATTGCTTCATGAAGATCATATTATATTAAAATTAACATTGTGAGAGTGGTATCAATCATGTTCATCCATATATACCAATGCCAACCTTCCAAGCTCATATCTCTCATTTTACTAGGCTAGTCTATAGTTAGACTGTAGATGTTCATCTCAGGAAAATGGGATTACTGTAGGTGTCTATTCATGTTTAGACATTGTGTTTCATGCCCAAGTTCTTCTTAAAGTCATTAAGATCATTTCATATTTATTTGAACTCATGTCATGCCTAGAGACCTGTGTTCACATTCAAACTACCTCTTTCCACTAGTGTGAGTTAGTCTATTTACTAAGTCAGACTGTAGATGTTTATCTCAGTATAAGTTGGAGGTTTATTGTAGGTGAATGTGTATGTCTTAACCTTGGAATTCATCTTAATTGATCTTTATTGAGGTCACTAATACCATTCGATATCTATATGAGATATTATCATGCCTAGAGACCATAATTTCATTCACTACTATAGGTCAATGCAAATTAGGTTGCTTTTAGTCATCTTACCACTATGTTTTTCTAAGTGTTTTAGGTCAAAACCTATTTGAGTTAGAAACCTCTAAAACATCATCCTTTCTTGATCAAGCAACCAATTTTATTATTAATATATTACCCCCATGCTTGGGATACCAAAAAAAAGACATTTACACTAACACATAACTCAAATTCTTCATCATAAGATGGCAGAGTATGGGCAAAACTCTCACTTAGAGAAGTTAAGGTAAATTGTCTTAAATTCAACTTTCCTAACCTGTAAACATTGAACTCAAGTTTGATTGCACATAATGACCTCACCATAATCACAATGGTATTTTATATGCTCTTAAAACTAATTGAAGGTCTTAAATGAGTTCAAACATCCTCATATTAACACTACTTTACCTCATTTAGATTAAACTCAGACAATTGATGGATACTTCCTGTAGGTCTGCATGATATAAGATTCTGTATGTAGAGTTAGTTATCACAACCAATCTATAGCCTTTTGGAAGGATCAGTCTTATTTTTTCCACCTTGAGAGTATCTTCTCAACCTTGAAATAGATTTTCTTCATCAATCATGATTGATCAAGGTTTTTAGCTTCACTTGATTGTAGTGACAATCATAAGGAAATTTGACTGTGATTATGTGTTAGGCCTTGTGTTTCATATGGAACACTCTTGAGACCAAAAACTTCATGATTAATTGTGATTATAAATTCTCTTAGATGTTTAAATCAAAATTCTATCCTTGTTCTAAATCTATTTACATGAAAATAACTCAATAATAGGTGAAACACTAGTATGCATCTTCAATGGTATCTTCTACTAGCAAAATGAGATAATCCTACCTATCAGTTCAAACCACATGTGAAAACTAAAATAAAACCTTAAATAAGGATGTTAATACTCCTCAAGATCATGTACAGCATTTTATTTTCGTAGAACAATGCAAATAGAGAATAAACCCAAAGAAATTGGGGATGTGTGGGTAATTTTGAGGAGCTATCAATCTTAGAGATTATTTATAGAGAGTAAAACACAAATCATCTAACTATTTACATGAAATGGAATTATAAATGGAGTATTAATACCTACCAATTGCATTTGATCCAACTCACCTCCTCCTATCCATACCAAGTGGAAACTAGTTGACCTTTTTGGCTTGTCCAAGAGAGCGATGAAAGAGATAGGTCAAATTTTGACATTTTTGGGTCTATAAAAGATATTTGAGCATGGAAATGACTTGTGGGAATATGAAATGGCATTACTGAAGTAGCCACATGTGCCAAAACTATTGTGTAGTCTATACAACAATTTAAACTCCCACTTTCTAACTAATCTTATTATTTTTAACATTGAACCTATAAAATGTCATTCTCAAAATGGTTTATCTATCTATCTATGACATGTGGGATGTTAGATATGCTTTTGAAAAAAATATATTCTTATGGAAACTATACAATCTTAGTTAATGACTCATAAAGTGACCTTATATGACATAAGACCAACTTGGACAAAGATAACAAAGATAAAGCACATTATCTAACCTCATTTAAGACCATGAGACATAATTTACACCCTAGGGGACCCTATGACAAGTTTGAACTGCATAGGGGGTTGACTTAATTTGATTTGGGGTCAAATCAGTGAATAAAACCATTTCCCAAACATGATCAAAGGCAAAGAAAACCACCCAAAGACTAGGGTTAGGCATCCACCTCTAATTATACCAATTAAGATGACATCCCTTACCATTATGTCAGTACCATCAAAATATATGGCCCCCAAGATCCTAATTAGTCACCATCCACCATTATTAATATTAATCAAGCAATAAATGACTATGTAGTCACCACATGACACAACAAAATTGTAGTTCCTAGAGCACCACCAAAAGACCCATCCACATCAACATCCTAAAGGGTCAATGTCTCTAAAAAGGTTTTTGCATCTTTTGATAAACCATACAACATAATCTAATAGCTTGAGAATACCCCCACAAAACTATTACTTATGGATCTTCCCAAAACATCATGAGTGCATCGAGAGATTATTAATAAAGTCTTAAATGATCATAAAATCCATTGAGACATTGAAACTAGTCAATTTCAAGCATTGGTGGGTCACTTGTCTCCCTTACATATAAGGTATAAGGTATTTCTTATTTATGGTAAAGGTATATAAATTATCATATAGATAAGAAATTTTCATATAGATAAAAAATACCTTTACTAATTTGTGTTATATAAATTATCATAGCCCATTCACTTGTTTACCAAAGCAGAGGGCATAGTAAATGGCTTGTCTTACACTGTGATAAGTTGGAAATCACAGACGATGCAAGGCTCAACCTTATAGATCCTAGAGCCTTCCGATCAAGAATGCTCCATTCTTCATCCTTCATATTTTTGGGCTTGCAATCAACCCCACCCAGTGGTAAGTACAAATCTTTCTGATACAGATAATCTTCTATCTACATCCTCCAATGTTGATAATTATTGCCGTGAAACTTCTCCATTCATAGTCTACTTTCATCTGCCATTGCTATACTCCCACTCAATCAAAAACCCTTGAGAATGACCTGTAATCAAACAATAACCTACTCCCTGCAACCTTAGCTCTGATACCAATTGTTAGGCACCTAGAACAACAAACATGCTCTGATACCAACTATTAGGAACCCGTGGAAGCACAATTGATTACTTTTCTTATAAGAAATTAAACATGGAATTATACCAGAATGATTAAGTAACTAGAAACTTGAAACAACAAAGAATTTGAGAGACAATACACAATCTTGTATTAAATACTCTTCAGAAGAAAATACAATAAAGAAGATGCCACTTCTTCTTCCACCTCTAAGGCTTGCCACACCTCAAGGACTTCTTCCCTCTCTCTCTTGCTCAACCATAACTAACTCAACAACCTGAGTTGTTATCCCCTCCTTGATAGCTTCAGCTGATCTCCTTGACCTTACTTTCTTGCTTCAATGCTTTACTTGCCTTCTTAATTACAATACATGCCCATGGGTCTCTTAAATAGGATCCCATGCATACAATAATTAGACCTCTAATTACAATAATTAGAAACACAGACTCAAGACTTAAATTAGTCTCCAACATGCAAACACTCTTGGACCTCTTAAATTAGACAAGTCTAATTCTGGAAACACGTTCTGGAAACACATGTAGAAGCATGCACACACACAGGTTGTCGACGTCAATTTCTGTCAATCTGCTCTTGACCAATGTCAGCCGATCCTTGGTCCCTGCCTAGCCGACATCAGCCATACTGCCGATGTTAGTTGTTGTCTGCACTTAGCAAATCTCTGATTAGCGTCTTGGTGAAGCTTTTAGCTCCACAACTTAACAGTAGTGAGAAGTAGCTAGACACATTTTTGAAGATTGTCCCAACTTATGAAACTAGTCACAAAGGAGTGCTGATTTATAAAATTAAATTAGATAATTTATAACTCCAAAAGGGGTATGCAGGAAGATTGAAGATGGTAATTCTTGATTCATGAAGGCATTAACACAAAATCTAGCATAAGATTTGGCTTTATTAGCTGAGTTAAAAGCTATTAAATAGCCAAAGGTCTTAGTAATGCTAATAAATAGATCTTATTCCCATAGTTCAACTGGAAGACTAGGTAGATGTACTTACATATGCATTAGATTGGTATTTTATATCTTTGGATCAAACATTGGATGCCATTTTTTTAAAAAGAGGCCTAATTTTCCAAAGAACTAGGGAACTCTTGATAGAATGTGAACATAATCTTCTGTATTGTTGACTCTGATCATAAATAAACCATTAAACATAAAAAAAATTTACATATGACCTTTGGGATTCCATTTTTCCTTGGTCCAATCTCTAAAAGTGTTAATATTAGGTCTAGCTCCCATAAACTTGCCCACTAAGGCCTGTTCTATTCTAGAGGATTCTCAATTTATGAGAAAAGGTGTGACTTAGATATAATTTTTTTCCCATGTTTTATGGTCTTAATTTATTCTCAAGGCATAATTTATTTATTTTCCATCAATCCTATAAGTTTATATCTCCAAGACAACTTACCTGGTGCCTCTCTAGAGCTCTCCTTGTTAAATCTACTGGGACCACCTTTAAATATTCCACATATCTATGCTTTTTTCCTTTCCAAGGAATCATCCCTACTAACCCATATGATAGGTCTCTCCCCAATTCCATCACCTTTCTCTTATTTATATGCAAAATTAAAAATTTGCTTTTCCCACTCACCTCCAATTCACCGTTGTTCCATTGGCATTTTTAGTTAATAGAATATATTATAATTTAGCTCAACCCATAAAATCAATAATGGGAGGAATATTAGAAGGTATGGAAATTAAAATAAGGGATGTATTCACCAAAATTTTATAGAAAATAATATGTCATCTACCAAATATGCAATAAATAACATATAAAAAGAAAAAAAACTAGTATCTCATGTCATGCTTAAATTCTATTTTTTAATTTTTTTGAGAATATTTTGAATATTTTTGTATTTTTGAAATATTTTCAATTTTTAAATTTATTAAAATATTTGATTTTTATAATTGATTTAAATATTTATTTTTTTATTTTATTTTTTGAAATATTTTTTAAGGAAAACTAGTTTATGATCCCATCAATGGGAGGGACATAGTGCATGCTTGGATCATAGAGTCAGAGTGTGACTTTTCATGGATGAAAAATAATACATGTGGATTAATTTAAATTATAAAATTCATCAAGTGTAGTATAATAACTATTATTATCACTATTCATAGAATATTTTATGGAATGTCTAAATAGATAAGATGTAAGACTTAGTAAATTCTGTTTTATAATAGGAGAAGATCTCATTGCTTATGTTTAATGTGGAATACATTGAATCATATATAATATTTCCTTAGGATGAGATGTAGAATATTTTAATTTATATGAATAATGTTGTTTAGGATAATGTGCCACTTTCCTTTAAACTAACTATATAGAGATATTACATATAGTGTCACAACTGATTTTGCACTATGCTCATGAATATGTGTATCGATTATCTTTGTGTTCTATTCTTGAGTAGATCCCATAACAAAATATAGTGGTGATGGGGGAGTATGAGTGACCATTGAATATAAATGGTACTCATATTAAATGCCTTTAACCTTGACCATTCAATTGTAATGTATGTACTTGAGGCATCTGTGCATTATTGATAAAACTGTGTGAAGTTTCTATATCTAGGGTATCCTAATAAAATATTAAAAACCTATGCACTTGTAAGATTATAAATGAAGTTTCCCTTATTACTTAACATACTTGAACATTTAGCTTTATATTCTCAAGGGTACTCTATGTATGATCATTGAATGATTTTACTACTCTTGATGTAGCTTGTAAATCTCATTGTGCCTCTAAGACTATGACGGAGTGTCATTATACATGAATTTTCAATAAAGTTATTGAAAATAATGACATTATGTATGGGTTACTCATTGATGTATGTTTTAAAGAGTGCATGCCTATAAATATCATCATCATCAATTTTATTATCATCAAATGTGATTACTAGATGTTGTGTTAGCAGTTTGTAAATGTGCCAATAATTTCATTTATTAGATGCCAATATGAATTAAGAGTTAAATTCATGTTGTACACATAATTTAATTCTAGATTATATGTGTTATCTATTGTGCCATGATTTTGGAATGGATTACTAAATAATTTCAAATTTGCATTGTCATTTTGTTGTGGTTTGACTTCTTATATAGGTGTGCTTAACTCAATTTTATTATCACCGATATGATTTTGTATCTTATGGATTAGCCTATAATTTTTTTTTTTTAGAATTCACAATACTTATATGATAATCATAATATGCATTACTATCAAATACCTTAGGTTGAGGCTTGGTTATATAAAGTTTAAATGGTGGAGGTAGAGATATAAGATTGTAGTCAATTAATTTCTATAATAAGATATGAGGAGGTTGTGGTAACCTTGTAAATTGCCTCATAGGTGGGTTGACAATTGAATATTGTTTATTGGTTATGATAATACATCAAATGTTACCCTTGATTTAATTTTTATTCTATTATATTTGACCTTGTATTTTTCCTTAGTTTGAAACTTGATAGTGGAATTAGATGGAACACTTGGTGCATACTTTAATTTATTCACTGCTATGATCTTGTTGACTATATGGCATAGCTCATTAAAATATTTAATATATCAAACATGATTAATTCATGGTGTGGTGATAGAAAGCTTTAGATGAATATTTATTGTAATTCATTATCTACCATAGATTTTGTTATATTAACTAGCATAATTTGGTACTGAAGAATAGATTTTCTAATTGTCTCATTTGACCCTTGCTTGAGCTTTAGCAATTTGTGCATATGATAAATTTTCACCAATTTTAATAGAAAATTATGCTATAAATTGATCTACCTAATTGATTGAATGCTTTTACTAATTGAAGAGGGAGATCATATAACCATTGTAAAGCATAATTTTTGAAGATTCTTGGAAAGAGCTTGGTGAGTAATTTATCATTGTAGGCATAGTCCAAACATGTTGTATGAAATGAGTGAAGATGTTACTTAGGATCTCATTTAACCTCATAGAGTGTTATCTTAGGAGCTACAACGATTATTGGTAATGGGTAAGAGGATATCTAGGGTACTGAATGCTTGTGAAGTATAATATGAGAGTCCATTGAGTGAGTATATTTAGAGACATCTTACTCTAATTGTAATACTTTAACATGTAAGGTTATAATAGTTTGATTGAAAGAGTATGAATTTTGTGAGGTTGGAAGTGGACCTTGTGTAGTAATCAAGGGATGTGTATATGATTACATTATAGAAATAGGCATATTAATCTATTTCAATCCAAGTGATGACCCCATACCTAGAAGTGTTGACACATATGTAACTAGAGGTGTTAATATAGGATTAGTAACTGGCACATTTGAAGTAGAATCTCAAGCTGATTTATTATGTTCATATCTTGAAATATATTAAAATGTATCAATATTATGTGGGTTGTAATTAAGATAAAAAATTAATTATTTATCATTAACTTCATCCACTTTATCTATATTAGCTTTATCAATTTTGATAACCATGATGAGTCCAACAATAGGGTGTGTAGTATGCCTTATTAAATTTTGAATGTAAATTTTTTCTTATTCCCAAGTCAAGCTTGATATGTCAAAATTTAATGGTTTTTGCATTTTTTGAGTGTTGTTTCTATGATTTGAGTTGAGTAAGGCTTGAGGTTGTGCATTATTTTTTAGCCTTTTTATGATACTTGGATCTTAATAATGTGCATATATAATTAATCCAAATAACCACTTATAAAGTAAGGGAAAATGTAATATTGAACCTAAACATATGGAATAAAAATACATTCATTATTATAAAAATTTGAGACTTAAAAAAACTACAAGGAGTAAAGGCACATTTTATTAGAATTTAGAATTCATTGGTGTATTAACTCTAATTAAAATAAAATGAACTAAAATTTAGAAAATGTTGTAAATGACTTATAACTAGCATAATGAAAGTAAATCATTTAAATAAATAAAGCTTGAGTGAATGAAATAATCTAACTATGCAAATCATAAGAAGACTTAGTTGATTTCTACCATTAGGCTGACTATGTGTGACTAACAGAAGATTGGAATGAAAAAATAAAAATTGATTATGTACATGTAATTTAAATAATAATGTCATTATTTTGGGTCAATATTGTTAATAAATAGTCATGATCAACTACAATTCTTGACATCTGTGGGTTGATCTCGACCTATATGAGAAAATAAGAAACTAATGGTATTATCACTATGCCTATTTGAAATATCATTGTATGAAAAAATTTGACCTTTGACTCTATGTAAATGACATGTAAATTATTTATTCAAGGTTTAAATTCTACCTAGGTTTATGATAGCTGTGTTGGATTCAAAGAGCCAATATGCTAGTTTAATACATGCAAAAAGAAGCAAATACACAAAGACAATTATTTCAACACACTTAGTACATCAATTCACTCTAATGATTAATACATCCAAGAACAATATAGATATATAATAATAGCATCCTATAAATATTCACCATTTTCTCACACCTAAATCCTATTAATAAGCAAACTTATTATGATATATTTTTCTAAAAAATAATAATATATCACAACAATATATGTTCTATCTTACCATATTAACTATACAGTTATAACCACATACTAATTACTAAAAAATTATTACTATTTAACTCATGGTAAATATCAACTTTACTATTTACCATCCTATAAATTTTCCATGTAAACATTATCCATAACATTCACCCCCCCTAGTGTTGACATGGTATAACATAACTCTTTCTTCTACTGCAATGTGTTGCACGGGCTTGCCTCATAATTAGATCAAAGAAAGGTGTGTAAACTTCCAACTGGATGACTGTCTTGCTACACATGGCCATAATTATGTGAAAGAATACATCCCACATTTGATCCATAAAAAAAAAATGCACTCGGCATTCCACTGGCAGATCATCTTCATAAAGAAGGAAGGCAGTCATAGGACCACTACACTAGTAAAAGTTTATCTACCTTTTTACATCTGTGGTTTATGGATTGACCACAAAGCCTTTCCAAATATATGAGTGTTTCAATAAACTTAGAGACACACTCTTTAATGTTTTCTACTGAGTTAAAATATCAAGATTTTATTTACATATTCTACACACCAAACAAAAACTAAAAGAAAACACAAACTGAATGTCACATTTGACATTGTAATAAATCAAATTATTACTTGTATCCACTATATACGATCATGCCACTCAATCTCACATAGAAAAGAAGACTACCACTACCACTGGTAGTGTTCATTAACTTTAGCTAGTTTGATTTTGAATGGAAAATAAAACATTGCTCTATGTTCCTTTTCCACAATGTAAACATTTACAAAAAACAAACACACCACACAACTCAAAATCAAATGCACACCACACAAAAGCCACCAAAACATTTATGCAGCCCCGTCATTAGTGACTAATGATAGGTCACTAAAATACCTCCTTTCTTCATGTATCTTCTAACCTCTAGTATGTCATTGCTCACTCAACTGGTATATTGATGTATCTCAAGTGAGGAGAAACCCCTCCATAATCTAAACATCACGTACAGGAAAAAATAAATCCATTACTCTTTTTTGATATTTTTATGAATTGACTATGAACCGTAGACAACATGACTCTTTTTCAATTTTGACTCATAAAATTTTTTTTATTGATTTTACTTTTGATAAAAATGCCTCTAGGCTTTTATTTAATAAAAAACTATTTTAGACTTTATACAATGATTTTAAAAAACATAATTTTAATATGAACTTTATTAAATTTGACCAAAAACTTAAATAAACCTAATCATACAAATTAATGGACTTAAATGACACTCAATTTTTATTGAAAGGATGACTAATTTGACTCATAATAATAATGACCAGAAATAAATTAAACTCTAATGACAATTAAAACCCAAACTTGTCTTGACATTTAAAATAGATTTAAACTTTCTAAAGACAAACTAATATCAAGTTAAGATATAACGATGCTTTAATAAATGACTTAACACTTTAACTTTAATACATATATACATACAGATTTGGTATGAAGTGACTTGTAACACACATTGAACAAACTACTATATACACCTTTTTATAATCTATGAATGGTTATTCTTTAGATCTGCAGAGAATGAAGGAATAAAATAATAAAATTTCTATCCAACATGCATGTTTCATGACCTAATTCTAGAATATAGTTCGATGCCAAATCACTACAAAGTTGTCATTAATCTAGGACATATGGTGATGCCAAAGAAGAACATATGTTGATCAAATGATACCAAATCACCATAAAGTGATCCATGGATTTTCAGGTTACAATGGCATGGTAGGGAGACTAAATAGTCATGCCTTATTTTACATGCAAAACTGCTCACATAATTTTCAAAATTTGTCAAAAATTTTATGGGTTTTCTTCCTCTGATATTTAGCTTTCCACAAAAATTTGAATCATCAAATTTAGTTAATAAACAAAAAAGATATGATGATTTCTATGAGTCTATTTCAATTTTTTTTAAATATGCATACATAAAATTGAATCACAAAAAAATAGACTATAATTTAATCACTCATAAAAATCACATTCCCATTTGAACACCCTTGCTCTGATACCACTATTGTGGATTCAAAGAGCCAATATGTTGGTATAATACATACACAAAGAAGCAAATACAAAAAGGTAACTATTTCAACACATTCAATACATTAATTCACTCTAATAATTAATATATCTGGGAATAATACATACATACATACATACATACATACATACATACATACATACATACATAGGAATAACATCCTATAAATTATCCACCATTTTATCACACCCAAATCCTATTAATAAGCAAACATATTATGATATATTGTTATAACTAATAACAATATATCACAATAATATATATTCTTTCTTAGTGTATTACCCATATGGTTATAACCACATACTAATTACTAACAAACTGTTACTATTTAACTCATGGTAAATATCAATCTTACTATTTACCATCTTATAAATTTCTCATGTAAACATTATTTGTAACAATAGCTAAAAACTTGTAAAAAGAAAATGGGGAGAGTAATGGGTTGAGAAGACCCTATTCAAGAAGAAATTTTTTATGTCAATGAATCAACCCTTTCACCTATCACAAAGGTTAAGATGGAATCATACTAGTCTAATAGTTAGGGTCTAAAAGGTCATGAAGGATCTTAAATATGTGTAAAATATTTTTATATGTTCTAAGAAATAATAAGTACATCAAATATCAAACACCACTCTTATAATTTTTGAAAACAAATATGCTTTTGAATTAAGTAAAGGAAACACATTATAATAATATAAGCTAACCTATCTGATAGATAAAATCTATAGATTATATAATCTTTTGAAGGAAAGTTTTTTGTTCCTTATAATATATTTGATTTATCAAATTGTATATAATCCTTTGATATTCATGTTGTGGTCAAAACAGATCAAAGGAAAAGAAATGGAAAGTGTTGAAAGATAAGTAAAACAACTAACAATGAAGTCTAAAAAAAGAAAAATAAATAACAATTAACATAACTAATTAAGCACCTATATTTTAATAAACTACATTAAAAATCAAACTAATTAATAAAAAAGAGAAAAAAAAAACTACCAATAAAGAAAACAATAAAAACAATCTCACCTAAATTTGTCTAAAACTAAATTGAACTAAATCTAAGAATGAAATAGAAGACAATAAGTACAATTGAAGAAGAAAAGAAAACTATTTAAGTTAAACCTAAACTATTAACGAGAGATAAGACTACGATATCAAATAAATAAATAGAATTAAAGAAATCAGAGATAATCTAACAACTACAAGATAATAGACAAATAATAAATAATCAAATAAAAACAAACTAAAACCTAAATAAAGTAAAAAGAAAGTAAAAGAATAAACTAATCTAATCTAAGAGATAAAATATAATTAAAATGAAAACATAAACTAAAATTAACATAAATGAAAAATAAATAAAATTTGAGTCTTAAACAAGAGTCATCTTAGAAAAGATAAAGATATTTTATTGAGAAACAATCTTTCAGTATAAAACTCTTTGAAGTAACAATCTATACAATCTGAATGGATCAATAACATGTTGCACGCAATGATGTAATCACTTATTATTTAGACCAAGTATTTTGGATTGTACTCTTTTGACTACAAATCTACAATCATCATAAGATAATAAACTTCAAATAATCAATTTATGAATTAAATAGGAAATGTGTGTGTGTGTGTGTGTGTGTGTGTGTGTGTGTGTGTGTGTGTGTGTGTGTGTTGATTAAACTTGTTACTTAACTATCAGATAATGCATCATTGGTTTACTTGCACAAGTTGTACTCTCTTAGATATGTTACATAGAAAAGAGTATGATGATCAACTTTGAAGTGATTCAGAGTCTTTAGGAATACCTGTGTAATGTTTCTCTCCTTTTTATATGTCACTTTGATCTTCATTTATAATAATCTCTTTAAAAGATAGTTGAATAATAAGTTATAACTAATTTTACTTAGTTATTAGTTAAGTCTAATTGATTTTTTAAATAATTCAATTAATTTATAACTTAAATATATAATAAGACTTATATAAGTCTTATAATATAAAAATAAAATAATAATAGATTGACTAAAGATAAACATTGAATAGGTGGACATTATCTATTTTACTACCTATAGACACCTAAATCTAGCCACCAATGACCATCAATCAGGTTTTTGACTAATTTCCACCAAAATGCACAATTTGGCCTAAAAACACTAAAACACATTAAAATCTTTGAAACTAACATATTCAAGTGATGATTTTGGCCAAAGTATCCCTAAATGGGGTAATGCATTTTTTTGGGCTAGCTAACTTTGATCAAATAATTTTGAGTCAAAATGCCAATTTTACACTTGGGTGCCCTGGATTGCTCTTTTCTATCAATTTTTTTTGATAAAACATGTGACTTTGTTATTTTGCATTGAAAACATCCTAAATGGGAATATGGTTCCAACACATCTAACATCAACTTCCAATTCTAATCCATTCAAATTTTGATCCAATAATAGGATATTCTAACCAATTTGATTAATTTGTGCACCAATTTCTAAGATTTGCATCAAAATTGACTAATCATGTTTCAAGAAAATTAAACCAAATTAAGGCCTTAAGTTAATTTTACATAAAACTTGTTCAATAAATATTAATTTAAAATTGATTGTCATTAACTGCATCATCAAATGACATCATATTATGGGGTGGCATCCACAAGCCATACGTGCCACAAATATCTGAATTAATGCCTCTCATGCCTCATTAAAACCCTCCATGCCTAGTTAATGCCCCTCTATCTAAAATATTGATGAGCCTATTTATGAATTTTAATTACATAATTGAATTAATCCTTATCTACACATCTTCATCTTGAGATGGATGGTTTAGGTTGATTCTAAACCATTTCAAAAATCTATAAATAAGAGGCCTTGCCTATTGAATTTTAAGCTCTTTTATGTCAAACTTATAATGCCCAAATGCATTTAAAAATCCATTGCAATTAGTGTTATAATGTCAAATTATTGAGCCAAGCCAAGCCAAGCCAAAGCCAAACATGGTGCCAAGGAGAGATGGAGGTAGCCACACTTCATTGATGTAGATTTCATGAGCACAAACTGAGAAAGCCACTTCAATAAATTATTTAAAGCATCCAAGGAATGTAAAACAATGTTTATTTTGCATTTTAGTTGTGTTTTCCATTCTAGTCTTGTTAACTAAGCCTCCCCATTTAGATAGGCTTAAGGTGTTAGTTGTTAGTGTGTTATTTTGATTTTGATTTCATATACTAATACAATACTAATCTTCCCTTATTACAATCTTATGTTCATAAATGACATGCCTGATGGGACCTAGCCTCACAAATTTGGTTAAATTATACCTATAAGCAACCAAATAATCATTATCATGAAGGATCTTTGAGTGGGGAGGCAAACAAGATAAAAATTTGAATAAAAATCCATTTTTTTAAGCCACAGTTTTGTTCTCAAGACTGTATAACCCAACTCACCTATCAACCCAACTTGCCTATAGGCCCAACTCCCCTATGTAGCCTAACTCACCTATCAACCCAAATTGCTTGTCAACCTAACTCAACTATCAATCCAACTCACCTATGAATCCAACTCACCTACCAAATCAACTCACCTATCAACCCAACTCACTTGTTTAACTCAACTCGACTGTCAACCCAACTTGACATCAACCCAACTCGACTATCAAACTAAGAGCTAATTTCTTAATGTCATTTGCTCAAACTCCCAAGTGCTTCAAATTAGGTCATTGTGATTTTGTTTTTTTAAGTTGAGGGGGTATTTTAGAAGTATATTTAAATAATTTTGACTAACCACACACCTTTCAAATTGGGTTTAAAAAGAACTTGATCAAAAATCATGCATATTTCAAATTTGGATTAAAATGAGCATGTCATGTTTCTCACATATTTAAATTGATGCCTAAAATTAATCTTTAGCATGATAATTCTTGAACACTTCAAACTTTGGGTTTAAAATGAATGTAGGTGCTTATTATTTTATTTAGTCTTTTTTGTTATAATTTTTACATGTTTTTACAACTTAAGAATAAGGGGTCAAAATAACACCACCTAATCTTTCATTTGGTGCTTAAAATTGAAATCACTTGTCAAAATTTGTCTTCAATAGTTTTTTAAATAGAATTTAATTGGAAAAAAGAAGGTTCATGTGTGTATGCTCTTCCATTCATCCACTTTAGGAAACTTTTGAAATAAAAAATACCATCCTTATTGCAAACATGCCCAGTCCAAGGCATATAAAGAATGTTGTTTAAATCACTCCCCAAAAACTCACAATCATATTAGGTGATCTTGAGGTGACCATAAAGTCTTTTTATTTTAATTCATTTATTTTATGCAGACTTAACTTACGTGGAGGAATTCATTACCTTGTATAAGTTTTATAGGGAAGCTTTGACTTGGAGTTTCATCTCTCAACACTGACTTCAACCACTCCTAATAGGATTGGAGGTTTGATCAGTTAAACCAACTTTTAATGTTAGAGTTACACATGAGATGTATCTATACTTTGGATATCACACTACAAAAAGTAAATGATAGATGTAATGGTTGCAAAAATAATAAGACATTTTTGTAACAAGCAAAATAATGTGAACACCTAATTAAAGTGCTACTTCTCTTAATTTATAACATGAAAATTGGTGACATAAGAACCATCTCAAAATAATCAGAAACTAATTAGTTTTAGTCAACCCCACTTTGCCATACCCTTGATAAGAATTTGGATGATTTACTTGTATTTTATCATTTTCTTGCTTGGTGTTTTGAGACTAAAACTAATGTATTTATTTATAAACCATGTCAAAACCAATTTGTTTATATGTCACTCTTTTTTATAAAGAGATGTTATACTAGCCATTTTACACCACACTTATGCCTTAAAATTTTTGACCAATTTGTTTGTGTGTATGTCATTTGAGTTATAGAAGGCAGTGTTATGTTGCCAAAAACATGTCAAAACCATTTTGCCTTTGAGTCTTTGAAATATAACATTGATCACTATCATTCAAGCATGCTTATGCCATTAGTCTGCTTAATTTGTTTCAAAACTTGTTTACCATTGTGCCAAAAACCATTTATTTCAAACCATGTCACATCAGTCATTTGGACCTTATTTATACACCATCATGCTATCTAATCTTGTTTAACTTGTTTGGTTAAAAATTAGTTTTCAAACATTGAGTTTTCAATTAATCTTGTCAAGTTTGGATTCAAACATTGATCGATTTTTGTTTAGGCCTCAATTTATGGGGTTGATACATAAATATTTCTCTTTTAAGTTGCATAACTTTGATTAATCGATTACCCATATTTTAAAACTATTAATTGTTTATTTATTCAATGCATATCCTTATCATTATTTATACTTTTAATTGGGAAAACACAACCTTTCTCCAAGAGCCTTTTGCCTTATGTCTTATACCAAATGATCATGTTTATGTTTGATTCCATGTGCTGGGTCTATGCCAAATTTATTTTCAAACTTGTTAGATTAAATTAAATTCAGATCATGCCTTTATTTCAAGTCTAGATTTTGACACCGTTTGGCCAAAAGTCTTAGCATAACCTATTTAAACATAGCTTTTGACTCCACATTTAGACAAAAGATGTAGCAACTCTTTTCCCTTTCCTAGTTTAGTCCTTGTTTAGAACATTTTGACCTAGACTTTTGAGATGTTAATTTTTATTTAGATGCTTGACCATTTATGTGTATGACATTTGACATTTGATGTTAGACTTTTTTATGCCAAAGTTTGACTCTAAGCCTTTTTGTTTTAGAGATTTCATAATTTATGTGGATATGTCTAGTTACACTTATGGTGGAGTCATGTAAAATCCAATTTAGGATAGAATCATCACACAATATCTGACTAGGAACCCCTATAGATAAATATTTTCTAAGGAGTTTTATTATTGTCTTTATAATACTCCATATGTGGAACATAGTCAAAATACACAAAATCCAAATCAAGTTACTGACTAGGATGATATGGTTTATAAGGAGGACTTTGAAGACCCAAATATAGATAATGTTGTTTTGGATATGGATCTATACCCTCTTTTTAAAAATTAGTACACAGAATATATTCAAGAACTAGCTTATGATCCAACTCAAGATTAGGATGATATGGTTTATGAGGACTTAGATGCATTGGCTTGTGTGAGAAATCAAGCTCCACAATACTCCATTACCATTCCAAGACCTCATCCTTTAGCTTATGTGAGTAACTAATCCCCATACCACCTTATCATTACCATTTCAGGACTTCATCCTTTGGCTTATGGGAGCAATCCAGCTCCACAATGCCCTACCATTATCCATCCATAGGCCACTCCTCATTTAGTATTAATCCCATCAAAAATTCAACCAAGTCGATCATTCAAAGACCAAGCTATGTTACAAACTGGTATTTTCCAAATCATTAGAAATCAAGGCCAAGAGAATCAACCAATCCAAGATGTTCTTGTTAAACCAACCACTTGTGATAATTCAACCTATAATAAATTACCTATTGATCCTATACTAATTGTCAATGAGTCTCACTCTGACAAGCTAGTATTTATTGAGTCACTTCTTAATGATTATAACTACCTTTGAGAAAATCATTACTTTAACCATATGCCTATTTTTTAAGAGGCTCCCTTTTACAAGCTAGTCTCTAAGTAATTGTCTCTTGATATTTTTCCCATCTTGGAAGAGTCTCACTTTTGAAAAATCAATCTTTGTGAAACTCATTGTGCCATCATAGGCCATTTCTTATCCAATATCAAACATTTAACAAGACATCATTGTAATAGAGTACCCATTAGATGAATAATAAAAATTAGAGTCAGGTTCTATTCTTGAACTGACATTAGATTTAGCATCAAAATCATAATCTACATTAGTCTTAACATTATATTTAGAGTCACTTGAGTTATAATTAGATTCAAAAAAAGAGTACATTCATGGTTGTCACAAAATTGGTTATACATGCCTAAAAGATTAGTTTGAATACATTTGTGGTACTTCCATGGTTTTTGAGGATGATTACTTTAGAATTGACTCAATTTCTCTTAATATCTTCTATGAGGATTGTGAAGCCTCTCCCCATTACATTACCATTCCATAGGCCATTATTACCAGCCAACATAGCCATATTATTGATATTCTACCTCCCACAAGTGTCGATTGAGAATGACAAAATCATACTTTATTGAATTATATCCATGGTGACATAGTAGTTGAAGAAAATCAAAGAGTACAAGACCACATTAATGGAGATGAAGAAAATATCCTAGTGAAACCTTTTCAGAGGTGATAGGGGGAAATCAAAGTTCAAACTCAACATCTTCTAGTAATTTTTTTTAAAAGCACTAGAAGATTATCAAAGTCAAAAGCCAATGTTTATTAGTGAAACCTTCTTAGAGATGCTATAGGACAATCAAGACAATTTCATTGGTGAAAACCTCTTTAAGACCCAATAGCTAAGCACAAAATTCCTTCACTGCTTGATGAAGATAATATCAAAGATCAAATCAAACTACCTTATTATCTATAACATAATTAGATGGTAACTAATATTGAGCCTAATCAACATAAAAATATATTGGTCCTATTAAGAAAACAAGTCTTTGGCCCCACCACATCTAAAGTTAAGTCAAATTTGGCATCAAAAACATTACGTATGACTGAACATCTTGATCTTCATTTATTTTCCAACCATTATACATTCCATTATCATTTGCCATTCCATTTCACAATCAAACCTACCATATATTATTTGTCCTTATTTACCATCCATGCTCACACTTTATTTTATAGAGCCTACAAAGATACCTTGTCTCAATGCTTGAAGGAATCATAATCAATGACCAATGAAGATCACAACATTATTTGCAACCAAATCTATAATCATTTTTTGATAGAGTAGTTATTAAGATGAGGTGTGGGATAGTAATTAACATGATTGATTATTCTATTTGTATAATTTTCTAATAAAGATGTGCATCTCCACATGAATAAGAATATTAGAATCTAAAACCATACCTAGGCCAAAAATTCATACCATTGCCAATTTCCATATCCTTTTGCCATTGTCGCATATCCTATCCACTCACCCTATCACTTGGGGGAAACCCTCTCAATATCCTTATCTATTATCAACCATCCTACTAGTCTATCATATCCTAGAGCAAGACTATTTTATTCTACCATTCCATTCCTATCTAGACCAAAGCTATTTTTAGTCATCCTATCCAATCTTATTTTGATCTTGGTTTATTCAGTTCTTCTTACACATTTTATGAGGGGATTTTGATCAAGTTTCAAATATTATAAAATCCATATTTTAAATGATAGTCTATGAAAATAGTGTGAGAATTGATCTAGAAATATATCTTTCATTTTCCATCTTATAACAAATTTGTGTATGTGAGCCTAATTATAACCACTTATGGGCAAACCATTGTCTCACTGATCTTGCTAATAATTATAACTACCTATGGGAAAATTTGTATCATTGACCTATGCCATTATATCCTAGTTATAACCACCTATGGGAAAATTAGGGGAATTTTTTTTGTCTATCATGAATTTCTGCATCACCTTGCCATTGTTGTTTTCATTTGATTGACCATTTGCTAGATTTGAGAACTTGTTAGGACCTAGTTGGTTTTTTCTCACTTTTTATGTGGATGGAATTACTATGACTTGAGGTAATTTAAGGAATATTTGGGCCATGCTCAATTCATGTTGAGGTCACATTATTCTCCTTAAGCCATGCTCTCACCATTTTGTGAGCAACCTAAGCCATGCTATCACCATTTTATGAGCAACCTAAGCCAAATACTCTCGCTATTTTGTGAGTAGGTATATTTTCATTCTATAATGAGTTGAGATACCTAAAAATGCCAAAAACATTTAAAATATTTCAAAATCCAAAAATATTTGTCCTATCAAAGCTTAGTTAGTTATCCTTGATCAACCCTACTAGGGTAAAGTCATTATTAGGATGCTTTATTTTACATTTGTTTTCAGAATTTCTATTTATTTATTTCAAGTTATTTATCTATTTATGCATTTTATATTTATTTGTTTTATTGCCTATTTATTTGATTTCAACATTGTGCCTTAACTCAATCTATATGTGTTTATTGGGTGATTCCTTGTGCACATTATTCTTGAGTCCCTCCATATTCATACATCAACATTATCATCATGGTTTTTATCATTGGTGCATTATTTTCAAGTGTTTATTAGATCAAGAGTTATTTCTTATGCATATTTTGGCCAAGTCTTCATGGTGTTCTATCATGAAGCCTACCATTATGTGTTACAATAAAAATTAGCTTTAATAAGGTCTATAATAAATTAAGCCACAAAAGTTTCTCCTTGGCACCTTGGCAAATCCTTCCATCCTATCCTTGATCAAATCAACCCATTGACCATACTAGTTGTATCATTGATAATAAGGATGGGCATGTCCTCATTGATAGGTACAAATAAATATTTTATATTGATCAATCTTATTCTTCTATCCATATCTTTCATCACTTTGCATCCTAATATGTTTGGTTGTCTATGGCTTATTTAGTCATTAAACCATCACATCTACATTTGTTCCCACTCATCATTTAATCTATATTTTAGGTTATATCCTTGAGTTATACTTTCTAATATATCTTAACTATATCACAATAAACTTTATCCAATCTAGGTCCTCTTAATGATTATAACCACCTATAGGTAAATCATTATTTTGACTCTTATTCTTGATTATAACTGCCTTTGGGAAAATCAGTAATTTATCAATCAATGCATGCAATAATTTGTTCATTTGGATTAATCTCAACCATAGGTTAAATCCACCTTTCTTCTTACTTATTTTATAGGGATCATCCATCCACATATGTGATGGCATCTCCCTCTAGGGGGCATCATCCTAGGCTTCCCAAACATTCTTTGGAGCTTTTTATTCTGTCATCATCTTCTTTTTGGCATACAAACCATCTCTAATTATTTGATAAGACATTACTTTTAATATGATTTTAAATATCTTCTCAAATAGGTGAAAACTATAGACACCTAAATCTAGTCACCAATGACCATCAATCAAGTTATTGACCAATTTCCACCAAAACGGACAATTTGGCCTAAAAAAACTAAAACACATTAAAAGATTTGAAATCAACATATTCAAGTGCTTATTTTGGATATAGTATCCCTAAATGGAGAAATGTATTTTTTGGGCTAGCTAACTTTGATCAGATTATTTTGAGTCAAAATGTCAATTTTGCACCTAGGTGCCCTGGATTGCTCTTTTCTGTCAAATTTCTTAAACAAAATATGTGATTTTATTATTTTTCATTGAAAACATCCTAAATGTAAATATAGTTCCAACACATCTAACATCGACCTTAAATTCTCATCCATTCAAATTTCAAGCTAATAATAGGACATTCTGATTAATTTGATTAATTTGTGCACTAATTGCCAAGATTTGCATCAAAGTTGACTAATCATGTTTTAGAATAATTAAACTAAATTAGGGACTTAAGTTAATTTTACATGGAACTTGTTGAATAAATATTTATTATAAATTTATTGTCATTAAATACATCATCAAATGACATTATCCTATAGGGTGGCATCCACAAGCTATAAGTGCCACACATATCTAAGTTAATGCCTCCCATGCCTCATTAAGACCCTCAATGCCTAGTTAATGACACTCTATCCCAAATATTGATGATATTATTTATGAATTTTAATTACATAATTGAATTAATCCCTAGCCACACATTTTTATCTTGAGATGGATGGTTCATGTTGATTTTAAACCATTCTAAAAATCTATAAATAGGAGGCCTTATGTATTGGATTTTAATAACCTTTATGCCAAACTTATAATGCCAAAATGCATTAAAAAATACAATGAAATTAGTGTTATAATGTCAAATTATTGATCCAAGCCAAGCCAAGCCAAAGATAAACATGGTGCCTAGGAGAGATGGAGGTAGTCACACTTCATTGATGCAGACTTCATGAGCACAAATTGAGCAAGCCACTTCAAAAAAATATTTAAGGAAGGTGAAAGAAGGTTTATTTTGAATTTAGTTATGTTTTTCATTCTAGTCTTGTTAACTAAGCTCCCCCATTGAGATAGGCTTAACGTGTTAGCTATTAGTGTGTTATTTTGATTTTGATTCCATAAACTAACACAATACTAATCTCCCCTTATTGCAATCCTATCTTCACACTAACACTTAAATAAATAAACTATGCTAAACATTAATATGAAAAAAATAATTTAAATAAAATTAAACACTTCTAACACTAAATCCATATGTATTAATTTGTTTAATTTCAATAATATATGTTTGACTCAAAATATCAACTACAATCAAATATTAAAAATAAATATGTATCATCAGGGTATTACAATATGATAAAATATCTAAAATAAACTAACATCAAAATAAATCATCCAATTATCCAAATGTCATAAAAATACTTAAGTATGAAAAATATTAAAAAAACATTAAAATCCACCACACAATTTAGCATGTCATCCATTCATCTTCTATGTCAAAAAGAATTTTGATCAATGGATATCCTTTATCTATCACATATTTTATGTAGTTCATTGTCATAGTTGAGAACTTAAGTATTTTGGTACCATCTTCATTGTCTTCATCATCAACTTCTAATTTCATCTTCTTGACCATTCTAGTAATTGTAGGTGATGTTGAAGGGTTGTGTTCTCACCTCTTACCTCTTAAAGGTAATGTCCTCTCTTTCTCAAGTATATGTGAAGGAAAATCAACAAGAATTAAATTTTAATAACATCTAGGATAATTGATTGGTTTAGGAGATGTATTTTTAGTATTTAAGGGTACAAGATCTTGAGAATGTAATTTGGCAGTCAACTGTAAATCATATTGAGGTGTAGATTCTTGATGCTAAGGAAAATGGTGAGAAGTAGGATTCAAATTATATTGTAAATAAATATGCATTTATTGGGAGCACTTACTTGGAGTTCCTCATCCATGATAATGATCTCTCTAAGAAGGCCTTCTCTAACCTTGATTTTCTAAATTATTTGTAGGATTGAAAGGCAAAGCATTAAAAACATTTCAAAAGTGGGGCTAGATGCATCAAAATAAATTGACATGCATGTGCCATAGTTATAGTGTCTAAGAATAACCCTATTAGTTATAGATATGGATTATAAAGATTGTTAGATCAAGCATTAGTCATGAAAAACTCAAGAAAAATGCATAAGAAATAACAAGGTAAGCCAACTCCTCAGATGGGGTTTTGAAAATGACAATAAAGAGTAAATGAAATAAATCATACAAAATACCTTCCCAAGAGCATCCCATCACACAAATATGACTAAAAACATGTTTTTCCCCTTGATTTGGTGCTCAAGTATTTAGCAATAATGCAAGGCAAAGATCCTCCATCATCTCTTTCTCACTAATGAAACTAGGATCATGATGTTTTATCAAATGTATCCCTATTTTGAATCTATCCTATTGTAAATAAAACATTATAACACTACTCACAAATGGATTATAGAGAGAATCCTAGTTTACACAAATAAAGATTAAAAAATGATGGTCTTGGTCCTCCTATTTATATATTTTTTTAAATTTATCAGAATGAACTGTGATCATCCATCTTGTGATCAAGATGTGTGGCCAAGAATCCATTCAATTTTTGAGGCCTAAATCATTAATACCCTCATAAATATTTGGAAGGAAGGGGCATTAAAGAGGCATGAGAGGCCATAAACCTAATATTTATTATATTTATGGCTTATGTATGCCACCCCATAGATGATGTCATTAGGTGATGCAGATATTAGGAATAAATATCCAATTAAGAAATATTCAATAACTTCCATGGAAAATCCACTTAAGCTCTTGATTTGAATTAATTAGCGTAAGTGAGATTAATAAAATTTGATGTAATTTTTTGGAAATTAGTTGCACAATTAATCAAATAGGTTAAAATTCCATATTATTGGGTCATAATTTGACTAGAGTGGAATTAGAGGATGATGTTAGTTGCATACAAACCAATATTCTATTTAAGACATTGTTGACACAAAATAACATATGTATGTGCTTTATAATTTGGTAAAAAATAGTGATCCAGAACACCTAAGTGCATTTCATCTTTTAACTCAAAATGATTTGAGAAAAGTTAATAATCACAAAAAATGAATTACCCCATTTAGGGATACATTAGCCTAAATCATAACTTGTATATGAAAAGCTTAAACCATTTAGCACATTTAAATTTTTTTGGCTTAAATTATGCATTTAAGTACATTTTGAGTAATATTGATAATTTTAACACAATAGTGTTAGGAATTGGATGTCTATATTTTCCCCCTGTTTGAGAAGGCGTAGCAAGACATTCAAGTGAAGAAACATATTTTCAAAGAAAAGAGTTATCACAAATAGATCAAAAATAAATGACCCATGATGCCCCCTCAAGAGGAAATACAAGGATGAAAGAGAAGGATGGACTCTCAAAAAGAGATAAAAAGTGGGATCAACCCATGGAATAGATTAAATCAAAATGAGTGAATGCTTGAATGCATTGATTACATCAATGATCAAAATATAATTAGAATATAGTGGGCCCCAAGGATGGGGGAATGGGAAGGATTCAATCCAAAATTATAAGCAACACACTTTGAACATACCCAAAGCTAGGGTGCAAGCTATGTACTTATGAAATGATCAATATTGAGACAAATTACACACTAAAATATTGATATAACAAGGGAAAAAGTTTGTAGAACTTGGAATTATAAGAATAAAGAGAACATTTCTCTTAAAAGAGGAAATAATAATGTGCTCCTTTGGAGCAGATTTGATCAGTTGAGACAGCAATTTTATCCCAGTAGGGCTGATTTTGATCATTGATAATTAATTGGTGCCCCTATAGGGATGATTTGATTCAACAGTTGGTCCAAAGTTATGCCCCTTCAAGGAAAATTGGTAAGCAAAAGCTTAATGATATAACCCATTGCATAGATTAAATATGAGCAGAAGTAAACATAGAGGTGATGGTTGAATGATTGAGAAATCCATAAGAAACTAGACATACAAAAATGCACAAAGTGATGAAAGAGATGAAAATAAAAATGAAGATGGCTAAGCTAACCTAAAATACATCATGTATCCAAGCACTACCTACATAGTCCAAATGGACCTCAAACCAATGTAGTTCACCCCAAAGTGGGAAAGAATGGGATGAGGAATGAAGAAAACTGACCACTGTTCGATTAGAATCATAATGTATGCCAAGTGATGCATATATTGCATAGAGTATAGTGCATAAGCCATTGGTACCTAGTTTTATTGATGCACTTGAGAGCTTATCTTTAGAGCTACATTGACTTTGAGACTCTGATCCAAAGTACATAGTGTTTGCTATAGTAAAATTAAATTATGCATCATAGATATGAATAACCTATAATGACATTGGATTTCAATTGCACTGAGATGATTCAAATGTAAATACTCATAATCAAGAATAATGATAAAAACTACCAATACCAGAGTTACAATTATTTACATTTAAACAAAAAATAAATAAAAAGAATACATAAATGTAGCTTAACCTATAATTGAGATATAAACAATCAGGATTTATGTAGGAATAATAATGTATAAAAGTGAAGCAAGAACAACTCAAATAACAACATGAAAACAAGATATTAATAATCAAGATCCATGTATACTATCAATAAAATCTTGGAAAAAAAAATAAAATAAACAAGATAAAATAATAAAATAAAATACCAAGATTAAACAAGAATAAACAACAAAGGATGATAAAGAAATAAATGAAGAGGTAGGAAAGCATAACAAAACACCAATAAATAAACACACACAAACAACCCGCTAGTCATAATGTGAGCACAATTTGAAAAAAATTGTTCATGTATGTGTAGTATAGACATTACTTTCAACAACAATGTAATAATAACAAGGACATAAAGTTTCCCCAAGTGATATGGAAACAACATAGAATAAAAATGGGGGGAAAAGAAGAAAAGGAAGGGGATGTTTGAGTTGAATCTAGATGTACAAGATAAGTGGATGCTACCTACATAGTTCCATGGATGCATGGTCTAACATTAACTTCAAGCCAAATGTAATTCTCCTAAAAATTGGGATAGAGAAAAAGTGATGACTAAAAAAGATGATTTAATGTTGTAGAGGAAGTAAGGAAAATGGAAATGGTCTTGCAAAATGGAAAGCCAATGGGATAATTATTTGCAAAATGGTAAGAACATGGGATGATTAGAATATACAAAAATGAAAGATAATGTTTTTATTATTTTTATTGATTGTTTTCTAATGTTTTTTGGGTTTTAGAATATGTAAAATAAATAAAATATTTACAAAACATCTAAGGAACTACCTATTTTAGGAGATGCACATCCATAGGTAAGATTTCAAATAATAGCTAAACTGGCTTCAATAGTCTATGCTCATAAATTGGTGAGAGTGAGATCCTATTATGGAAATTATGTCTACCAAATAGTAGTAAAATAAAAAATAAAACAATATGCAACATAAGATAACCCTAAAGAAACATCCAGTAGGAAAAGATCTTGAGCTAAAAAGGTATCTATATTCACTTGTCTATAGAAGATGTAAAACACTATTCATGTTAAACTATTATATAAAACTAGAATTTAATGTGTTCATAGTGCTTATGAGTCATAATCAAGATCATAATTGGTCAAGGGATAATTTTTTTTAGGTTACAATGGTCTGAGACCTAAAAATAATGTGGTTCTCAAGAACGGTCTAGAATGAATAGGGTCCAAAAGAGGATGGTCTAGGGTGGGATAAAATGAATCCAAAGTGCCAATGGTCCAAAGCTTCAACTGTGTAGAGTCATAAAATAATGTGGTTCTCATAATGATGGTCCAAGGTAGGTCAGAATATAATGAATATAGTCTATCATGAGAGGGTATAGGATATAATGGTAGGATAAAATAACTTTAGCACAAATTTTCCCCAAGGGGTCTTGTAGACAATAGTTCAAATGAATGATAAGCATAGAAACTTGTAAGGTACACAATGTTCATGGGCTCTAGAAGCTATTCACCATTTAGAGTAGCTAGTTGGCATGCCCATGATATATAGTTTGCCATGATAATATATGGTCTCATCCAATTATGCTAGAATTTACCTTTTTTCTTATGTTCAACATTTGTATTCTTCTAGTTCTCTTTCAAGACCAAATCACCAATCTCAAAATCCTGAGGAAGAATGTGTTTATTGTAGTTTTTTATTAATTTATTATGATAGGCTTTTTAGTTTTTTAGGGCAGCCAAATGTTTTCCATCAAGGAGTTCTAGTTCTTGTAACCTTGAGACTCTAAATTCTTTATCATCCTCAATATTCTCTAAAGAAACTCATAGTGAAGGTAGCTCGACCTCAAACAAGATAATAGCTTCTATACCATAAATAAGGGAGTATAGAGTGTAGGGGTTCTATGATTCGTTTGATAAGCCCAAAGGGTGGGAAATTTTTTAAGTGCCAATTATGGCTAGCATTATTGACAATCTTCTTGAGAATGGATACAATGGTTTTGTTTGATACCTCAGCTTGTTCATTGTCTTACGGGTTATATGGTGTGGATTTCTTGTGCTTGATTTTGAATTTTACATAAAGGTCTTTGAAATATATATTTAGAAATGATACACCATTATGAGATATAATGCATGTTAGAATGCCATATCGATAGATGATTTGGTAATGAATGAATTTGGCTATCTGCTTCCTAGTGATGTAAATGAGAGGAATGGCTTCAATCCACTTAGTAAAGTACTATGTAGTAGTCAAAATATAGTTGTGGCCATCAAAAGATGCGGGGTTAATTTTTTTAATGAGATTGAGGCCCCATGTTGAAAACAACCATGGTGTAGTGATCAACTGTAGTGGTAATGAAGGTGCGTGTATCAAATTTCCATGTTGTTGACAAATAACCACTTCCTCACATAATTACAAGAATATATCTCCAATTTTGGCCAATAATAGCCTATTTTGAGCATATTTTTAGCTAATATTACACCATTGGTGTGGGCCCCACACATTCCTTCATGAACCTCCTTCAAAATTAGATTGGATTCTCCCAAAGATAAACAATGAAGTAGTGTTCCATCATAGCCTTTATAATAAATCATGTTTCCAAGGAGGCTATATCAAGCTATGTGATGAAGGAAAAGTTTCTATTAGTTATTAGATAGGTCAGGTGGAAAAACATGATCATGGAAATAATTATAATAGTATTGAAACCAAAGTATTTTAGGTGGGGGATTAGGACTAGAAATGGCACATACCATTTCCGAATCTAGTAAGATGTGTTGGATGTAAAAGGTTTTCAATAAAAAATTGATACTTTTTTGCACTGCTATCAATTTATATCATAGACCTAATTTTCACCATTACATCAACAAATTTGTTGTTGGCCCTTGGTACTTGTTCAAACTATAGAGATTTAAAATGAGTCTTGAGATTATCCATAATGTGTTTGTAAGGAACAAGCTTATCATCTCTAGTTTGATACTAATTAGTGGTCTAATTGATAATAAATTAGGAATCCCCATGGACCATTAAATGCTAGATATCCCACTATATGACAAAATGAAGTCCTACACTAAGTGCCTCATGCTTGGCCATATTGTTGGTACAAATTAATGTGGAATGCTTTGGGAATCATATTCTCTTATAGTGTAATAAACAATATGCTAGTTCTATATCTGCAAGATGTAAAGGAGCCATCAAAATATATCTTCCATTATTTAAGTTCTTGCAGTACTTCTTCTATTGTCATAATAAAATCATCCGAGAAGTCAAATATGAGTGGTTGAGTTTTTATAATAAGGGATTTTTCAAGTTGATCAGTAATAACTTGCCCCTTGATATATTTCTAATTTTGATACTCAATATCAAATTTTCTTAGGAGAATGATCCACTTTGCCATGCATCTTGTGAGAGATGCTTTAGATAATAAAAATTTGAGAGGATCCACCTTAGTGATAATAATGGGTTTTATTATTCAATATATAATGTTGAAATTTTTGGGAAGAGAACACCATATCTAAACACACCTTCTCAATAGGCATATAATTGTGTTCATAAGCCCCCAGTGTGGAACTTATATAATAAACTGCATGATCTTTACCTTGATCATCATATAGAGCCAAAAGTGCCTCTAATGCATGCTCAATTGTTGAAATACAAAGAAGTAATGGATTTATAGGTGTTGGTGGTCTCAAAACTAGTGGGTTGGCTAAATAGGTCTTGAGCATCTCAAATTTTAATTGTGTAGACACTCAAAAACTGCACATGATATTTTAAGATGTCAAAACACCTTACAACCCCCCTGACCCATCAAAACTTGAGTCTAATTGAATACCTAATTAACTAAACTCATTTAATAACTTAAAACCATCAAAACACTAACTTAACACCTTTAACTTAACCTTTTAAATGCCTTTTTCTTAACCAAATTACCTTAGATACTTGACCATCGATGGTTATCTTGACCATCAATGATCAAGTCTTGAACTTGATTTAAATGAATTTTTAGCTATGTACAAGATAAGCATGGAAAAAATTAGTATGCCCACTACAGTCATATAAAATGTGAAATTTGGTTACTTTAGTGTGGCTAATGACACCCAACTCATAGGTCCTCCTACTTGCTTGTACAACCCTTATAGGCTTTTCTTTCATTGATTTCCAATCATCCATAGCCTTTTAGACTTAATCCTTATAGACCCAAGAAACTCTTTTAGGCATAGATCCATCTCCCCAAGTCTTAATCCATCTAGATAATAGTTCCCAACTTAGATATGAGTGTTAAAACCCATGGTGTCCTATTTCTAGCACTGTTGTCCAAGTGTAAATTCGGTTCAAATGATCATATTTTCTTGAATCCTTATCTTAATTCATGTCAGCCTAACATGAATTCATTTAACCCATGATCATTATGTTCCCTATAAAAGGCCATTCAAATTCCATTTAGAAGGGTTGACACTCATTTACAAGAGAGAAGGAAGAAAATAAGCAAGTACACTCAAGCACTTTTTCCTATTCTTTGCATACAACCTTCCAATATTATTCTAAGCCTATTCAAAACCTTGCACCAGTCCCTAGCCATCTAAAAGTAACCCAATTTTACATCTAGTTTCATTTTTATACATAATTACACTAAGTAATTCAATGGGAGAACTACATTATCTTGATCCCTTCTCAAAGTATTGGTATGTAGGTAATGTGCCCATACATGGGGTGTGAAGTGCATTTAGTGTATCCTTTACACACTAACCCCTTCTCTTTCTTTCCAAAATTTTATTTTCAAGTTCAAACACAAAGAGCTCCTAGGGCTTTTGAATATTAAAACATATGAATAGTGAGTTTCATAGACTTTTGTGTTTCGATATTTCACTGACAGGGTAACACAGTCCTACTGATCAAAACTAAGAAAACTTAGATCACCTAGATAATAACACCAAAAAAGGACTAAAATACTAATGGTAGAGTGTACCAATTTTAGTGCTCCTATCCAATCAAGAAACAAAATCTAGGATCTTGATTGCGATAATCCATCAAGCCTGCACAAAAATTTATAGACCCTGCAACATTCATCTCAGTCAGTTTCTAGCTAAGTTTGATTTTCTCTTTATTTTTACTATTTTTAGAAAAGGTAAACATACAATCTATTTACATAAATTAATGGCTTAATTATTGCATATTATTAACTAATTTACTTTACTCTAGACTTTTTAATTAATTAGGAATAAAACTCTATCTAAAAAATAATAAAACATGTGGTGAACTTGACTTACTTTGAATTTTCATACAAAAACCCTAAAAACCCTAGGATAAATTATTTTTGATTTTTAACCATAATTTCCTAATTTTTCATATATTTAAAAATAAAAAATCTACAAATTAATTTCAAAATTGTCATATATTTTATAAATACCCTAATTTGCACATACTAGGTCCTTTTTGCATACAAAAATATTCTAAATACTAGGGAAAATATATTGCTAATTTTAGAAATATTTTTTGATTTTTCCTAAAATTTCCAAGAAAGATTCTACAAATTTTCTATAAATTCATATCAAAATTTTAAAATTATCATACTAATTTTAAAAATTCATTCAATAATCCCTAGTTGTATTAACTATCTCCCCATTATTTTCCATTACTTTTCCAATCATTTTCTGAATTTTTAGTTGCATATCAAACTCAGAAAATCAATTTTAAATTCAAAAATTCATAGTATTTTGCATAAATATTTTTGAAAAATCCCTAGTTTCATGTACTTTATCTTATTTTTGCTTCTTTAAGTACCACCTTACATGTTTGGGAGCTCCGTATCCTTTTTGTACAAATTCTAATTAGCTATTTTTAGGATTTTATGTTTCTTATATTTAATGCTTTACTTTTCTAGCACATTGCCTATTAAAACTTACTGTAAAACATTCAAACACATTATAAATTATTTTCCTACTTTCACAATGGCCCAATATATTAGTTTTGATGAAATTGATAAAAGAGAACTTTAATAACTCTTAACAAAATATCTAGATATGTAAGATGACATGTTTAGAATTCTACAAGAGGAACGACAAAAAGTGAACAATGGTCAGTCTTCTCAAACCATAGAGCAACTAGTTAAAAATGACACTACAAGGGAAAATATGTTTCAACAACCCCTTATAGTAGCCCAACCTACCTCTATACCACCAATTATAGCTAGTACATCCCTCTCTCCTAATGTGGAAACCCTTGTGCAAGAGATAAGATATCTTCAATCCAAGGTTCTACATCTTGAGAAAGGTACCACTAGACCTACGCAGGCATTAGATTCTTTTTATCTTCTACATACACCATTGGCATGTCACATTGATTTTACACTCTTGTCACAAGATTTTTTCAACCCAAGCTTACTCTTTATGATGGCAAGGGTGATCCAAAGACACATTTGAGAGCATTTCATGTAGCATGCTTGGAATATGTACCCAATGACTGGCTAATTACCAAATTATTTTCATAGAGCCTAAAGGATTATGATTTACAATGGTTTTATAGTCTATTAAATTAGTCAATTCATGTATTCAATCTTTTAGCTGACATGTTATTATCACATTTTAGCATTAATATTGGTGATAAGGTTTCATATTGTCAAATTGTTCAATAGAAACAATGACCAAATGAGCATCTCATGGATTATGTTCTTTAGTATAAGACCATCTTGGCTAAAATGACTAGTCCCATGGTAGATCAGGAGTTATAGGACCTCTTCAAATAGAGTCTTCTACTAGTGATTCATGAATTAATTGCATTCAAGTGATTCTCTTCATTTAAATTTTTCATACACTAAAGGAAAGAGAAGTGAAACTCATTTCAATAGGAAAACTCAAGTATACAAGCATTCTAGACACAAATAATAAGACTAACAACAAAGTACCATACAAGGTCAAGTTTAATGACACAAAAGGGAAAAATCAACCTACAATAAATGTAGATTTAGAGCCTCTTTAGTGTATAGTTTTATCATCACCCCTCAACATAATTTTTCACATCTTTGATTTCCTCCAGCTAGGGTTTTATAGCAGATTTTGGATTGTAATATCATATCTCTCCCTCTTATTCAAGAATTTGATCCAACCAAACCTCTTCCTAAGGGATATGATAAATAGGCATTTTATGATTACCACAGGGTACTAAGACATACTACAAATAGATGCATTAGTTTGAAACATAAGATATAGGACTTGATAGATGACAACCTACTTGATCTTGACACTTCAGTTGAGCCTCCACATACAAAACCAATATAGGATAAAGATTTGAAAATCTTCTTAGATATTTTTTTATAACATTTAAAATAGGATGCAAGGGACACATCAGGGGTTCACCATGCATATCATACACGTACACCACTAGTTACATACCAGGAACCTTCAGTTAAGTCACATATTTTGAGTGGTATGATCGATGTGTATGAGTCTATCATTCTAGATAGACCTTTGATATCCTTCTTAGATTAGGAGATTGTGGAAGATAATTTAGATTATAATGCACTCTTTATTTGAGCACATATTCATAATCAACCCATTCACAATGTTCTCATTGATAATGGTTCTAGTGTCAACATATGCACCATTACATTATTAAAATATTTGGGCTATTTAAAGCATGATATCACCCTGAAAGATATAGTTATCATCAAATTTAGTGGGCACATACAGATTTCATTGGGTGATACTATACTTCCTTTATAGACTAGTCCAATACACATGACCACACATTTCACTATAGTTCCCAGTGTAGGAGTTTTTTATATGTTACTTGGTTACCCATGGATTCAAAAAATTTGAGTAGTACCATCCATAGTTCATGGATACATGAAATTCATTCATGATAATTAGGGTATTATAGTTGGTGGAGTTTCGTATGAGTTATCACTATGCACTTTAGATCTATCTACTTTGTAATCACTAGCTCTATCTTCTCCACCAGTTTTAGTTTCCCTGCTAGTTACATTTGTTACTCTAGTAACAATTCAAACATAATTAAACATCCATCACCAATATAAAGGGTTCATACACCTCCATAGATTTGGGATTGTAGTTAGCTTCTAGCTATAGTTTTCACATGCATAGTAGTTTCATTAAGATCTCATGGGTTTACACATAAATCACATGTTCAAAGAGCATCTCCTACTTTTGTATGGGTCCCTAAGAGTGTTATAGTTACATACACTTCTTAGAATTATAGTGGGGACCCACAGTCAGCTTCTACTTTAGAGATTTTAGAGCATCTTTAGCATATATAGCTTTTAGAGCCATAGTCTCAATATTTTCATCATGCTTCACATTAATGCATGATTCCACTCCTTGATATATGACACCATGATAGGGAGTCTCTCATGAGACTCATCAGTTAGTATCATCCTATCCCAACCTACTTGTACATAATCTCTTTTTATTGATTGTACATAGCTTATATAAAAATACAAAAATAATGCAAAAAAAATTAAAATACTAAAACATTTAAATAATTCAAAAACACCAAAAACACCAAAAATATTTTGATTATATGCATCGTCTATGCTTTACATTACTAATATCATGCTATGAATTAAATTTTATATTTCATGTTATTATTTATCGATTATCTATATTAACATGCTTCACTTTATCTTCTTTGAGTGTGTACAATGACATCCAACTAGATTGCTTCACTCTACCCATTGAGGGGGAATTACTACTTCTACATTTGAGACACACATTGATATACATACCCACTAGGGGAATCTTATACATGACAAAACCATCCATGTTATGTCAGTCCTACACTACACACTTTGAGTTATCATACTAATATACATTACTTACCTGATTACATAGATTACTATATCAACATTTTACTAGTATCTAGCACTTGTGTATCTCTTAGCATATACCTAGTCTTATATTAAATGTGTCTTGCATACTTTCACTCTTTCTTTGATTAGTTATATGTGATTGTACCTTTCTATTTTTTACATGCTTTCCTTTTTTTCTTTACGTAGCTAGATGAGATTGCATTTCTAGTTTGTTTCTTATGTGTGCCTTAGGACATCTACCAATGTCCTTTGCTTCTATTTATGTGTCTGTACTTTTAGACATTTAACAATGTCATTTTCTTTTACTCTTTTATGTGTTTGTTTCCCTTGTGCTAATCTTTGCTTATTTCAAATTTTATGTGTATGTGACATTTGAACATGCCTTGAATGCTTGCTTTCTAGTTTGAGTGACATGTGCCCATGTCCCTTATTTTCATGGCCCCTTAGCCAACCTTGTATGATTCTTGTTGCTTGATTCTTACTTTGTATGCTTGTTTTTTGATTGATTTTCCTTGTTTGCAATATCATGATCCACATCATGCATTTACCTTACTTTCTTAGATTCCATGATGGACATCATGATCCATCCCTCCTTGACAACTAACAATTAATAGCTAACATCTAACATTTATAGTTCCATTTCAATACATTGCACATGATTTTACATTGTTATATATATCTAGGCATACCCCTATTGATATAACAATATCTCAATATAAACATTGTTATATCTAGAGATATCTTATCAAATTTCATTGCTATATCATGTATCTATGCAACATAACACATTTTCAAGACTCTTTTCTTCTGAGGGAAGTCATTGAAAGTTTAATCATTCCTACCCTCAAAAGAGGAGGAAACAAATAGGGGTTTTTTCAAAAAGATAAAAACTCCTAGCAGTCAAAACAACAGCAATAAAATCACCCAATTCAAAATTTAGTGGTCAAACTAGTTAGAACAGAACATAAACATAGTGACAATTTTAAATTAACCAACTAATTTCATCACAGGACAACATTTTCAAAAATGGATAGTAGTGCCAAACACAAGGGTGTCCTTATTTTGGCACTCTTGTCTAAGAAGAAAATAACCCAAGTTTTCTAGTAATAGGCAAAATTTTTAGTTCAGCTATAGTTTTTGCACATCTAGATCAGTCAAAATCAGTAATTTTGATATAGTTTTCTCAGGGAATCCAGATATAGGGGATATCATGTGCGGCATGATGAATCTAACTTATAATTTTAGATTAGGTAGTTGACATAAATTTTAGATTATAATCCATGTTCTAGACACTAGTGATTGGGGGCAATGTGCATGGATATTGGTCTTATTTTGTTTTTGAGTTCAGTTTATTACCTAGGCATTCTCAATAGTTGCCTACCTTACTCCATTTGAAAGTTGTTGGCATCATTTTCAAGTTGAAATTTCATACAAGTTTAATTTATTGAGTACCTGAGTTAGATTTCACATAAGAATATTGCATCAGTTTTAGAGTGGCTTTCATACAAGCCTAACTTCCATATTTTGAAATGCCAAGAGTGGCCTAGTTTCTAGCATACATTCAGCTACCCATGCCACATTGTCAAATTTTCAAACAATATTTTGGATCCATGATCAATCTCATATGACATCTATTCTATACCAATATCACTTCATATATTCACTTCATGGGGAAATGATGGAGCCAAAGGGCTAGCCTTTGTATTCTTGAGCCACCTATTCAAAGGGATTAGAATCACAGTTCAGACATTGATTATCACACATATCATGATATAGCTTCACTTAGTAGGCAAAGATGGAGCCAAAGGGCCAACCTTTGTATTCTTGAGCAAATTTTCAAGATATTGAGCACTTAGGTCCATTCCTGATATAACTTTTGGTATAACATCATCCGGTATAATTTGACATCACTCAGCCATATGAAGGATCACAACAGGTTTTTTATTAGTTTACATATTCAATGAGGTTTATTCATTCCTTTATCTTCCTTTTTTTTCCTCAAATTTTATATGTTATTGTTTTATATCACATATAATAAGAACTGATCTACTCTTTGTTTCATTTCATAGATTCACACTTTCACAATGTGCTCTTTATACAATATCTAGCATTACTGAGCATCACATAAGTTTCATGGGATTCACCTTTATAGGTAAGTTTAGGTACACTTTCTATTTTTTCCTTTATCTTAACATTTCACTTTGTTGCATCACAAGAATAAAGGGGGGGAAATGTAGTCATATAAAATGCAAAATTTGGCTACTTTAGTATGGCTAATGACACCCAATCCATAGGTACTCTCAGTTGCTTGCACAACCATTATAGGCTTTTCTTTCACTAATTAAAAATCATCTATAGCCTTCCAGACTTAACCCTTATAGACCTAGGTAGCTCTTTCAGGTCCAAATCCACCCCCAAGTCTCACTCCCTCTAAAAAATAATGCCCAACTTGGATAAGAGCATTGAAACCTAGGGTGTCTTATTTTTAGAATTGTTGTCCAAGTGTAAATTTAGTTCAAATTGTCATATTTTCTTGAATCCTTATCTAAATTCATGTTAGCCTAATTCAAATTCATTTAACACATAACAATTATGTTCCCTATCAAATGCCACTCAAATTCCATTTAGAAGGGTTGGCACTCATTTGCAAGAGAGAAGCAATAATACAAACAAGTACACTCAAGTACTTTTCCCTATTCTCTACATACAGTGTTCCAATATTATTCCAATCCTATTCAAACCATTGCACCAATCCCTAACCATCTAAAGTACACCCATTTTTGCATCTAGTTACATTTTCATACACAATTACATCAATAACTTTAATGGGAGAACTACATTAGCTTGATCTCTCCTCAGAGTATTGGTATGTAGGTAACATGCCCACACACGGGGTGGGAAGTGTGTCCAACATATCCTTTACACACTAACCCTTTCTCTCTCTTTCCCAAAATTTCCTTTCAAGTTCAAGCATAAAGAGCTTTTAGGGATTTTGAAGATTAAAATAGACACACAATAAGATTCATAGACTTTTGGGATTCGATATTTCACTAACATGGTAACATAGACCTATCGAGTAAAACCCAAAAAACTTAGATCACCTAGACAATATCACCATAAAAGGACTACAACACCAAAAAATAGGGTGTCCCACTTTCAGTGCTCCTATCTAATCTAGAAATTAACTCCAGGATCTTGTTTGTGATATTTTCCCAAGCCTGCATAGAATTTTATAGACCTAAAACATCCATCTCAATCAATTTCCAACTAAGTTTGATTTTTTATTTTTTACTACTATTTTTAAAAAAGGTAAAAATACAATCTATTTACATAAATTAGTGGCTTAATTATTGCACATTATTCACTGATTTAGTTTACTCTAGACCTATTTATTAATTAGGAATAAATCTCCATTATTCTGAAAAAAATAAAACATCCACCTTATGCAATACCAACCAAATACCAAGCATCATAAATGGCAACATTATTCTACTATCTAATTAAGGACTTCCTTCTATCTAATTAGCAACTTCCTCGTACTTAATTAGTAACTTCATCCTATGAAAGGATAAGAGTAGGAGATGAAAGGGATGGACGTCTAAACTATCAAATCTTCTTGTACATAGGTATCTAGCCTTCTTTTAGTAATCAAGTAGCAGAAATAGAGACTTAAACCTCTATCCAAGTTGTTCTCAAGGCCAAAGTATTGTCACTCTAGCCAAATTGCTTTAGCCTTCCACCATCAACAATCTAACAAGTTATAGGTAACTTTATACTTGTTTCTTTGTTTTGATTTCATTTCTAACCCTCCCGACCTAATCAAAATGATTCCCATCTCTGACCAAACCCATATTTAAATCCCTACTTGACCATTTATCCAATCTAAAATTCACTTTTTGATCATTTCTAGAAACACATGGGTAACCGTCGATGGTTAGCCTAACTTCCAATGGTTACCTCAACCATCGATGATTATTCAATCTCCAATGGTCAGATCTAACCATTGATGGTTCACCCAACCACTAAAAGTTATTATGGTAGAAAATGAAAAGTTATTTTTAACCCTTTAACCCTGACCAAAAACTATTTTTTATGTTCTTTCTTGTTCGTAGAGAGTACCCTAATTTTTGGACTTGACCCCAACTATCTTAGCATGAGTATTGACCTATTTTTACTATATTTATTCATTTTATTTGAATAATAATTTTAATTTATTTTTATTGCATGCATTTAATTTCATGTTATTGAATGCAAATATTATTTCTTTTCATCTACGTCAACTTAATTGTTATAAATAGTGGATTGACAACCTCCTAGCAAGCATACGCTTCTTAGATCTAGCTCATACTAGGCAACCCACTCAACTATTTTGCTAAAAACCCCTTTTCTAGTGTTTTTATTATTTGTAGGCTATTTGTTCCAAGCCAAAGAGGAGCTATTATTATTTTTTGGATCATGCATGCACTTTTACCAGGTATTCCTTTACACACCCCTTTTAATATTTTTTACTTGCTTCTGAATTAAGAAATGAGTAGAAATTAAGAGAAACATTTTGGCACACCTTATGGGACCTAAACACATAATCAATTGATTAAAATTCAAAACAAAGAGTATATATGTGCATAAAATGCAATGAAGTTTGAAATTCAAGATTGTGCAAAGACTAAAGTTACCAATGTTGGTAAAAATAAGGTCAGTTATAGAGGGAAGTATGATAGGGGTAATTGGTCCAAAATGTTGGTCATAGTTGATAGGATCATTCCTATCAAGTCCTCTATATAGGGTTAATATTTTCATAGGTATCAAGGGTAGGAAGTGCTCTTTTGAAACACACAAATGGTCTAGTCATGTATGAGGTGGTGCAAATATGTAAAATTCCAACATGATGAGGTTGGTCGATGTGGTCAAAATGTCCAAGTAAAGTCATCACAAAACATGTGAATAATTCAGGTTAAAAATGACTAAAATCAAGGTGTACATGGTCAAATGGTTGGTCAGAGAAGGGTAATGTCTAAAAGTTCAAGTTTAGGTGGGGTGGAGATTCGGTGATCTCCAAAAGTGAGTACTTAGGTGAGGTAATTAAAAAATTGAAAATATGAGGGACCCTGACTATCGATGATCAAGGGTTCTCAGGGTCAACCATTGATGGTCACCCTAACCATCATTGGTTAGGTAAAAACCCTAAAAATCCAAGACACAAAAAGTAAAAATGCAAAATCATTTTTTCATTTTGTCATTTTGATCAACGTTATTTGTGCTCTAGCATTAGTGCATTTTGGAATTTTATATTTGAGCTTGCTGAGGTGGAGTGTTGTGAGTGGTTGAGTGTATGTGTCAAGGTGATTGAGGGTTAACTAGATGAGGGGTGGATGAGGGTATGGTTAAGTAGCTGGGTAAGGGATCTGACCATGCCAACGATCATGGAATGAGGTAGGTGTTATTTTAAAATTAATAGTATAATTGAATTTATGAGTTGGGAGTTATATTGAGTAAGTGACAGTGATGTGGATAGGGTTTATGAAAGTAGATTGGGGTCGATGATGCCCTAGTTTTTAGGTTTTTGGTGAATTTAGGTAATTTAGTTTGGGAAATAGAGATTGTAAGGGTGTGTTGGGTTTGTAATGGGCTAAGGGATAAGGTTGGGGAGTGTAACTTATTAATTGAGGTATATTATGGAGTGTTTGGGTAGGAAATAGTGTGATGGTTTTACCATTAATAGTCACACATAGTGGCCATCAGTGGTTTTAACTAACTATCAGTAGTCAAATACTAGGGTAACAAGACCTTAGCAGACTATTGATGGTTCAATGAACCATCAATGATCGAGTGGTAATCAAAGATTGTATTTGGGTGAATGTTTTAATGTTGTGGAAAGTGTTTTAAAGTATTTTGAAAGTGTGGAAAGGTTGTAAATTTTGAAATGTTAAATTTTTGAAGTGGGGTAAAGGGTTTATTAAAGTTCAAAAAGTTGGAAAGTTAGTTAAAGGTTTTAAGGTGTTGTAAAGTGTTGAGGTTTTTAAGTTATTTAAAGTGTTGTAAAGTTGTGTTAAGTTAGTTAATTTTTTTAAAAGTTTTTGTTGATTTTAATTGTTTTAAAAGGTTAAAGTGTGTAAGGTTGGTAAAGTAGGATGAAGGTTTCAAAAATTTAAAAGGTTGGTAAAGGTTATGAAAGCTGTTGAAATGTTTTTAAGAGGTCTATCAAGTGGGTTTTAAAGGTTGAATGTAGGTAACATAGGATGAAGGGTCGATGGGTAGAGTTTATATAATATAAGCATTTAGGTGCTTAAAATGATTTGTCAGGGTTGGTATCAAATAGTTTTTTTAATTGATATAGGTGATAGGGTAGATGAAATGAGTTTAGTTGGAATAGGGTGAAAAAGGTAGGTGTAGGTTGATAGTGATCTTGATTATGGAAAACTAAGTGTGCATGCTAATGTTATTATTTTGTAGGCACACAACAAAATTTAGATGAGGGTCCAAGTCCCTAAGATATTTGTAGAGGTCCATGATGGGATGATTGATGATGAGTGGATACACATGGAGGAGGTTGGCCTAGGGGTCATGAGACTCTACCAACACCTAATATAGGATACAACTATGATCATGGCCCTCATCAAGAGATAAAACCTAACCATGAACACATTTTTTTTATCAACTGGGGAGATGAGCATCCTAATAGAGGATGTGCATAGGATCACATGGCTACCCATTCAAGGGAGCTGATTTATCACATAGAGAGCAAGGAGAGGGACTACCACATGGAGCTAATATATGGAGCAAATTGGTTCCATGCTAGGTATCATGTAGGTGGTATTTGATATGAGACACTATATCAAAGGGATCCAAGGGAAAGATGTTTGCTTATGATGATGATGATGGTCATATCCTACTTTGTGTTGTTGGATTTGAGTAACGATCAATTTCCATACTTATTACTAGGGGTGCTAGTGGAGATGCTACTAGAGAGGACTGTGTTCAAGTGGGCACCAATGTTATTAGTCTAGATCTATAGGGATATCTAGACATTTAGAGCACATAGATGATATGGGATCAATTTTGGCTTTGTTTTCCATTGCTAAGCATATGATCATATTTAGGTGGTGAGACCTTTGGGGCTACCATGGGATGGATATGCACTGATGAATTACAAAATGAGTTTCTTATGATGGTGATGAAATTATGTAACAATAGGGGCTAGTGGTGATGTCAGGGACATTAACTGGTTTAGGGATGCTTTAGAGGGATTAATGGTGGGTGATGTAGTGTGGAGGCCATATGTCGGCTGGTCGAGGTGGGCCTAATATAGTTACCACACTTTATCATTGTAGAGCTAGAGATGGGTATGTGAGAGATGAGATGATGAGACTAATTTGATCTCATTTGATTGAGTTTAGAGGCATTTCAGCCTCATATAGGGGATTCTACCAGATTTCTTAAGATAGAGGAGGGAGGATGAGAGTTCTTGCTCCTAGAGTTGTAGCCATAAGATTTTGTTTTAGATCATGAGGAACTACTAGTGAGAGTTTACATAGATGATCATAGTGTTGTAGATGGTTATGTGATGTGGTACCTAGCCTGATATGTAGTGGCTAATTTTAGATGGGGTGATGGGGGTTAGTAGCCCATGGATGTGGATCTCACTGGGGTACAAACACAAGGTGGTGGGTAGGATGGATAGGCACATGCAGTGTTTACAATGGCATAGGTCTAAACCATTAGATTATATGGATAGGTGGAAATTTTATAGGGTCAGATTGTCACCTTATAGGGTCAAGTGGCCACCTTGATAGGAGAGTAAGATGAGGTTAGGATATCTCTTGGTTTACTAACCCAAGAGAGAGATAGCTTGAGATATAGGGTAGGAATGGTAGTAAAACCAATAGGGGTACCTATAGGAGGGCAAAATATGATTCACATGACATGGTACTTAGCCACCATTAAGGAGTTGAGATATTATGAGGTGCTAGTTTTGACATAGTTGCCATTGGAGATGAGGTATGGAGAGTACAGGGCCAATCTAGTAAGTGGGATAACTATAGCCACTCCAAGATAGTGGGTCAAGTAGGGAGATTAAGGGCCACCACTAGATGGTAATGTAGGTATAGGTGTAGGTGTAGGTGGGGGTAATAGTAATGGTGACCTAAAGGCTTGATAATGAGATTATATGATGTATATGTTTTTGATTTTGATACTAGACTAGGTGCTGATGAGGTGAGATGTATATATGAGAGAGAGAGATTTATACATTATTACATGTATTTATTATGGAGGATTATATACTCATTAATAGGTATTACTTTTATTATGATGTATATGATGATGAGGTTTTATGACTATTATGAATGTTTATTTATGTTGATGGTATTTATGATTATTTGATGTTTTGAGATATTTATGGATGATGTTTATTAAATTTATGGTACATTAGTTTAGGTATGTGGTAATGCTTATGGATGTTTATGATGTATGTTATGTTATGATGAACTTATAGATTGATCATGCCCCATGCTCTATGAGATGATATGCAAACTCATATTTTAGGCATGTGATTTTCAAATTCCCAACCCTTTTTTTCACCCACCTCATGACTCACCATCTACCACTTGTCAAACCCAGACCCAATTTCAATTTTGCCTCATCAACTCCTAATTTGAGGGGGAACACCTCCTCCCAAACTTGGGGAAATCAGACCTAGATCAATAATCCATTTTTGTTTTGTGGCTTGTTGATTCAAGGTTGAATAACAAAAAGGGGCAAAATGTAGACACTCAAAAACTACACATGATGGTTTTAGATGTCAAAATACCTTACAACCCCCCTCAGACTATTAAACCTTGAGTCTAGTTGACCACCTAGTTAACTAAACTTGTTTACTAACTTAAACCCATCAAACCACTAACTTAACACCTTTAACTTAACCTTTTAAACACCCCTTTCTTGTACAAATTACCTTAGATAAATTTCCACTGATGGTCAGTGTAACCATCGATGGTTAGCCTTACCATTGATGGTCATGTATTTAACTTGCTTTAAAAGCATTTCCAGCTATATACAAGATAAGAATGGAAAAATTAGTATGTCCACATTATACAATACCAACCAACTACCAAGCATCATAAATGGAAAATTTATTCTCTTATCTAATTAGAAACTTCCTCCTATCTAATTAGCAACTTCCTCATACCCAATTAACAACTTCATCTAATAAAATGAAAAGAGTAGGAGATGAAAGGGATGGACATCTAAGCTATCAAATCTTCTTGCACATAGGTATCTAGCCTTCTTTTAGTAATTAAGTAATAGCAATAAAGACTTGAACCTATATCTAAGTTACTCTTGAGGCTAAATTACTGTCACTTTATCCAAATTTATCTAGCCTTCCACCATTAATAATATAGAAAGTTATTGTTGATGGTTACTTAGCCACTAGTAGTTAGCCCCAACTATAGATGGTTCACCCAACTATTGATGGCCACTATGGTAGAAAATATCAAGTTACTTTTATCCCCTTAACCCCAAATAAATACTATATTATGTGTTATTACCTATTCACAGAGCCTACCCTAATGTTTTGGACATGATCCCAACTATCTTAGCATGAGTATTGACCTGCTTTTACTACATTTGGTCATTTTATTTGAAAAATAATTTTGATTTATTCTTCTTGCATGAATTTAATTTCATGTTATATAATACAATTATTCTTTATTTTCATCTACATCAACTTAATTATTATAAATAATGGATTGATAGCTTCCTATCAAGCGTACACTTCTTGGATCTAACTCACACTAGGTAATACACTCAACTATTTTGTGCAAAACCCCTTTTATAGTGTTTTTATTATCTTTAGGTTATTCCTTCCAAGCCAAAGAGGAGTTCCCATCATCGTCTAGATCATGTATGCACTTTTACCAAGTATTCCTTTACACACCCCTTTTACTAGTTTCTTACTTGCTTCCAAATTAAGAAATGAGCAGAAATTAAGAGAAACAAATTGATAGTCTTCATCCCATTGAAATATGACCTTTTATTCAAGAGATGTGTAAATAGGTGGAACTTATCTACTAGTTGAGAAATGAACCTGTGTATAGACTAGATCTTTCTTTGTAGGCTTTAGAACTATTTAAGATTTGAAGGTGGAGGTATTTCAATAATAGTTTTGACCTTAGTAGGATCAACTTTGATCCCTCTTTTAAATATAATAAAACCTATAAATTACCCTAAAGTGATGCCAAAGACACACTTCTTAGGATTCATGAAGACTTTATATTCATGAAGCCTCTCAAAGATTCTTCATAGAATGTCAAGATGTCTGGCATGCATTTTTTATTTATTTAAGATGTCATCAACATAGTGTTATATAATATCATGCATCATGTCATGGAATATGATAGTAATGACATGCTAAAAGTATCTCTAGCATTATTCAAACCAAATGACATGACTTGATGACAAAATTTTCCCCACATAGTGGTGAATGCAGTCTTGTGCTAATATTCTTAGGCTATCTTGATCTAATTATTCTCAAAAAATCCATCCATAAAGGACAACATATCATAATCAGCATTATAATTGATAATCATGTTAATTTTGGGTAGAGGAAAATCATCTTTGGGGCATGCTTTGTTGATATCTCTAAAATCAGTACAAAGATGCATACCTGATGGGTTTTTGATAACTAAAAATATGTTTAATATCCATTTAGAATAGTCCAGTGGTCTAATGAAGCCTACTCCTGATAAATTCTATAATTATACTTTACAAAAAGAGAGATGTGTGGATGCATCTTTCTCAATTTTTATTTGATTGGTTTGGCATCTAGATGGACAAAAAGTTGATGCACAACCAAATTAGGGTCTAAGCCTAGCATGTCAGAGTAAGCCCATGTAAAGATGTCAAAAAAATCCTTCAAAATGGATATAATGTGTTCGCATTATACTTTAATAAGGGAAGATCCATGGTAAATAATTTTGGGATAATCATATGTTCCCAAATTCACTTCTATAGTGTTTTCTACAAGGAGTGTGGAACCATCTTCCAGGATTGTAGGTAAGGTGTGATCATGATCATCTTCTGCTACAGTGTCTTATTGTTCCTATTAAATCTTTGGATAATGTGACATATCTAAATCCACCATCTCAATTAAGGGCCAAGTATAAAATATCTCAAGAAACTCAAGAGCAAGATGCTCAAAAGTTTGTTGTTATTCTAATGTGATGTTTGTACTAGCTATATAGCTAGCAATTGATGGACCTTAAACATCCTTTGGGGATGATAAAACTTTCCCATTCAAGATCACTTCAAATATTTTTTCACTCAAGGGCTTATATTTTTATTTACTTTTTTCTAATCAATGAGCACCTCAAAGAGGTTTTCACCTGAAGATCTTGATGTTTTATCTTATTTATGACCAAGAAAGTTTGCCTGCTCTTCAAAGTAAGTAGAACGATCTAATGAAAAATTAAAGCCTTGTTTGTGATCGCTAATGGACAATCCATATCTAAGACCCATATATTCTATAATTGATTATTCATTCTAAAACTCATTAAGACATATGACCAAAATTTGTTGGTCCAAATCAATGAGTTCAGTATGGCAAAGGCATAGGGAATAATGGGGTTTTATGGTCATAATAAAATTTAAATAAAATAATTCCATGTCATCAAGCTCATTATAAAGGCTATAATGGGATGCTACATCACTACCAAGAGTCTCATCAGTAGTTGATTTATAAGAATCACTATCAAAAGTCATGAGGTCACCCCCAAGTGGTATAAATTTGAGACCATGATTCAAATTAAGTATATCAGATGATAAAGGTTCTAGGATTCCTTGCACTCTTGGGCCAAGGCCTTTTCATATATAATCAAAATTATCTATGATTTAATTAAGGATAGGATATTTTGGATTTTGAAAATAATCAAAAATGTTGTTAGAATATAGCCAGTCTCTTTTAATGATATCCTCTCGATCCTATTTTGGAAAAGTAGCAGGTATAAATACCATAGGTGATTTATATTATTATTTATTCTATTGAAAAAATAATGTGGGTATGTTAGGGATTTTATAAGGTTTGAGTTTACCAAATATTTTGAGAGACTTCAACAACTTAGCAACATGGAAGGCATCCTTAAGACGGTATGTGAAAATCCCCACATCTTCTATAACAACCTATTTTGTAAGAGTTATAGGGAATGGATCATCTGAATTGGAAGTAAGGTCACTAGGGTTGATATAATTAGATTTTGGTGGATGTGAATCTATTTCCTTATTCTTCTTTGTAACAAATTCAAAACTAGGACAATAGTTATAATTGTGTAACTTAGCCTCAATGTGTTTGCAATACTAATAAGGATGTAAATAAACAAGAATAATAACCTCAATCCCATCATTAGGAAATTTAAGGCATTGATGTAAGGTGGATGGAATGGCCTATACTTCATAGATATAAGAATGACTAAGAAGTATGTTATAAGGCAACTCAATGTCCACAATATATAATAATGTGTGATGGGAAATAGACCCAACAATGATTGAAAACCAAATGGTACCAAAAGAATCCCTCTCAGCATTATCATAAGCCTTTATGGTGATCATCTCTAGTTGAATGTCCTTTTTAGGATAGCCTAATCTTTGTACCAGTTTGAGGGATAATATGTTCAACCTCAAACCATTGTCTATAAGAACCCACTTGATCTTATGGTTTTTTATGATGACCTTAATATATAGTGGGTTATTATGACTCAACCCAAGAGTGGACATGACTTTTTAATAAAATATGGCCTTTTAAAATGAAGATAAATGACCCACAAGGGTTTGAAACTATTCAGGATTAATATAATTGGAAATAGTGGATTGATGCAAAAGGTTGTTCAAAATAGTTTTATGGAATTCAGATGTATGCAAGAGATCCAAAATGGAAATCTATGTAGGCGGTTTACTTAGTTGGTATGATAGACTATAAGTTTTTTCAATAGTAAGATGATATGGCTTGGCCTTAGCTAGCATAATATTCATCTTTGGATCTAAAGGCACAATGTTCACATTGGGGTTAGTGTTGGAAAAAGAGGGCAAATGACCCTATAGAGTAACTCATGAGTGTTTAGTTGTGATTACATAATTTAGACATGGTAAGGATCCATTATAATTAGAAGATGAAGGTGAAGGGCTTTAAAGGGTGACTCATGGGCATCTAGTTATATTTGAGAAATTTTGAGTCGATGAGGAGCCATTATAATTAGAGGAAGGATGGGGTATAGAAATAGTAACCCATGAAAATGGAGGTGAAACATAATTATGTGAACTTGATGTAGTGTTACTAGAAGGAGAGGGTGTTAACCCTATAATAGTGGGCCCTGTACTATGAGAAACATAATATGGTTCATGAGATTTAATAGTGATAGTGGCAATATGGTTGGCAGAAATACATCCCATGATGTTATTATAGTCATAAGTCATGTTGTTGTAACCCAGGTAATTAGCATGGGTGTTATGATCCTAATTATGATTATGCGAGATATCATTTTGAACTTGATTCTAATTTTATAATTGATTTTATCCTTGGTTTTGATTATATTTTGGTTATTGTTGATTATGTCCTGGAAATGGATCATTGTAGATTCTCATATCTTAATTAGTGTCCTAGGAAGAAAGTTTAATCTCAACTTCACCACTCTCAATCAAATCTTCAATAAGGTGTCATAATTGGATGCAATGATATGCACCATTCCCAATAACACAATAGAAGTTTTAAACTTTGTTTTTTGATACCAATCTAGCTTGGATTAATCTTGAGGAAATGGCCTTAGTATAGGCCATATAATTAGGTTAGCTACTACATGTTTTTGGAACACTGCCTCAATAGGCTCTCTCAATTTTCTGAAGAATCTAAAATTTTTATTGAATACCCTTCAAAGAGGGACTCTTTATAAAGTGTTCAGTGGATTAGGGGGAGCTAGTTGCACATTTGGAGCTAGAAGAGCCTACACTATTTATGTGTGTCTTATTGTAGTTTCTCTATTCCTTACCATGTTTTTATTTTTTATTAAATCCCTTTAGTTTCTCTTATACAACCATTTGAATTGGTGATTGGGTTTGATTTGATGTTTAACCCTACATGTAAATATTGGCAAGGCTCTTGGTAATAAGAACCTTCTCAATCTGCACCCCTTTATCGATAATTTATTCAAATGTGTTTGTGCAAGCAAGATGTAGATTGTGCACCACCTTAGGGTGTAAATTTTGTGCAAAAATTTCCACCAACTATTTATCTAGAAAATTGTGTTGGAAGTGACCATATAATGCTCTCCACCACTGTAGATATGCTACAAAGCTTTCTCCATCCCATTTTTTAGCTTTGCACAAGTCAATAATAGTCAATTAATGTTTAATATTATATGAGAAATGGTTGATGATTTTTTCATATAGGTCATTCCAATCTGTAACTAATCCTTTTGTTAACTTAAGTATCCATTTTAAATCTTGTCTCACTAATCTTCATAAAAATAAACGAAGAAAATAAATGCTATTGTATGCTACTTCTTGGTATAACAAATTTTTTTTGTCTAAATGTGTTCACGAGGGCCACCCTTTGTATTTTTTGAATTTATGTACCTCAAAATGAGATGGAAAGGGGACTTGGAGAATACTCAAATAAAATGGATATGGACATATCTAATCAAATTTGTACTTTTTAACTCTATTACTTGTCTCAATTTGTGACATAATTTATTTCATACAATTCCACTCTCACATGTTTGGTGTATTCATGGGTGGGACATAATTTTGTTGGGGTGGTATGTGCCCCTATTATGTGGATTTTTTAGGGATATAAACCCTATGGTCCATGAATTTGTTTTGGTTAACTCCTTGAGTTGAGTAAGTGAGAGTTGAGTAAGTGAGCCACTAATTCTTAGGTTGGTAAACATTCCCTAAAATTTGAAGTTATAAGTGTTATGCTGATTTTGGGGATTCCATGGTCTATTTATCAAAATACGTGTTGGTTGAGATGAATTAGCCAATTTTTTTTGAAAAAATTATTTAATATGTAATGAATGTTTTATTATTTGATTTTGTGAGGGAATAAGAGGTTCTTAATGATTGAAAAATGTATGCTTCATGTGTAGTGAAGTATTTTATGAAACCTATTATGTATTATTTTGTTTACTTAAGATACCTTGATCCATTTTAGTTGTGTTCTCAAATAAAGTTTGTTACATTGGTTCAATCACATTCCCTTGTTCCCTGGAAGCATCATTATGTATTGAAGTAGTAACTAAAGATTTAGTTAAGTCCATGATAAGTTAGTCTGCATATCATTGACTTATTTTTTTAAACTTGGTGACAAGATCTTGATCAATAGGTTTTGAATCTATGAGTATTTCCTTTCCTTTTCTAGGAGAAGGTATGCTCAATTTTTTAATGTGTGTGAGGGATTTTTCTTGATGTTTTTCTCCTTATCTAACCAAGGTATGTAATTATTACATAGGAAAGTCTGAGGATAATCTAACACCAGATTCAATCAACCTTAGGAGGGATTCATACTTATTCTCTTGGGGTTGATATTCTACATAGTCTTCCTCATATCTTATAGTTGTGAGAATGTCTTCAAATACCACATAATTATATTATCCATCATAAAGTTTCTCCTACTCATAGCTAGGGCTATAACAGACCCCACTAAGAGTGTACCTTTGAGTCATATTTAAAAGGTTCGTTCTCTATATTTGGCAAGATTTGGATTTTTTTTTGAAAATGTTAACAAAGTGTTGTTTTATTTTTTCCAAGCAAGTTACAAGGTAATGAAGAGGCTATAATAAAAAGGAGGTGGTGTAGTACCACACAATTAAAATAAGTGTTCACAAAATTAATCAATCTTGGGTAGGGTTAAAATCATATAAATTGGAAGAGGGTATGCTAACTTAAAAACCTATAGTGTAGACTAGTACACCAAACATAGATTTAGAGATATGTCAATACCATAAAAAATAGTTCAACTTCAATGAGTTGATACTAGAAAACCAGAAGAAAGACTTTTGGATTATGATAGTGACAATGCGAACTAAGAAACTCAAAATTTGAAAACATGTAAGAATTTATAAGTATAAAACTAAGAATAAATAGGAAACACAACACCACCACATGGTAATAAGAGGTAGACTAAAACATGTTATATAATTTAGAGCATAAGTAACACTCTAGATGACCTAAGTTCACAATGATCAAATGATGATGAGTCTATAAATGGAATTTAACCCAAACCAGGAATTGAACCCAAGTTAACTCAAACCAAGTGAAAATGGTAAAACCAATTAACACATTGATCTAGAACTTAGAAACGTCCAATTCTAAATTTGAATTAAAATTTTAAGGACTTAAATATTTTTGGACAATTATTTAGACTCAAATGGGCAGCATAACAACATTGTCTGGATAAGATAAACATAATGTTTAAGATGAGGATTTGAAGAAGGCAAAGGATGATTTGTATTTGAGAAGCATAATGCCTCCTTGTTCAAGAAATGGTGGATAAAAAATATGTTTGGTTATGACATGTTGTTTACAAACAAGTTTTAGACTCAAATCAAGACCAAGTAATGTAAAGGAAAAAGATTAAATATAACTAAGTAAATCATCATAAGCCCTAAATTGACAAGGTTGCATCATATTATTGAAATATTTTTATATATGTGCTCTTGGGAGGATTTTAAGTGTTAATCCAAAAATAAAAGTGCATGTAGTAAACTTTTTAAACCCCCCTTCTCCCAAGATATTGTATGATGATATGGACCTTCAAGTTATTCACCTTGCATCAAAAATATGTCCATGGTAAGTGGGGTCATTTTAAAACTTTAATTTTTGACCATATAAATGGTCCAAAATATGGCTAACACAAGATATGTCTCACATAAATTGAGTTATTACTAATTATTTTACTATGCAAAGGTATATTCTTTTGCATAGTGATTCTATCTATGTACTGCTTAAAGGAATCCCCTAATTAACTAGACCCAACTTGAGTTTTCATTACAAAAAGAGAGGTTAGTCACTCAACCCTATGGCTCTCATAGTATGCATACCTTAATTTATATACCTTGCCATGAAGTGAAGTTAAAATAATGTTGGGAGATGAAACCTTGGGTTAAGGATTCCCTAAAGAACTCATGAAGAAGATATGAACTCCCCTACAAAAGCCAAATTTCATAAAATAAAACTAGGTTAAAAGACTTTAGAGGTTGCTTTTAGATCACCCAAACTATAAAGGTTTTAGGAAGAGCCTAGATAACTTTATTTTTATGTGTTGGAATTAGGCACAATCATAATGAAAATGCACTTTTGGTCACCCAAGTTCCCTAAAAGGGATGGGGGAGAGCATATACACACTCTTCATTTTGCTAAAACAAACAAGTAATAAATGATTTTACATAAAATAACACACTTATGAAAACTTTGAGATTTAAGTGAATATTAGTTTTATGCACCAAAAGTCAAATGTTTGATGAATTTTTTAGCCCCTTGTTCTTAGTTTTAAAAAACTTTGAAAAAATTCACAAAATAATTAAACAAACCATCTATGTTCATTTTAAACACCAAAGGGAAGGTTCAAGACTTAAACAAGTTCAAATTTTGCATTTTTCAATGTAGGTGACTTGTAAGTATTAGAGGGTTTCCTTATGATTTGAAGCATATTTATGAATGGTCTAAACACTTATAAAAAATTATCTCACATGTTTACACAGTGTAAAACCTCAGAACACAGTGTAAAATTACAAATCTATAAAACCATAGTTTATCAGTGTAAAAATGTAATTCATGGGAGAAAAATGTATAAAAGCAAAACCACAACTCTATGAATAAAAATTCAATTGATAGAGAAAAATCACAACTTTGAGAGTTGTGATATTTTAACTTAACCCAAAACAGCTAGTCTAACTGCTAGCGGTTTAGAAGAAAAATCATGACTACCTTGGTGATATTATAATTTACAAAATCATGGTATTATGATATTGTGACTATAGAGTCGAGACATTTCAATATAAAAAATAACACTATAGATAGAAAAATTATAAAAAAAACATAGACACAGTTATACATAAAATTTTAAAAATAAAAGAAAAATCATGACTATGTGAACTATGGTATTATGGTCCTGAGGGAAATTTTTTGATTCCACATGAAAAATTTATGTGTTCTAGAAAACATCCTCTAACTTCAAATTTTCACTTGTTTTGGGTATTAAGTTCAATATTTTTCATTAAAATTATTAGTAGGATGGTTTTAGAAGCCTTAGGAGTACCTTTATGGGGTGCAAATCCCATCGGGCATGCCAAGATGTAGAGATGGATTAAAAATATTATTAGATCAAGCATTAGTCATGAAAATCTCAAGGAAAATGCATAATAAATATCAAGCTAAGCCAACTCATCAAACAAGGTTTAGAAAATGATAATAAAGAGAAAATGAAAGAAATCATACACAATACCTTCCTAAGAGCATCCAATCACATAAATACAGCTCAAAACATGATTTTCTCCTTGATTTGGTGCTCAAGTATTTAGTAGTGATGCAAGGTAAAGCTCCTCCATCATCTCTTGCTCAAAAATGAAACTAGGCTCATGATATTCTATCAAATGTATGCTTATATTGAAGTTATCCTATTGCAAATAAAACATTATCACACTTCTCACAAATGACTTGTAGAGAGAATCCTGCATTATAAGTTTACATAAATGAAGCTTAAAAATGATGGTATTGGCCCTCCTATTTATATATTTTTGCAATTGATTAGAATGAACTATGACCATCCTTCTTGTGATCAATATGTGTGGCAAAAAATTCATTCAATTTTAGAGGCTTAAATCATAAATACCCTCATAAATATTTGGAAGGAAGGGGCATTAAAGAGTCATGGGAGGCCATAAACCTAATATTTATTGTATTTATGGCTTATGGATGTCACCCAATAGATGATGTTATTAGGTGATGCATATATTAGGAATTGATTTCCAATTAAGAAATATTTAATAACTTCCATGGAAAATCCACTTAAGTTCTTGATTTGAATTAATTAGCCCAAGTGAGATTATTCAATTTTGATGGATTTCTTTGGAAATCGGTTGCATAATTAATCAAACTGGTTAGAATGTCATATACTAGGTCATAATTTGAATAGAGTGGAATTAGAGGATGATGTTAGTTGTATAAGACCAATATCTTATTTAGGACATTATTTACATATAATAATACACACATGTGCCTTGTGATTCATAATTTGGTAGAAAAGAGCGATCCAGAGCACCCAAGTGCATTTCATAATTTTGATTTAAAATAATTTGAGAAAAGTTAATAATCACATAAAATGCATTACCTCAATTAGGGATAAATTAGCCTAAATTGGCACTTGTATATGATAATCTCGAACTATTTAACAAGTTTAAGTGATTTTGACCTAAATTGTGCTTTTGAGTGCATTTCGAGTAAGATTGACAATTTAAACACAATGGTATTAGGAATTAGATGTCTACATCATTCCTCCTTATTGTTCCCAAAAAAATGTCACTCATTTTTGGGATAACCTATGAACTATTTTGGTTCAATAGACCAAAATCTTCTCTCCCCTTTTCAAAAATTGTTTTGAGCATTCAAGTTCATTTTTAAAAGCTTTTCCAAAAATCTACGGACTCTACAGATATGTTTATATGGACTCAACATGCTTGCAATTAGCAGGTTCAATAGGTTTAAAGGCTTTTGCAGACAAATTCCTTCAGAAGAGCAAGTTTTCAACACTTAGATATTTCTAGGATTGGTTCAACCAAAAGAATTCAATTGGAAAGTTTCTAAGCAAGGATTGAACCATTGAACCGTTGAACCTTGAACCAAAAATGTTCAAGGGTTCAATGTTCAACGTCATCGACAAAATTTGAGCACATTTGTCAAGTTCAAAGTTTAACCATTTCAAGGTTCTACTGCTTCAAACACTTAATGAAAAACAAAGGCTTGAATTGTTGAACCATTGAACCTTGAACCATTTTGGTTCAATGGTTCAACAGGTTCAACAACCAAATGGTTTAATGTGTTTGGTTTAAAAGATCAAAAGGACTTTTCCAAATAAAGAGATTGAACCGATTGAACCATTTAACCATTGAACCAAGGTTGGTTTAATCGGTCGGTTCAATCGACAGATTCAAGGGGCTGCCCCAGGGCTGAAAGAACAAATGCCCTTACGGAGGGCAGGGAACATTGGTCAAGGGTCAAAGAGAAGCCAAAATAGATAGAATTCCTTCAGATTTGGTTCAAGGCCCAAAAGGAACAATTCCTTTAGACTTTTTGTCTGATGGAAATGACTAAGTAAAAGAGGTCGAAAGAATTCTTTCAAAAATATTTTCCTCAGGAAAATGTAGTACTAAGGTGAAAATCCCGAAGAGATACCAAAGAAATTGAAAGGAATGAGCGGCTAAGGAAAATCCCGAATGAAGAGAAAAGCCCATGGAAAAATTCCCATAGAAAAAAGACAAAGTGCAGTGGAAGTCACCACATGTCCCTTATAGAGTCGAAGCAGAAGCTACCAAGTGTCATCTATCGGGACATAGTTTCTAATAAGTTTCAAAGCTATAGAATGTGCCATGTATTCCGTTATAACTCAGCAGAAGCTGACAAGTGTCAACATCTATGGTCTCTCCCTTTTGTTCCTTAAGGATTATGGTGGGCCTTGAGTGAGTTGCTAAGATTAAGCAGAGAGTGATAAGTGTCATCATTTACATGAATCCAAAATGAGTCCCAAGTGTTTCTATAGTGTTTCTAGGAGCTCAGTGAAAGCCACCATGTGTCATCTTCCATAGGAATCTCAAAAGTAGAAAATGCCACGTGTCACTTGCTGAGATCAGTGAAAAGTAGCCAAAGTAAGTAGGAAAGACATGAAAGAATTGATAAGGAGGATGATGGACCCGAATGCATTCAAATACCTTCAATGCCAAAGGGAAGAAACACTAATGGAAGAGCGTAAAGAGCCAACAAAGCTGAGGATATAGCCCTGAGAGCTCAAATGCCAGGAAAAGACAAAACTAGAAAGGGAAAAAATAGCTCAAGGGCTCAAACCATAGAAGAAAGAGGGAAAGGCCAAAATATCTTCAAGGGAATTATTTCTAGTAGGTGAAATAGTGGATCAAGTAGACTTCTGAGCATGACAAATCAAGGACATGGCCTATTTTTCTTCCATGAAGTAAAGGCAAAGGGACAACTGTGTAGACACCAAGAAAAGGACCAAACAGTCTATACTAAGGAAGAGACATATTAGATGAATTAGCACACCATAGTTAAGGTAGCCACCCTATTCTAGCATGACCCTCCTTGACAAAATTGAAAATGCATTCAAGGCATTGAATGCAGCATGGGCCGTTCCATGGAACAAAGTGCTAGACCTTTCTTGGCTGCTATATAATGTAATATCTAATTTGATACAAGGGAGATCTTCCCATTACCAGAAGCAAAACTCTGCCCAAATTGAAAGGTGAATATTGAGACTTTGAGCTCATATTGTTGTCCATATTATTTTATCTGAATGAGAAAGCAATTTACTTACAGACTTTGTGCTGTTATAGCTTGTGCCATTATAGAAGATTGTTCTTATGTCTATCTTCTAGATGCATTCTTGTTTATTTAATCTAATAAGTAGAACTAGTGGAAGTGATAAGGAAGATGTCTTGAAACCAGTTAATTTAAGACTTTATGCTGACATAATTGTTTTTAGTGTGTGTTTTTAGTTTCTTTCTATGTAAAGGACCTTGGGACAACTTTGTGCCCCCATTGTTCTTTGTATTTCACTCTTGGGTAGTCGAGGTGGAGACTTTATGCTACATCTCAGTCTGCTGGTTAATACACATTTGGTTACTAGTTACTTATCCTACCTGAAAGAACTTCTGATGTCCCCTGTAAGAACACTTCTAAAAGAAGAGAAGTGCCTTCAGTGTTTTCACCAAGATTTTCTCCTTTATTTGTGAATATCATCTCTGAAAGAAGAGAGCTGGATAGTGTATCCTACCCCTGAGTGTTATTTTTTGCTTATATATATAGTATATAGCTCTTACATATTCATAGGGAACCTCCCCTTGATGAGAGGAGAGATTTGTTCCCTATTGATGTAGTAAAATTGCACATCTAGCTGACCAATCTCCCTATGCTGTGGTTGAAGAGACCTATTTTTCTCACCAGTTAGCTAGTTGACAAAATAATCACCCAACATTTTTTGGCAAATCTATTGGGGATTCAAACAAGTAGTTCCTAACATTATCCATTATATACTCAGGCGACTCCATTCTGTGTCTTACCCATTATCATTATAGCCTTACGATCTTCCTCCTACCCATACCAGGACACCAACACAAGGCAGAGCTTCCTTTTCTACTGTTAGTAGAGCTTTGCCCATACATACTCCACTCAGATTTGTTATCCCACTTTTACATAATTAAATCATGGCTCAAGGCCCCTGGGGTAACTCATTTGGCCCACTCAATTTGACTCCACCCCTGCATGAACTTCTACATAACTCAAGAAATAATTTCCCCAAATTCCTTAGGGATGGGAGAGTTTACCCTGATGAATGCATTATAGCCTTCAGCATAGCCTGTGGCATAATAAGAGTGGAATTTGAAGACGTGGCAGTTAGGCTGTTTGTGGAAACACTACAAGGCATTGCTGCAAACTAGTTTTAGCATTTGTAGGCTTGGTCAGTGACTGACTGGGACACACTCAAAGCCAAATTTGAAGAAAGATTCAAGCCTACAGAAGATGCACATGCCTTGCTATCCCAACTCACATAGATGAAGAAGGAACCTCATGAACCTATGAGGGATTTCATAGCAAAGTTTGACACGCTAAGGAACTGAATTCCTATAATTGCTCAGCCAACACCTAAAAACCTCAAATGCTTCTTCATCAACTCACATCTACCTAAAGTGAGTTTTTTGCTAAGACGTGCTAGTCACATAGACCTTGCTACTGCTCAGGACCTTGCTACTAAGGTAGAAGATGACATTATCTTGGCAGGAAAGATAAGGAGAGATCTTAATAGAGGTAAATCCTCTTCATCTTTTGAGTATCCATCTACAAGCACCACTGATCAAATGATGCATGTAGAGTAAAAAATACTCTACGTTTCATTTTGATTTTTAATCATGTGATGCAAATTTTTGTCCCTGAACACTTTGGTTTGAGATGATGAAGTTTTTGACTCAAAGCATGGGCTCAAATTTCTTTTTGCCTCAATTTTGTCTAAGTGTCAAAATTGAGTGGAAGCTACCAAGTGTCATCGGCTGAGGCACTTTTCATAATTTTAGTAATTACTGTGGAATGTGCCATGTGTCCCATAGTAACTTAGTGGAGCACAATAAGTGTCGGCATCCACATCTTGAGTTTCTTATACTTTTTGAAGGCTTCTTTCCAATAAGCTTTCTTAGGATCAAGTGGAGGGCACCAGGTGGCAATCACGGAAGGTTTTAATATACTTTTCTAAAAGCAACAAAAGATGCCACATATCCCCAGCTGAAGAGAATGGAATCCACCATGTGTCAACCTCTGAATTATCTTCACTTTGTTTCATTGATAATTAAAGACTGTGGTGGGTCCCAGGTTCTATTATGAAGTAAGCAAAAGTCACCAAGTGTCACTGTCTATGTAAATATGAAATAAAGCCCAAATGTTTCTATAGAATAGATAGAGTGATGTGAAGACTGATAAGTGTCACCTTCCATAGGATTCTCAAAGTGTAGCTAAGAGCAGTGGAGACTGCCACATGTCCCTTGTTTAAAATGCGTGAAAAATGCCACCTATCCCTATTCCCTTTTTGAAGTTGCTCGAGCGAGAAGTGATTTGGGTCCCATTTTATATAAAAGTTGTTTAAGTTTTGGAGAAGTGGATGATGATAGATGTCAAGGATCGAACACTTCTATGTGAAGACATAGTAAGAGTATAGGTTACGCAGAACGTGCTGTGTGTCTTTGGTAAGTGCCACAGAACATGCCAAGTGTCATTTTTTGGTGCCTCTTGAATAAAAAAGGTTTTCAAGTAGACTAAGGGAATTGGCCAAGTGTCATCTCCCTTTTGACATAAGGAAGCATCCTGTGTATCTATTTTAACAAATGAACTACAAAAAGATAGAACATTTTAGAATCTAAGAAATATCTTCTATTAGACACTTCTAATTCAGTTAGAGTTCAGTTGGGCCATTAGATTGGGAACATAGACAATCTGGAGTGAATCTAATGCTATAAAGAGGGGTGTAGAGATCACCAGAGAAGATCATTAGAAGATTGGAGAGAATTTTCTGTGAGAGAATATTGTTAAGAGTTTTTATACTTTTAAAGCTATGATCAGGAATATCATTTGCCTTTGTTCTATTTTTTTGAGTTGGAAAGTTTATGTAACTGTGCATGTTTCTGTGCCTTTTATGTGACTGGAAAATTAATAAAAAGACTGAGTTCTATGCCTTTATTGATATTTTTTGTGTCATTGCAAAAGTAGTCTAAGCTATGAGCCTCTGTTTCTATTATTTATATCTTTTACATTGATCATGCCTTGTTCTCTCTTTAATGTAATTAAATCTTACATATAGTTTCACTATGCTTATAATTAAGGGTTGAATTACATTCAAGTGCATCACCATAGTTAGATTTTATTTTTTTGTATTTGTGTTTCTATTTAAATTCCTATCCCTTTCCTCCCAACACTCGAGATAAAGAAGAGACTAGCTTCTTAAAAATTTGGAGGTCATTTCAAGTTACAAGTCCCACATTCTTGAAAATTCCCATTTTTGGTGGTAGAAAAAAGCATAATTTTAACGATCAACAATTTTTGGCACGCTCGGTGGGATCTGTCTTAAAGTTTCTTTCAAAATTGTATGATCCAGAGAGCTACAAAGAGTCAGAGCTATAGACCAGCAACCAGATCTCAATCTGCTATAAATTTAGGTATTCTTTTACCACTATTGCTAACTAGTCCAAGAAGAAGGGTCAATCAATTTATACCAATACTAAGAGTAAACATGGGAGCCCTTATACCCCTAAGAAATTATGTAAGTTGGAACACTGGTAGTCCTTTGATTGTCTTGATACCACCAGCCACTTGGGATCTTATTCCAGTAAATGCCTTGAAAGCTCTGCCCAAATTCAATGGGCAAGATTTTAAAACACCTGAGGAACATTTTCAAGATGTGTCTAATGTCTGTGCCATATATGTTATCACATAGTAGAATGTGGCCATAAGATTATTAGCAGCTTCTTTTAAAGGGAAGGCTTTGGAATGGTACCGATCCTTAACTCCAAATACAATATCTACATGGGATCAGCTTAGAGATCTTTTCTTTGAAATATTTGAAGAAAAGGGTGATAAATATTCTCTGTTATAATAATTGATTACTATTCAAAGAGCACCACAAGAAGCAATGATTGACTTCAATTCCAGATTTCAAAAGACTTGGGAAAGGATTGTTGCTATAGCTAGACCATTACCATGTATGGCTATAGTATTTTATCTTAAAGCTTTGAATTCAGATATATCTATTATGATTCAATCACTTGGAGGTCAATCTTTGCCAGAGGCTTATGACTATGCAGCCAGAGCTGAAAATAATTTAATAGATGCTGGGAAGTTACCCCCAAGGCCTCCCATGCCCATGTTTCTAGAGATTACCTTACCATTACCTAAAGAAGCCTTTAATTCCATAGCCCCACCTATATCTATGTATAAATATCCTCAACCACCTACTAAAGAACTTGTCCCTGCCCAATCATCTGAGATGGATGATATCAAGAACATCTTAAGGACATTTTCTAATGAGTTGATTAACATAAAGAGACAACAGAATCCTTACCTTAGACCCCAATATCAAGGCTACCAAGGAAATAGATTTTCATCAAAACCAAACCAATATCAAGGTCCTCAAAGGCAAAATAACCCTCAGCTAGCAAACTAATTAGTTGCAGTCCTTACACCCTCACAGATTGTTCCCCCAAATCCAAATAAGGAAATTGTTCAAGGATAAAATAATTATGTGGATAACACCAATACCTAGTTTTTCCCTTGTAATAATGCTCATACACCTAGAGATTTTCCCATAGGTAATCTACAATAGAAGGTAGCAGAGCAAAGAAGAATGGATGGACAATTTGCAAATACTAGTGACAATCAAGCCTACCAATCTCTTGGTATGCAAAATTTAGTCCTAATGGCTCAGATGCAAGGGATGTCTTTACAACAACAAGAAGAAATAGCCTCAGAACATGATTTGTTTTTATGGGTTGAAGATGAAGAATTGGTATTCTTAAATGAAGCTTCTGCTTCCAAGAAACCAGTGGTGCAATCAGAGTACTATACTAGATCAAAGAAAAGAATGATGGAACAGCCTGAAGTTACAAATAATCAAGTTATGGAGATTCCTCCATTTCAGGGTCAAAGAAACATAGTTGTTAGACAAGAAGTGCCTTATCTAGTGCAGAACCAAGTAGTTCTTGGACAAGTTTAATAAAAAGTAAGGTATCCTTACTTTCCAAGAACCCAAACTCTGGGACCAATGAATGTGGTAGATCAATTAAAGAGGACTCCAGCACAAGTATCAATATCGGACATATTAGCTATCCCTAAATAAAAAACACTATTACAAGAAGCTCTACAAGGCCAAGCAGTGTCCAAACATACTAAGATCAAAGAAGGAACTACTGGAAAAGAAAATCTCAAAAACACAGTTCATCTGCAGACAACAACCCTAGTGAATAATCCACTAAAGGTAAGCAAATTAAAACTAGACCCTTTCTATTTGACTTTGATAGTTGGAAAGAAACTGCTACATAATGCAATGATAGATTCAGGGGCTAGTACTATAGTAATGCCTAAGCAAATAAAAAATGCTTTAAAGATAAAATATGAGCCACTCACTAAAGGAGTTATGCAGCTAGATGGCAAATCAATACAAATAATAGGGAGAATTAAACAACTTCTATTACAATTATATACTTTTTCTAATATAATTGTCAATCAAGATGTAGTAGTCATAGATATACCTCTTATTTTTGGTTTATGTTTATCTAGAGATTTTATAGCCAAGATAGGAGGATATATGTCTCTTGATTGGTCTCACCTCATTCTAAGAACTAAATATGGTTCAAAGATGAAAATTATATCTAAACCACTATCAAAGGATCACATCACCAATGAACCAACATCAAAATTAGAGGTAGATCATGCTATGTTAAATAAAGAAGAAAGGTTTTTTGTTGAAGAGTTAGGTGACTAGACTGAGCATGATCAAGAAGAAGAAAATAACCAGTTGTTAGCTATGATGCATAGTGATCCATATGGAAATTATGACTACTATTCTGGGCACTTATGTAATTTTTGATAGGACCATGAAATACCAAATGTTTTAAGAGAAGTGACACTAACTACTCAAGAATATGAAAAAGATTTAGAAATTTAGACTTTAAATTTTGATGGGGCTAGAAGTAAAAATGGTGATAGAGCAGGAATTTGTCTAACTGCTCAAAATGGTGAGATTTTTTTAAGGGCTATCCATTTCCAATTCACTTGTACTAATAATGATGCTGAGTATGAATTGTTAGTACATGGGCTTCTGTTAGCCAAGAAAAAGGGAATAAAGAATCTAATAATAAAAGGAGATTCAGAACTAGTAGTAAAGCAAATTAGAGAAAAGGCAATAACCAAAAATGTAAGGATGAGATCCTATAGACATAGAATTTGGGACTTAATAGAAGATTTTGAAGCCTTCAATATTGAAGTAGTCCCTAGGATTCAAAATTTTGAAGCTGATAGGATGGCCCAAATTGGCTCACAGTTTGATCTAGCAACTAGCCTATTAATTAACAATGAGTCAGTAAAAGTTATAGTGAGGGCAACTATTCTAGACAATGATGAGAATTGGCAAGTATTTGAAAATGATTCTCAGGTACTCTCATTCTTACAATAATCATAGGAGTTTTTTGATCAATTGCAAACCAAAATTGAAGAAGCATATGGAAACCAAGTTATACAATTAAAGACTAATAAACTTCCCAAAGGCTTGATCACTTTAGAAAATCTATTTGATCCAGAAGATGTAAGCCTAGAGAAAAAAAGGTTCCAAGTAAACAAAGCATATTATTTTGAAATAGAGGTGAGTGAAGGAAAAAAATTTAAAGTTGGAAATTCTGCAACTCAAGTATAAAAAAAAAGACTAATTGAATTATGCAAAAATTATGACAGAGTCATAGCCTAGAGCTATGAAGACCTTCATGGATATAATAGAAACATTATTCAGCACACAATAGAACTGACTGAAGGATCTAAGCCCATTAGATAGAAATAAAGGCCAATGAATCCAAGGATTGAGCCTCTGATGGTGGATGAGTTGCATACACTTTTAGATTCTAAAATAATTTTTCCAATCAAGCACTCAACCTGGGTATCAAATCTAGTAACAGTTAAGAAAAAGAATGGTGATATAAGACTTTGTGTAGATTTCAGAGACCTAAATAGAGCATCTCTGAAAGACCACTATCCCTTGCCCTCCATGGAACAAATTCTACAATCTATAGCTAGATTAGAGAGATTTTACTTGCTAGATGGTTTCTTTGGATACAATTAGATTTGGTTGGCTGATGAAGACCAATACAAGACTACTTTTACTACCAAATGGGGAACATTTTCATATGCTAAGATGCCATTTAGCCTGTCAAATGTTGGTGCCACTTTTCAAATAGCTATGGATGTAGCATTTGGGGACTTATAAATAAAATCATCCTAATTTATCTTGATGATCTTAGTATTTTTTTTAAAAATACTGTTGATCATTTTGATAATTTAGAATCTATTTTAAAGAAATGTTAAGAATTTGGAATATCCTTGAATCCTAAAAAATGCATCTTTGTTGTACCTCAAGGCAAATTATTGGGACATATAGTATCTAAAGAAGGAGTTTCCATAGATCCTGAGAGAGTTGCAGCTATAATGAACCTACCTCTTCTAGTAAATAAAAAAGTAGTTTAGTCTTTTTTGGGGAAGATTAATTTTGTCAGTAGGTTCATATCCAATTTTGTAGGCTTAGTAAGACCAGTAACACTCTTGTTAAAGAAAGACCTAATTTTCAAGTGAACTACAAAAGGAAGGCAAGCCTTTGAAGAGGTCAAGAAAGCTATCTCAACAACCCCAATACTTGGAAACTCAGACTTTTCTAAGCCTTTTGTAATGTATGTCTATGGAGGTGAGCTCAATATTGCTGTTGTCTTAACACAAAAAGATGATAGACAAGAGGGAGAGCACCCAATAGCCTTTTTCTCAAGAACTCTTAAGGAGTATGACACTAGTTACAACTTTGTAGAGAAACAAACATATGCTATGGTAAAAGCCCTCAAGAAATTTAGGCATATGGTATCAACAAGCAAAATTTTGATACTTGTAGCTCACCCAAGTATTAGAGAATACATCATGAAGGGTGAAATTACTAAAAAAAGAGATAACTGGATAAAAAATATCCTTGAATATGATGTAGAGGTCAAACTCACTAAGTTAGTTAGAAGTAGGGGTTTCTGCCAATATATGACTCAAGAGCTTGAAAAGATGATACCTACAGATTCAAAAATAGAAAAAGAAATTGTATTGAGGATACAAGAGGTTGATCAAAGCTCCTGGGTCACAAACAAGATTCATTTTATGAAATATGGGATTTACCCAAGAGAAATCCCTCAAAATAAGAGGAGATACTATAGGATGCAAGGAGTTCATTTTGTTTTAATTGAACAAGTTCTTTTCAGAAGAAATTCTGATGACAAATTGTTAAGATGTGTAGAAAAGGTTGAGGCTAAGAAAATACTACATAAAATGCATCATGGAGTATCAGGTGGACATTTTTCTACAAAGAACATAGATATAAAGATAAGTGAGGTAGGTTATTTTTGGCCTACTTTATTTATAGATTATTATCAGCTAGTTAAAAAATGCCAATCTTGTCAATATTATGTGGGGATGAGAAGGAATGCAGCAATGCCCCTTAGTCCTATAATTATGGATGAACCTTTTGCTCAATGGGGTCTTGACTTCATTGGAATGATATATCCAGTGTCTAGTATGGGTCACAAATGGATCTTAACTACCACAAATTATTTCACCAGATGGATCGAGGCAGTGCCACTCAAAGAAGCAACAGAAAATGTGATCCTAGATTTTCTAGGGAGTATCACTACTCACTTTGGGGCTCCTCGCACCATAATTTCAGATAATGATAAAGCATTTTTAGGGTCTAAAGTATCTAACTTTGCATTAAATCATGGAATATATCTAAAAACTTTCTCCAATTATTACCCTCAGGGTAATGGTTTGGCAGAATCAACTAATAAGAACTTGATTAGACTCATCAAAAGAATAGGGGCTGATCATCACAAAGAGTGGCATAAAGTGCTTAATTTAGCACTATGGGCTGACAGAATCATGCCTAAATAGGTGATCAAAATGTCTCCATATGAATTGGTCTATGGAAAATCTACTATAATAACCCTAAGCTTGGAGATTCCTTCTCTCCAGCTGATCAAACAGATTGAAATTGAGGAAAATGGCTCCATGCAGGTCAGGCTCGTGGAACTTTTGGAAGTTCAAGAAAAGAGGGATGCAGCACATGATTCATTGTTAAAACATCAAAAAATAATTAAAGACTATTTTGATAAAAGGACTTCAAATCCCCATTTTGAAACAGGCTCAATTGTTTTGAAATGGGATGCAAGAGCTACCAAGCCGGGTCAACACACTAAATTTGAAGCATTATGGACCGGCCCTTATAAAATTCGTGCATGTAAATAGAAAAATTTGTTTGAGTTAGAAACAATGGAAGGTGAACCTGAAGAGATTCCTATGAATGAAATCTATTTAAAACATTTTAGTTAGGTTTTGTCTCTAATGTATTATAGTTATATAGTTTCCCTTTCTTAGTTGCTTTGTTTTCCCATTTTGCTTTCCCTCTCTTCTTTTAAATAAGTGTTCTTTGAACATGTAGCCACAGCTTAGAGCCTTTTTCAAAATTTTCAAAATTCTTGACACATTAAATGTCTCCCAAATCTTTAAAATTCCCCAAGGTACCTTGCACAGCCACTTGCACAACGTGTCTATCTCACTGTCCCATGAAGATTTAGTAAGATTTGTTAATGGTTATCTAGGTTTAATGCCATTTTGAGACTTGATGGGTCAATAAATACCTCATAGGAAGAGTTAAATCTTACAGTGTCTCAAACATTCATGCATCTATGAGAAAATTCTTGCTACTTGCATTTTCAGTTTCTAGTAAACCTGCTTAAGCAAAAGTGCTTTCTATATTGCAAAAGTTCATATCGGTTATCATAGTTCACTATTTTCAAGAATAGATATAGATATGGAGGGAACACAGTCATCACAACAAGGGTCTAGGATTTATGAATCTCTTGATAAGTTTCTTATGAGAAAATCATATGCTTCAGCCCCCGTGAAACCATTAAAGACCTACCCGTGGAGCAGAGTCCCTGAAGTTGGTCAAGCAAGTGACCCAAAAAAGGTAAAAGATTATGTAGATGGAGTCATGGACCCAATTCTTTAAAGAACTAGTAGCAAAAATCTTAGAGAAGGGGCACATCAAAAGTGTCTTCAGAGGGCCACGGTGGGACAATATGAGACATTTGCAATGAGGATATGAACTTCACAACTAGCATAATTCATTGTCCTAGGTGTGCATCCATGCCCTGACTTGGTTGAAATATGTGCCGAATTATCGCATGCACCTTCAAATACCATTCAACAGGGTCCATTCATGGTGTAGATTACACTGAAGGCTATTAGAGAAATGTTGGCCATGTATCATGATAAGACAACTATGTTTCCCACCATTGTTAAAACGCAAAAAATGTGGGCAAACATCAATACTCAGTTGAGGTTCTTAAGATCAAAATTGTAATTAGGTGATGATGATACTACTATACTAACACTACCTACAGTAAGAGCACAATTTACACAAGCTAGTCAAGATGCACTTTCTATGATGGATTTCATTTTTGGAATGAAAGATGATATGACTGTCTATGGAGAACAAATGGCTTTCATTTTTTTGAAAACTATCGACAAGACTTAGAGTATTGGCTTGATTTCTCTGAGTAGATTGCATACTCAATGGTGGAATAACTTTCCCAGTTCAAATCAAAAAGGGTTTTTAGGTACTCTTCTTATTTGTTTCACCTTATGTTGTATCAAAACTTTGGTATCTTTTCCTAACATATGCATCTTAATATGTATGACCCAAGTTTCAGCCTATAAAGGACCACTTCTGTGTCTACATGGACACATATTTTGTCTAAAACTAGTGATCCATATGAATTCTAGAAACTATTTATTACCCCTACTTTTTGTCACCTGAGCCTAGAACTAGTTATAAATAAAATGTTTCCAAGTGTTTCAAACCTTATGGCCAATTGCCCAATTCCTTATGATTACTTTTTTAGATCTAATCATACTATTATTAGAGTCCATGGTTTTGTGGGGAACTAGTGATGCTACCTAAGATTTTGACCCTTAGGTTAGAATTATTATAGGTCACCAAGTAGATGTTTATAGTAGATAATGAACATGGCTCTGGGAAGAGGAATAGGAAAATGCATGACCTCCCATGGATGACAAACAACATGACACTAGAGGCCAGAGATGCTGAGATTGTGTTGCTTAGAAAGCTAGCCTTCCTGGGTTTCCTTCTAATCAAAGATAAATGGGTATATAACCCAAATGGTTTCATAGCTTCATGGATTAGGACTAATAGGGTTGCTGCCAGAATTGCACATGAGGGCTGCCCCTTTTGGGAAAACAAGAAAAATCTTAAGGAAGATATTCCTGAGTTTTATGTTGAATTAATGGATTTGCCCCTTCAAAAAAATAGACCATGGGAAAATTTTTATGTTAAGCAAAGGGATTTTGATCCTAAAATTATAATGACTTTTGGTTTAAGAAGGACACTAAATAATAAAGACTGGGACGCTGAGAAAATAGAAGTCTATTGGAAATATAGGCAAGAAATTTTTCAGACAACTCACTCTTTTGTAAATGTGAACTTAGATGAGAAATGGGAGGAAATCTATGATGAGTGCCATCTATCTCCTGTATCTAGCCCTGACACAAGCAATTTACTGACATAGGGTGGAGAGCCAGAAGCTAGAGCAGGATCCAACCAAACATCACCGGCCATAGAGCAAACTTCAGCAGCAATCACTGTAACTATTTGGCCTCAACCTCTTAGTACCATAAAAAAAAGAGTGTGGTATGTTCACCACCAAAATCTTCCCCATCAACATTAGTTCTTGAGGTTCCCATTTCTCCACAAGCACCACTAGCATCAATGGTAAATATTGAAGACAAGGGAGCACAGCCAGAAGAAGAAACACCAATGAAACATAAGAGGCTGAGGTTCCAAGTGTATTCAAAAGAGAGGGTAGAACCCTCACAATGCCAATTATAGAGTATTGTAGTTGCTCCTTAAGTAAGTATTATTTCTCCTCCTTCTCAATCTCTTTCTTCTCCTATAGGGGCAATGTTTCCATCTAGACAAATGATATTCCCTGCCACCTCTACTATGCCCATTTCTCATTTTGCCCCATCTATCCCTACTCAAGCTATATCATTGCCTAAATTTTCTCCCTTTATACCCAAGAAAATACCTCCTGAGATTGCCCATAACCAATAATTGGCTATTCCATATGGTTTACCACAAGGTCATCCTTTTGTGGGTGGGCACATTGCCTCTCCTTCTACCTTCCAAAGTCAAGCAGATGCTGCTAGGAAGGCGAGGGAAGCCCGAAGAGAGAAAAAGAGGATCAAGGATAATAAGGCCTTGGCTACACCACATTTGAGGTCACAATTTGACCCAATTCAATAAAAACTAATGGTGACTCATTTGTCACCAAATATAATCAAGCCAAGTGAGTAGATGCAGCCAAAAGAATACATAATGAATGCAATGGCTATCAACATGTCCCTATTCAGACCACAAGACAAAATTGAGCTGCTAACTGAATCCACTTCTATAGTAGCTAAAGATTACTTGAAAATATCAAGGAAGCTATAGAAGATGGAGGCTGATCTAGCCAAAGAGAAGGCAAATTGTAGCAGTTTGACCACATAAATCAATACAAAGGATAATGAAATAGAGAGTCTAAATAAATAGTTTTAAAAAACTATTTCTCTTCAAACTCACTAAGCTATCCAGGCCCAAAATGATTCCTTAAAAGTAGGGCTAATGTAGGTAAAAGATGCAGTGATGACCCTAAGGTGAGAAAAAGTAACATTTCAAGAAAAATGTGAGGAAAGTCTACTATAAATTACTCAACTTCAACAGAAGCTGCTAAATGAGCAAAATAATACTGTATCTATATAGGCCCAACTTCAAGTTGAGAAACAAAGGGTAGAACAATTGACACTAGAGCTAGCTAATGGCTAAAGAATGTAGGGGTGTTAAATTTGGTGAAGGAGCTTTATGAATCAATGTGGAAAAGAATCTCTTTGGAGATTATTCAGCTCAGACCTTCTCTAACCTTTTTGCTAAATGCACAGAAATTGTGTGAAAAGGTGGAGACTTCAGTTGAAGACACTCTAGCTACTATTTATGGGAGAGTATTAAACTCTAAAATGCTGCTCCAAAAGCTTTATGATGCAACAAATGGAATGTTGTCAGCAATAGGGATTAATGATAGAATGGTCACTGCTAAATGAGTGAATGAAGTTCTCAATTACAACTCTGTAGCAATCAATTGAAGACCATTGAAATAAAAAACACATTGAAGACCTAGTGCAATTAGGTCTTCCTTCTCCTTTTCCTAATGACAACATTGTGCTGATGATTGATGAAATTAAACTTTTATTGTTGGCCAAGCAAAATGATCAGATAGTTTTTTAGGATTTAAGGGATGAATCATCAGTACCTAAAGTAGAAGCTATTTTAATTCCTGTTTCCCAGCTTGAATTTAAATTGAAGGCTATGGTTCAAATTTTGTAGATTTTTTCACACAAAGATATTATCAACCTTGATTTATCCTTCAATGAATTGTAAAATAAGTAGGGGTTATCTGATGATGAGTGGTCTGCCTATCAAATAACATTACTGAAGCTATGATTTTTTGTCATTTTGATCATGTGAGAGTTGTAGATTCTTTTTGAGTAGGCTCAAAAGTCCTTGGGGTTGCCAATAAATGTAGAGTAAAAAATACTCTACATTTCATTTTGATTTTCAATTGCACAATCCAAAATTTTGTCCCTGAACACTTTGGTTCGAGATGGTGAAGTTTTTGACTCAGAGCGTGAGCTCAAATTTATTTTTGGCTCAATTTTGTCTAAGTGTCAAAATCGAGCATAAGATGCCAAGTGTCATCAGCTGAGGCACTTTTCATAATTTTAGTAACCACTATGGAACATGCCATGTGTCCCATAGTAACTTAGTGGAGTGCAACAAGTGTCGGCACCCATGTCTTGAGTTTCTTATACTTTTTGAAGGCTTATTTCCAATAAACTTTCTCAGGATCAAGCGGAAGGTGCCAAGTGGAAATTGTAAAAGGTTTCAATATGATTTTCTAAAAGCAATGGAAGATGCCACATATCCTTAGCTGAAGAGAATAGAAGCCACCATGTGTTAACCTCTGAATTATCTTCACTTTGTTTCATTGATAAGTAAAGACTGTGGTGGGTCCCAGGTTCTATTTTGAAGTAAGTTAAAGTCACCAAGTGTCGTTGTCTATGTAAATATGAAATAAGGCCAAAATGTTTCTATAGAATAGATAAAGCAATGCAGAGACTGACAAGTGTCACCTTTCATAGGATTCTCAAAGGGTAGCTAAGAGCAACGGAGACTGCCACATGTCCCTTGTTTAAAATGTGTGGAAAATGCCACCTATCCCTATTCCCTTTTTGAAGTTGCTCAGGTGAGAAGTGTTTTGGGTCCCATTTTCTATAAAGTTGTTTAAGTTTTGGAGAAGTAGATAGTGATAGATGTCAAGGACCAAACACTTCTATGTAAAGACACAGTAAGAGTATAGGTTATGCGAAATGTGTCGTGTGTCTTTGGTAAGTGTCGTGAAACATGCCAAGTGTCAGTTTTTGATGCCTCCTGAATAAAAATGGTTTTCAAGTAGAGTAAGGGAATTGGCCAAGTGTCATCTCCATTTTGACAGAAGGAAGTTTCCTGTGTATCTATTTTATCAAATGAACTGCAAGAAGATGGAATGTTTTAGAATCTAAGAAATATCTTCTGTTAGACACTTGTAGTTCAGTTAAAGTTTAGTTGGGTCGTTAGATTGGGAACACATAGACAATCTAGAGTGAATCCAATTCTATAAAGAGGGGTGCAAAGATCACCAGAGAAGATCATCAGAAGATTGGAGAGAATTTTCTATGAGAGACTATTGTCAAGAGTTTTTAGACTTTTAGAGCTGTGATCAGGAATATCATTTGCCTTTGTTCTATTTTTTTGAGTTGGAAAGTTTATGTAACTATTCATGTTTTTGTGCCTTTTATGTGATTGGAGAATTAATAAGAAGACTGAGTTCTGTGCCTTTGTTGATATTTTCTATGTCATTACAAAAGTAGTCTAAGCTGTGAGCCTCTATTTCTATTGTTTCTATCTTTTACATTGATCATGCCTTACTTGCTCTTTAATGTAATTGAATCTTACATATAGTTTCACTATGCTTAGAATTAAGGGTTGAATTATATTCAGGTGCATCACCATAGTTAGATTTTCTTTCTTTGCATTTGTGTTTCTGTTTAAATTCCTATCCCTTTCCTCCCAACACTCAAGATAAAGAAGAGACTAGCTTCTTAAAAATATGGAGGTCATTTCAAGTCGCAAGTCCCACATTCTTGAACTTCCCATTGTTGGTGTTAGAAACAAGTGTAATTTTAAACATCAATAGTGCAAAAGCTGGTAAATGAACTGCTAGCATTGAAAAATCAAGTGGCCCAAGGAATGTTTGCTCCTTTATATAGAGATTTACCAAGGAGGACATTCCCTAATCTGGCATACCAAGGCAATGCTACTAGGAATCAAGGGCAACCAAATCATCTTCCTCCTCCACAGAGGAACCTTGCCCTCGAAGCACCTCCAACCAACTCAATAGTTGGATATCTAGAAATTGAACATGATTTCTCTTTCCAACCTAATTTTGATCAAGATAATGATGTTGATCTCTTCACAAAGTGTCAAGAAGAGTTAGTTGGTGACTCCCACATTGGTTTCTTGAATTACTAGGATGAACTCAGAAGCAAAGGTGAAGCAGTCGAGGGATCATATGTAGTGTTCACCCAATCCAAGAACCAGTCAGCCTAGCAAGTTGATAAATAAAAGATAGAGGAGCAACCTTAACCAACAATTTCAATTGCTAAACATGGGACCACTCTACCTTTCCAGCCAAAGGACTTGATGATTGCTAAGAAGGTAAGTACATCAAACATCCCTACACCTTCTACTTCAAATTCGTAGATTAGTCCTCCCCCACTAAAAACCAAAAGGATTAACTCCCATCCTCTTTTCCTAGTCCATTTCAGTCATTTGAAATAATTGACCATGTCAAGAAAACCAAAATTTAAATGACTGAATTTGAATTCCTACAATCCAACCCTAAGCAGTTGGACAGGTTGGTGGAGTGTGTGAAGGATACAATCATCCCTACATGGTAAGATATTAGAAACGTAACTCATTATCCCCCAAGGAACATGCCCATACCAAATAATCTTATCATTAATCCTCTTGCTGCCCCTGGGAAAGTAGATCCTTTCTATGTTTCCCTATTGATAAATGGTCACAAGCTAAACAACTGCATCATTAATTTTGATGCTTCAGACAATGTCATGCCTACCAAAGTGGTAGAATCTCTTGGTCTCACACTGACCAAAACATTTGGTAGATGCTTATCCATGGAGAACAAGCAAGTGCCACTATTGGGACAAATCAAGGATGCTCAATTTGCATTTGTGGCATTCCCAGACAAGAGAATCAAGATGACAGTCCTAGTGGCTGACATCTTAGCCTCATATGGCATTCTGTTGGGACAAAATTTTTGTAAGGATGTTGGAGGAGAGTTGAGAATGGACCTATCTAAGGCAAGGATCCCTATCAAAGGTGTCATGAAGAGGTTACTCCCTTAAAAGGAGGAAAAATATGTTGTCACTCAGACATCAACACTTGAAGCTCAAGTTCTATTTGAGTCTTCAGGCAGGGGTAATTACTTCTTGACCACAGAGGAAGTTCATGTTCTTGTAATTATTCCAATAGGTGGAAATCCTAAAATTTATTCAAAAAAGACATCAAAAGAATTCGTAGGGCATAGTATAAATGAAAAGGGATCTTCCATCTCTAATGAAGAGAAATTTGATAGAAGATCAATTTTTGATGATGTTTGGATCCTAGAATTTGATGGCAGCAATTCTTCTACCAATGCTAAAGTCAGGATTGTGTCACTACCTCCTCAAGGAGATATTTTTCCTTCTTCATGCAATTCACCTAGATTGAAGGATGCTCAATATAAAGGTGTCAAACTCCTTCATGCTAAAAGAGATGCTGAACTGATGTTTTATCAAGAGTTTGATGCTAACAATCAAATCATGTGCTAGATTGAACTAGTAGAACATCAAGCTATGGTAGTGGACCATACTACTACACACCAAAGTCAAGAAGAGGAAATCTTCACTAAGAGAGCAAAGATTTATGGTTTTTAGATTGGAGACCATGCCTTTCCATGGGGCAAGAAGAGAGAACCAAAAGGAGTGCACAAGAAATGTGATTCCTAGTGGAGAGTTCCATTCACCTATCACTGATTCTAGGGACAAAATGGTTTCTTACTGGTTTATGAGGATGGAATGCCATTTTCATTATCTCACAATGGGTAACATCTGAATCACTTTAATTCTTGAAGTATCAGATAAGTTCACCTGTACATATGTATATTTATATAGCCTTTATTTTTGTTGTGTCATTCTTTTCATTTTTTGGAGCCTTTTTTTTTTGGTAGCATGACTCCATAGCCTAATGGCATAATTCAAGGCACTGGATATTTTGGTTTCTACTCCCCTCAATTGTTTCAAGTTTTCAACTGAAGGAAGTTCTCCAACTGGAGCTAGCTATTGTTCCCAAAAAATGTCACTCATTTTTGGGACAACCTATGAACTATTTTGGTTCAATAGAGCAAAATCCTCTCTCCCCTTTTTAAAAATTATTCTGAGCATTCAAGTTCTTCATTT